>OY757911.1:71249750-71367250 GCA_963585895.1 Sepioteuthis lessoniana | reverse complement strand
GGAAAGCGTTAGTATGCAAGCCAAAAATCTAATGAAAGGACTGTCTAAAATGAAACTATTATATCTGTGGATGATTTCGAAAAAAAGTAAGCCTTTTGGAGGAATAGTTAATCTAAAATGATCAAGCTTTTTGAAATGAGATGAACAAAGTACCAAAGATTAAAGTGTGTTGTTTACGAAGGTGAATATGTAGGTATAATAGATAAAGTGGATCTTAGCTCTTTGATGAGAGATACTACCATTCTAAGGGCGAATGAGTTAGTCAACCGAATTCATAGAGATTCTCTCAAGATATTATTTATAATTAAGCAAATGATGTAAAATGTCCCAAATAAAATGAATCTTGTAAAACAGCTGAAGGTCTACAACTTCATATTAGGGCACAGAAATAAGTAGCGATCTGCTTTCAATCTGCTCGCTTGGTTAGTTTACAGCAAGGTTTTTTTAATACCATTTCGGCGGAATCTAGAATGCACCAACTACATTCCCTGCATAAGAATAAGTGTCCTTCAGAAAGGGTGTTCTCATTATGACACTGAACTAGGAAGATGATGAGGCTTCAGTTCTTAACCTAAGAGAAATGTTGAACAAATTCCTGTGATTAAATCAATCTGAGATAATGTTTAAAATGATTTTGAACTACATTCGCCCTTTAAACATTAATATTGCAAGTGTGAAGTTTTTACCTGTTGAAAATCATAGATAGGATACATTTTTGTACAATAATTTGTAAATTAATTTTGACATAAAATAACAAAACAGCGGCTGAAAAGCTATCGATCAAAAGCTGTTGATAAGCACACAACTATTTTCAAAGACTTTCTAGACGTAAAAGTAATCTAAGAACATACAACCACTTCAATATATACTCTGCACTTAGTACTGCACGTGGCCCAGTAGACTGGGGCAGTAGCATGCACCGACTGCATCCTTGCAAAGGGGTGAGACTCCCCCAAAGAGTTTTCTGGATATAACACTAAGCATGATGGTGAGGCTCCAGTAATTTTGGAGCTTTGAGAAATGCGGAATACCACTTTATGACCATCGTTCCCAGATCCACTCGGGCTCGGAGTGGAAACACCAGATCGGATCAAATAGAACTAAACAGTATACTAATGCTAAACTGAATTGTTTGAAATAGAACTGTTTTGACATTTAAAGTGCGTACTAATGATAAATTGAAATGTTTGAAATAGAATTGTTTCTTTGCATAAAAATGGATTTGGCATTAAATAACCGACAATGGTTGATATGAAGTACTATATACAGTTGTATCTTTTTCAAGATAATCAAAAGTCATAAGTCCTTTCATGTCCCAGAACACTGTCAACATTTTATTTTTTACTGATCGCAGGACCTTGACCATTTCCATACCACAGTCAGTGTGTCTCCACTCTATGGACTGTCTTTTCGACTCGAGCTCGTTCTTGTAAACCTAGGTTTAACCCATTTGTAAACATTTACTAAAACATTCTTCTCTGCACACTTCTCTGTACACTTCACACAAGTGCACATCTCAACCACAAAAATTTGATTTGTTCAAGCCTGAAACAACCCGTTTGATTTGAGGTCATTTAAAAAAAAAATTTTAAATATTTTGTGAGGCTAAAATAATTTTTGCTACAAACCATTTCAGAACCGATCAGAGTTTACAGACATGGAAAAATTTCCGAAAATGAAATTTTGCTTGTTTATTGAATGACATTCGAATGAATGCATATATTAGAGGTACGTTTGAAGCGTATTTCTATCGACGCAAAAATAAAAATCAGCCAGCCGGGTTTTAATTGAGTAAGGTTGTTGGCTTTTACTTCAATGATTCGAAGATGGAATTATAATTCGCCCCTGTATGAGTAAATAGTAGTAGTAACAGACTGGGATTCCAAGTTCTGTCAAGGAAAACCGTCCAAAAGGATGAGTGGGTATTCAAACCCTATTCCATCATCTTATAGGGAAAATTTAAGTTCTGCAGTGGAATAAAAAAGTTGATGGAACGGATATATATATATATATATATATATATATATATATATACGAGGTGTCTTCAATAAGTTTCCAGACTTTTTGTACAGACATTTAAAATTGTCGTAGACTCTTGAAAATTCATTATGTTACTGCTATATATCTTATGAGATGACTGACCAATTTTTTTTATTTCAGTCTCAAATGAACAGCTACAGCAGCAATTGGAATACATCCTACTAAAGCCTGATTGTCACAGCTGGTGAATTTCAAAAATGCAATCTGGACACGTGGACACTTTAGAAGAACGACATGCAATAAAATTATGTTTTAAACTTGAAAAAAATGCCACAGAAACGTATGGAATGCTTCAGACTGCCTTTGGAGCATCTTGCATGAATCGAGCATCAGTTTTTGAGTGGCATAAGAGATTCAAGGAAGGCAGGAAGTCTGTGAGGGATGATGAAAGGTGTGGGAGGAATAAGGAAGTCAATACACCAGAGTTGATTGGCTAAACGGTTAGGGTTAGGGCTACTATGTTGAGGTTTTAAGGGAGTTCACGAAGAGATTCCTATGGAAGAGGCCAGCACTCTTCAAATCGGGTCAGTGGCATTTCCACCAGGACACAGCTCCATTCTTGTCTCAGACTATTTGACCAAGATGGGCATCAAGGCAGTTTCTCATCCTCCGTGTAGTCCAGACCTTGCTCCCTGAGACTTTTGCTTATTCCCTAAGCTCACAGGCTATCGTTATGAGACAATTAAGGAAATGAACGAGGCTATGACGAAGATCATTGACACGCTCACACAAGAGGACTTCCATGGGGCCTTCGAGAAGTTGTTGGAATGGTACAACAAGTGTATTGCAGCTGGAGGAGATTACTTCGAAGGGGACTAGTTTCATGGTGTACTATCAATAAAAGTGCCCATACGAAAAAAAGTCTGGAAACTTATGTAATAATCCTCGTATAAATACTGAGTATCGTGCATGAATAAGTATAACGACTTTTTCATAAAAGATTAAATTTCTTTTAAAACAAAGATACCAGTATTTTGTTATTTCTTGTGGAAAATTGCACAAAGAGACGAACATAACAAACAATTATCAATTATCAGTGTTTTAAACTCTGCACTTCCAAAATAAATTGCAACATGCCTGTAAACTAAAGTGGAATTGCATGAATATCTGATTGTACCTATGCATACTTATTCTTGGATTGCTACATCTTGATAACTTTGATATCAGTATTTCAGTGCTGTAAAGTTTGATAATAATTGCTACCAAATTATATCCGTTTTCATCGCATAGTGTTCCCCCAAGAAGTAAATGAAGATTTCGTTGAAAATTAATATTTTATTAAGATATTTTGCGTGTACTTAGGATGAGCGATCTCTCTCTCTCTCTCTCTCTCTCTCTCTCTCTCTCTCTTTCTCCCTCTCTCTCTCTCTCTCTCTTTCTATATATATATATATATATAAGCCCCTGTAATTTGTATTGGAAAGCAACTGAATATTTATCAAGCTTTGCTTAGTCCAGCCTCGAGCAGTAGATGTACGGTATTCAGTGACGATCAAACTCATTGTCGTTTTAATGGAATGCAAAGTTTGCAGGGAGGACATTGCTTTCCGGCAAATCATACCCAAAGAAAAGAATTGTATTGCTTTTGAGGCCTTTCAGCGTTTACACGAACCCTAAGATCAACCTTTTACTTATAGTCGGCATTGCAAGACATGCCTCACGGAAATCGCAGTCAATTGTCCACTAACAAGAAAGGGTGTGATTATATATATTTCTGTCTTTCACACCGCCTTTCTTAATCAACATTGAGCTGAAGACCAGGTCAGATCAGTAACAGGGTCACTCAGTGCATTTGGTTTATGCCAATGCTGTTCAAGTGCATCGGCGTCAAAACAGTGAAAGCACATGTTTACCGTCAGCATCAGTTTGAAAATAATAATAATCTTAAGGGGCCAATTAGAGAAGAATGATTGAAGTATTTTCTGTTGACTCCATTCTTCGAAAAACCTGCCCACTGCAAATCCTAATTTTTTGTTCGCTTTCCACTCAAATGGTTTTACTCACTTTTCCGGATGTCATTATTGAATGAGGAGGTGGGTTTATATACAACGGAAATGCTAGGTGTCATGCTCCTTTGCTTCGTGTTGCTTGTTCTTTTTGGAAGTATGAAAAGATTAGTCATTTATTAAGGAAAATAGGTCAGAAATTGCTTAAAAAACAACAAATACAATATCGAGGTACGTAGGTATATAAATCCTCTTCTCAGTTATTTTCGGAGGAAATTCCACCAGTTTAGTTATTCAGGAGAAAAACAAAAATATGGCAGAACATCTATTCAGAGATGATACGGTCAAGGTGAACTATATGTCAACAGTAAGTAAAGGATCAAGATTTGAATGGGACCTAGTTACGAATACAGCAAAACTATTTCTTAATGAGTGCATTTAAGAGTTTTATCGATTGAAACATTTTATAATCTAGATAATTAAAGTATGTAAAGTGGGGTCCTTAGTTGAGGGTGACCTGAACACTCCTTTTTGATAGCTACTACACTGAGGTGAGCGATACTCCATTCCCTGGATTGGTCCACTTTACTCTTGATCCTGACCTTATAATGTTGAGTGTTAAGCAAGGTAGCATCAAGTACCATTTTTTGAGTCTTTGGTTTGACTTGACCTGGGCTTCAACCTTGGTCTCCTGGACCATTGGCAAACACTCTAATCATTAGGTCAATGGCCCGGTAGTTAGACCTAACTAAGAAATAATGCATTCGTTTTAGATCTTCAGCTTGAATAATAACATGTAAATCTATTTTCAACGTTAAATTAAAGTTTATACACGTTTCATTGACAAGTTAGAAAAACATTGCAAGTAGCAAGCGTTTCATTGACAAGTTAGAAAAAACATATTGTAAGTAACAAGCGTTAATTAAAGAACAACGGCAATATATATATATATATATATATATATATATATATATATATATATATAAATGCTAAAGATATACGTAAATGGTATTATCCAAATTAAGTGCTCAATAAAAAATTTATAATATATGTAGAAATGTACAAATAAGCTTATACAGAAAAAATATCATTGAGAAACAAGAAAATTAATAAGTACATTCCTTTATAAATTTATTTTTTCCGATATTAACAGACTCTTCGGTGTATTATTGATAAAGTTTATCTATTAATTTGAAAGTTGGCGATAAATTGGAAAAATTCGGTATTTCTATTTCGAATTCTTTTAACTCAAAAACTCTTTTTATCTTAAAAAAAATTGTTTATTTCAGAATATATCTGAAGAGTCCGTCAATAACTGGCGAAATAAATCTATAATATGATATACTTATCAATTTTCTAGTTTATATATATATATATATATATATATATATATATATATATATATATATATATATATATATATTGGTTTGCCCCTGTTCTGTTTTATGGCATGTCTAACTTTTTACTCTCTGCAGAGATGCGGTTGGCGTATTCAACAGTCACAGCAGAACCCTGATATATATATATATATATATATATATATATATATATATATATATGCAAATACCTATATATGCACTCATACACACACTCGCACACACACACACACACACACACACACACACACACACACACACACACATATAAGAATGTCTGCTGAAAAGTTCATAGGCCGAAAAGTTTATGTAATGTTGTTATAAAATACTGTTGACGACTTTTATATCCCTAGGATCGAAGCACTGTAACACAGATAGAAAAGTGTGTGGATCGCAATGGATATTATACAGAAAAATAAACCTCATTTGGCAACATTCCATGAAAGTAGCTTCGTAAGCCTATGAACTTTTCAGCAGACCTTCATCTGTATATATATATATATATATATATATATGCAAATAAAAAACTTGCACTGAAAGTTTAGAAATCATTTTAAAATTTTAGGTTGGTAACTAATTTCTTTATATTCCACGAAATAAAGGCAAAAAATATGTCCTAAATTTTTGACTCTTAATATAATGAAAAATCGAAAAATTAAACTTTCGAATATCATGCAAAATCATTGTTTCTCTAGGACTATCAATGATTTTTTCCTAAAGTATTTGGCCAAACCCTTCGCCGTTAGTATGGTAGGATACATGTTCGCTTTTCAAGAGATACTACGTTCTTCTTGTAGACTGGTTACCATATCAAGAAGAGGTGCCCGTGGTGTAGTCGTTATCGTCGTAGGAATTGGACACGGCGACACGAGTTCAAATCCTGGACGAGACTGATTGCATTTCACATAGCACTAATACCCTTGGGAAAGGTATGAATCCAATTATTCTCCCTCCAGCTATGGGTAAATAGTAGGACAGACTAGGTTCTTCAGCATTGGTGCGGCAACTACTCTAGGAGAATTCAAACCTGTTAAACTCTGCTTAAAAAACTGACTTTGTGTCATATCCTGCCCGAGCGGAGGGGTTGGTAAATAGTACCATATCAAGAACAAATTGCTTAGTCTAGCCTAATATATATTCATAACTGGAAGCAGAATAGATTAATTCATACTTTTCTCCAGTGCATTAGCGTGAAATAAAAGACAAACAGCTTTATACAAAATTTGAACTCGAGTTGCCGAATCTACATCGACAAAAACCGCTACGCTACGAGAACCTCCTAAAGTATTATTTATGTTAAACAAGAAATAATTGATTCCTCGTAAAAGATATAGTTACTAACAAATTAATTATTGTTTATCACGCACAAGTCCATAATTAAAGATTTTCTCAATAATTATATCAGCCTGTCGACTAGAATACGATGAATGCACCACTACATTGGGCTAAGACCTTCGTAACGAGTATCCGGGATATGATACAATATTGTATTTGATGATAGGGCTCCTGTCCTGGGGCTTTGGGAAGCGTAAAGTAACTTTTCATTGCCATTACTATAAGGTCCGATCTTATTCACAGTGGCACAACCTGTTAGGGTCCCATCTATGGGTCAAATAAAACTATTTGATCATTTACTACACTTGAAACAATTTAACTTAACGTAAATAAATGACTGATGTCAAACTAAATTATCAGTTTTATAAATCAGTACTTGACATCCTTTAACTGTGTGCAAACAAATGAGCTCTGGGTCGTTTAAAAATAATTTTACCTTCAAACTATTAGTTTACAAGTCATATATATATATATATATATATATATATATATATATATATATGAACAGTTTTTAGTATTAGATTACCAACAAAGGTTGATATGGCATAAAACAGATCCAGCCAACCAACCATCAACAATTTTAGTGAAAGAATTCAGCAACATGATTTCCAGTCTTTACCTTGTACCATACCACTAATCATTTCCTTAGAGAAGCAACATTAGTAATTTACTGGGGGCAGTAGCTCGGTTGCCTGAGAATCTAGTTCCAAGTCACCTATCGTGAGTAGAATTTAGTGGATATACGTACCTGGTTTGATTGTTGCAAGAGTTGAGGAAAGATAACCGAAAAATACGGAATCCAGTGCTGCCTGCTTTTAGAATTTTAGAATGCGTTTACCGAAGACATAAAATGCCGAAAACATTATTTGTCGAAGACATCATTTGATTCTTGTGAACTGTCTCTCGTCATGATGAATAACAATGTGTTACCATTTTTCTTCATCTGTATTAAATTCTGTTATTAGGTTATAATTAAATAGAATGAAATAAAAATCTTGTTTGACATAATTTAGATTATAACGCATTTGCAATAATTTGTATGATTCTAAACTCCATCTTATCAATATTGTTACAATTTCTTTTCTTTTCTTTTCTTGCCTTTCTTCTCTCTATTTCTTCGTTTATCTTTTTTCTCATCCTTTTATTCTTGATGGTTCCATTTGTTTTACATCATTGCCTTACACAGACACATGATATTTTTCAGATATGAGCGCTGAATTATTGATCAGACGGTTAACACCCATCCTCCTTTCTCTGTGTATATAATCTCCTCCTTTGCTTTGTTTTGCATTTGGTTAAGCCTCCATCGTTGATCTAACGACACTGCATAACATCTTTTTTAAGTCCTGATGATGATTTATTGAAACCGAAACGTTATAACGTCAATTTTCTTCATATTAAATTCTTGACTTTGGATTACTTTGTCTTTCAATATTTTTCACTACATTGTCAGATTATTTCCCATTATTTACTTTCAATATTAAAGTTATATGAACAGCCAGGTGAAACTATATTTTAATGATTACCATTTGTTCAGCTTCACCATCTGAAGTAATTCGTGTATATTTATACAGTAACTAAGGGGTAGATTTTCATATAAGAAATCCGTTGAATGAAATGGTATATACTGCAATAATATACAAGTACAAGAAAGTGATGTTAAAGAAGACTAAAGAGAAACAATTATGGCATGTGGATAATTGGACGAAAGTGATATTCAATGATGAATCCTGAATCTGCATTGGCCAAAGTGATGAAACTGGAACTTTTGTCTTGAGCCACTCAAATGAAACATAAAATCTACTGCTTAAGAAAAGAAGTAAATTTCACAAGATATTCATGATATGTGATGGCATTTCATTGAAAAGACCAGGAGAGATGACAATCAAGATTTCTATATGCAATGCATATGTGCATATAACCATCAAATACGGTTGTTTTAAAATTTTAAATTAATGTTGATGAAACAATTGCTATTTGCAAAAAAATGTGACGCTGGAAGATACCGAAAATTGAAAAATGTTTCAGTGACGAATTTTTCTTTGGTTTGTTAGGTAAAGTTATTTGGTTTAATAGCAAGTCAACTCTTGTGGGTTATTTAATTACAAATCATTTTATACGTATTTAAAAATTTGGAAACAAATACTTTGTATGTAACTTTATTTTTAAACGAGTCGGAGCTCATTTGTTTGTATACAGTTAAACGGTTTTAGTATTGTTATTTATCATAAATAATTCTTATTATTCCATATTAGTCATTTCGTTGCTCTAAGTTAAATGGGTTTAACTATTGTTTCCAAACACTAATAATTCTATTTAATGTTAATCATTTGTTTTCACAGTTAAATAGTTTCAGGTATAGTAAACGCTTGAATAGTTGTTTAGACCTATAAATAGGACTCTAACAGGTACTCGCACTCGGAGTTCGATTGGAGTTAAGAGTAATGGTAACGAAGGGAAACTCCACACTCCCCAAAGCTCCTCAATTGGAGCTTCACCATCAAAGGTTTTAGTGTCATACCCAAGATTCTCTTAAGGAGTTTTTACCTCAAGATAAAGGTAAAGTCGGTATATTCTACAACCCCGACTGTGTGGATTTGTTTAGTTCAGTATAATTTCTTTTGTTTAAAGGTATTTCAGTGTTCGTGGCAGCCCAGTCTGCTAGGGTTGTAGAATACATCGACTCTGTCTCTGCAGAAGGGTAAGAACCTCACCCAGTGAATATCCTGCATAGGACATTAAACAATCAGATGGTGAGGTTCCAGTCTTGGAGCTAAGGGGATTTGGAGTACCCCTTTATTGCCATCGCTCCCAGGTCCACTCTGACCCAGAGTGCTATCTAAGGGTCAAATAGAACTTTTACAATTAAACTGTAAATAAACAAACGACTTATGCTAAATTGAATGGCTAGAAAAAGAACTGTGTGTAAAGAAATGACTGATGTTTAATTGAATCATTACTTTTACATGGCAATACTTGGAACCATTTAACTGTGTGCAAACAAATGAATAAGAAATCTTGAAAAGAATTATTAATGTTAAATATCACTATTTGAAACTTTTTAATTGTGAGCCAAAACTGAATTATTGGTTTATATTGCAATACTTGGAACCATTTGTTTAATAGCAATACCTTAATTACTTCACGGTCTGCAAAGAAATGATTAATATCGAACAGAATTATTGTAAGATTACAATAATAAAAACCATTTAACTGCGTAGAAACAATAGCAATACTCTTGTGCAGATGAATTAACTCACTTAAAAATGAAATTACCTACAAACTATGAGAGCAAACAGATGATTGGATGTTAAATTGTGACTGTTATATTGCAATACTTGAAACCATTTAACTGCGTGCAAAAAAACTGAGGTTAGGCTAGTTTGTTATCAACAAAAAGTTTAAATAATTGATGTATTTAATATATATATATATATATATATATATATATATATATGTGTGTGTGTGTGTGTGTGTGTGTGTGTGTGTGTGTGTGTGTGTGTGTGAACAGGATTTGCCATTAAATAACAAACAATGGTTGATGACATAAAACCCAACCAAATCTAATCAACGTTCGTAGGTAATTCAATCCCAAAGCAATCGTTGAAAAAGAACACTAGTGATATTACTTATCCCCGAACTGGGGTGGGGAATAAGGGAGTTCATGTCTTTACAAAGAGTATGAATTCGAAAGTGAACGTAATAGCATGATTGGAGTTCGAACTCACTTACTACGGTTTCGCAGTTCAACTATTTAGCCACTTCATCAGGGATAGCAAGGTACTCCTTCCCAAAAGTTTTGTCGGTATATTTTACCCTGCCTTATTTGAAAAGTCTGACATGTTCTGAAATCATTTCTTCTCAATATTTCTTATTTCGTTATTTTTTCCCCTCCTTGTAAATAACTCCGCTGCAAATGTACTCGACCGATAATCCTTTGCTTTCGTAAGGAATCTTCATTTTTTTTTTTGAAGCTCATACTCTCAGAGATCCCTTGCGTCGTAAACGCAAATTTATTTTATCTTCCTTCTACTACGTAACTGCTAAAAAGAACATAGAGATAACGTTGAGCTGTGATAGGAAAACAAAAAGGATAGAGAACGTGATAAATCCAAAAATAAGCTAAGAATAAACTTTGCACGTGTTAAAGGGTTCATTCAGGCGACACTCACACTGAGTTGGCTATTAATTGAATTGATGCCGCTTTAACATATACATAGTTTTGCCAAACTATGAAAAATGATATTCCATCATGGGTCCATGACACGCAATTGATTCTAGTATATAATTTTCCATATACATTTAATATCTCAACTTCTATACTTTATACTTTATATATATATATATATATATATATATATATATATATATATATA
This sequence comes from Sepioteuthis lessoniana, assembly GCA_963585895.1. Lineage (NCBI taxonomy): Eukaryota > Metazoa > Mollusca > Cephalopoda > Myopsida > Loliginidae > Sepioteuthis > Sepioteuthis lessoniana. The sequence goes on along the minus strand of OY757911.1, from coordinate 71,356,177 downwards.
TATATATATATATATATGTATATATATATATATATATATATATATATGTGTGTGTGTGTGTGTAGAGAGAGAGAGAGAGATAGGTAGATTGATAGATTATAAACATACAGATGATTGTGCCAGTTTCATATATATATATATATATATATATATATGTGTGTGTGTGTGTGTGTGTGTGTGTGTGTGTGTGTGTGTGTGTGTGTGTGTGTGTGTGTGTTTACTTTATGTTGGAAATAGTAGACAGGCAAACATAGGTAAAAAAATACATATATAAGGAAGCGCTCATCATGTAATGGTTATCATTTTAGAAAATGAAAAACGGTGACCCGATGTCAAATTTTAGACAAGGCTGTTTTCAAGTCTCATAAATCTAATGCCCTTGGAAAATGTATGAACCCAACTATTCGTCCTTCTGCTATGGCTGAATAGGTAAGCAGATGACTCATTTAAACGGTGTGACAGCTAGTCTAGGAGAAGGACTAACTCTGTTAAACTCTGCTAATAAACTGACCTTCTGTCGCATCCTGATCATACATAGGGGCTGGGTAAATGCATATATATGTTTATTAATCCCTACCAGGTTCAACTGTTGACCATCATCTGAAGTATATTTCAAGACTGTTTACATTTACTTGAATACAACCGGATTGGTTTCATGCCTGAATAAAACTTGAACCTTAAAGCTCACCGATTAAAAGATTCAACTTTACTCGTGTTTATAAATGAATGTTTTCTGTTTGTTTGTTTTTTATTTGTTTGCGGAGGGAGGTCTCAAAAATGTCGTAAAATAAGAAGACCCGTTCAAAATTACGGAATTGTTTAAGTAACGAAGTTTTGATCGTTTTAATAAGCATTTGAGAGTTAGAATGTTATATTCTTTAAGGAGGTAGTTTGACATTTGAGTTCATTTGGGTTAATGTTTTAAAGAATAGTATAGGTTTTTAGTATAGCATATAGTATATTTTTCGCCTTGCTTCACACTCAGCATTATAAGGTAAGGATCAAGTTTAAAGAGAGGCAATCCAGGGAATGAAGTAGCGCCCTCCCCTACACCTCGGTGTTGTAGCTATTGAAAAGGGAGCCTTAGGGTCACCCTCGACTAAGGTCACCAACTTTACTTTTCTTATATATATATATATATATTTCAGCGAGATATCTATTTGTCGAAAAACTGCTCTGAAACATCTTTTCATTTTGTGTGAATTAGAGTCCTCCTCAAATTTTACCTTTGAGATAAAATTTCAGTTTATGGATCAAGAAGTCGCAGAGTGCTTGTTCTGGCGGGGACATAATGGGTTGCACTTTCAGAAAAAGAAAATGCTTTTTAGAAAGCATCGGGAGAGGATTTTTTAACTGACTCGTCTATACGAAGTCTGATTTGATATATGTTATTCAAGCGTACATACTTCATCATTTAAATTTTGAGATTCAACATTTTTTAAAATTACAGAATCAATTTTGATTCTTAGTCTTATCGCATTTTATATGCAGTTTTCGATTTACTTCGCTTTTGAATCGTTAAACAAAATTCGAATTCTGCTTCAGATATTCATTAATTCTACAAGTATGGAACGCCTAATGAGAAATGAACTCACTATCAATGACCTGTTATCTACGAGGATCATTAAATAAGACTTTTTTCGTGTGGGCACTTTTATTGGTAGTACACACATGAAACTCTAGTCCCCTTCAAAGTAATCTCCTCCGGCTGCAATACAGTTGTTGTACCGCTCTAACAACTTCTGGAAGGTCCCATAGAAGTCCCCTTGTGTGAGCGTATCAATGACCTTCGTCACAGCCTCTTTCATCTCCTCAATTGTCTCATAACGACAGCCTCTGAGCTTAGGGAATAACCAAAAGTCACAGGGAGCAAGGTCTAGACTACACGGAGGGTGTGGAACTGTCTTGATGCCCATCTTAGTCAAATAGTCTGAGACAAGGATGGAGTTGTGGACTGGTGCATTGTCCTGGTGGAAATGCCACAGACCCGATTTGAAGAGTGCTGGCCTCTTCCGACGGAATCTTTTACTGAACTCCCTTAAAACCTCAACATAGTAGCCCTAACCCTAACACTTGGGCCAATCAACTCAGGTGTTCTGACTTCCTTACTCCTCCCACACCTCTCATAACAAATATACACACATCCACTCACACGCACACACACACACACACACATACACACACACACATATATATATATATATATAGTTATCTACAAGAACAGGTATATATATATATATATATATATATGTGTGTGTGTGTGTGTGTGTGTGTGTGGTGGGTTTAGATAACTATCTCAGTATGTTCATTTTACCTCAATCTGACCTTTTTATCTATCTATCTATCTATCTATCTATCTGCACATCTCAAGATAACCCCCATTCATAGGTATCTATCTCAATTTATCCAGTACTATATATATATATATATATATATATATATATACTTCTTTTCGCACTTCTAAGAATTAATTTTCTTCACATCCCTCAAGATTTATATCTCCTCTTTCTTTAATAGTTCTTCGTTCTGTTGATATACGAGTGAAGGCTTTTCGTATATCCATACACACACATATATATATATATGTGTGTGTGTGTGTGTGTGTGTGTGTGTGTGTGTGTGTGTGTGTGTGTGTGTACTGACTAATTTCTTCTTCCCACTTAGAACTTGTTGGATCATAACACGTTTTTTGTTCCAAGAATTACGTGTTGGACATTTGTAAGATTTGATTTTAAGATAGTGAAATTCTAAGTTAAGAAAAAATCCATCAGTGTCTAATAAAATATTTTCAAACGTTCACATGCAAAAATTCTATGAAAACTGACACGTCACTTTTAAAGCTTTTAGAGTTAAATGTACATGAAGAGAGAATGAGAGAAAATGAATCTTCTAAACTACATATGACCAAAGAGTCCTATAAATACACAGGCACTTAATAGACTTCGTGCGGTACTGTATGTCTTACCTGTTCCTTTTCTTCGTGTTTTTATTTTATTTTATTTTTTTATTTGTAATGGGAGATGTGGCTGGTTAGGGGTTCCGTTCTTAATTTTGTTCTTAAATGTTATTTCTTTTGGTTTCTTGTCATAAAAAGAAAACCCGGGAAATTACGGCAGAACGGTGAAATATTTATTGTCGACTTGGTGCGTGAACGTGGAGAATTTTGCAGAAGTCTATATCTACTTATTTTCGGCAGGTAAAAACAGAAAGGTAAAATATAGAAGAAGAAAAAAACAAAGAGAAAACGAAAGAAAGAATCAATGAATGAATGAAGTAGATTCTGGGAGAGAAGAAGAGTGCAGAAAAATCTAATTAAAATAGATGGGATGAAATGATTGAATTAATGATTAAAAGAAAGAAAGAAAGACAGACAGAAAGAAAGAAAGAAAGAAAGAATGGAACTTTATAAGAATAATGGGTAGGGAGAAGACATCTTGTTCTATTTCAGATAAACGACACAGTAAATGCGTCACTTTTTCAGCTTGAATCGATAAAATTTGATACGTGAGATCTGACACTGCACATGACTATGATCTCAAAGTAGGGGTGGGAGCAAGATTTTTAATGGCCGAAGGAAACATCATTTTACGAGTCGTGATAAACCCTTATATATGTAACAATATAAAGTATTTATTCATATATATAAGAGTTTGCGTATGTAGTTATGCAAATTATATACCTAACATTAGTTTTATTTATCTGAGATCTGTTTCCACTCATTTCTATTGTTTCCTCTTCCTTTCCTCTTCCTTTTTCATCTGCCAGTGTTTATATCCGTCTCACTAAGTTACTACATTTTTCATGTGTCTGAGATTGTTTTGCTCTTCCTCAAAAGTCTAGAGTTCATGTTCAAACCCAGTCATAAGCTTCAGGATTTCCAATGCAGACAGGTATACAACATAGCATGGATTTCGGTTAATTTGGAAGATTAGAACGACAAAAGTCTTATTGTATCGCGAGGTAAATTAGATAGTGAATTTCTTTATAGCCTATTGGTTTGGTTTGTTGGGTTTTATGGCATATCAACCTTTGTAGGTTATTTAACGCCAAATCCACCTTTATGTAAATAATCTGTTCTATTTAAAACAATTCAGTTTAGCATAAGTACACAGTTTAATGGTCAAAAACATTTCCATTTCTAACTATTCAAGCAGTTATATGTAACAATTCGGTTAAGCGTAAATACAGTTTTAATGTAGAAAAACAGTTCTATTTGAAATAATTCAGTTAAGCATAAGCACACAGTTTAAATGTAAGTACGGTTTAATTGTAAAAGTCATTTCTATTTCAAACTATTCAGTTTTACTCAAACAATTCATTTTAGCATTCCCCCAAAGCTCCAGCATTGCTGGAACCTCAACATCAGATTGTTTAGTGTTATATCCAGGACACTCGTTAGGTGGGGGTCTGCAGAGGTGCAGTCAGTGTATTCTACAGCCCCAGCTGACTAGGCAATACACAGAGTTAAACGTCAAACAGTTTTATTTCAGATAATTCAGTTCAGCATAAGTACACAGTTTAGACGTCAAAAACAGTTCTATTTCGAGCAATTCAGTTCAGCACTTGTACGCAGTCTCAATGTCAAAACAGTTCTATTTTAAACAATTCAGTTTAGCATAAAACGCAGTTTAAATGCAAAAATGCAAAAATGCAAAAAAAGTATAGTGAAAGAAGCACGTAGTTCTATTTAACCCATAGATAGGACCTTATCAGGTGCTACCACTCCGTGTCAGAATGGACCTGGGAGCGATGGCAATGAAGGGGTAGTTCGCATTCCCCAAAGCTCCAGCATTGCTGGAACCTCACCATCAGATTGTTTAGTGTCATATCCAGGACACTCGTTGGAGGGGTCTTACCCCTCTGCAGAGAAGCAGTCGGTGTATTCTACACCCCCAGCCGACTGGGCAATTTATAGCCTAAGTTAAATCATTTTAATGTTATTTCTATAAGAAGTATCTTGTGATGTTTTTTTTTTAACACTAACATATATATGTATGAGTTAAATAGTACAACTACTGTCCTTCTACAAGGACGGCTTTTGACGTTTGATATTTCATTAAAAACAGAACACGGACTTATAGTAGAATAAAATGGGAAAGTTTCAAGAAATTAGTTCTGGTAAGTATGAAGCATGCCGAACTTGCACGGTCCTGTGTTTCACCAAAAACTGCCAATCAGAATCTATTAAGAATTAGCACTGGCTTGCCAAGAAGTCTGAACCTCCTAACAGTGTCTCTTTATTGTTTAAATTGCTTAGATGGGAATTTACCTTCATTTATTTTTAAAACATTAATATAAAGAAATTTAAAGATTCAATTCCGACACATTTTAATCACATTTCGTATATATATATATATATATATACATATATATATATATATATATATGTGTGTGTGTGTGTGTGTGTTCATATTATATCTAAAAGTATGTATATAATAGGAATATCATCTGATTTATATATATGCTACTGATAATAATGTTATATATATATATATATATATATATATATATATATATATATATATATATATATATATATATATATATATATACGTGTTTGCATTATCAGTATATATATATATATATATATATATATATATTCAGTGGGGTGAAATAAATATTCGTACATATAAAAATAGCACATTATCTTCATTTAATACTTGATAGAATCCTCTTTCTTCACTTCAACAGCCACTATTCTCTTCCTGTAGTTCTTAGTTAATTTCTTACAATAATTACTAGACATTTTTTACCAGTCTTCCAGGGATATTGTCTTCAGATTATTGATGTTTGCTGGTGCTCTTTTCCGGATTTGAATTTTCAAAAATCACCACTTGGATCTCAATTGGATTCAAATCCGGGGATTGACTTGGCTATTGTAAAATATTAATATTGACATTATTTTCAGACAACCACTTCTTCGTAGATTTAGGTGTAATCTTGGGATTATTATCCTGCCAAAAAATGTAATCAGAAGGTAGGTGAAGACTCTCAGCATAAAACATCAAATTTTCTTGGTAGATCTGTTTATACCTTTGGACATTCACTTTACCGTCTATCTTTGAAAAGTATGTTTCGTCATCTTTCCTCAACACATTACTTGATAATTAGGACCAGACAACTCAATTATACTTCCATCTGTCCATAATACTCTTTACCAAAACGAATTTTCCTTTTCCTTATGTTATCTTACGAATTTCAATCTTGCATCTCGATGTCGTTTCAATAGGAGATGAGTTTTCTTTAGTCTCCGTGGCTTTAGACTATTCCTCAGCATTTCATTATTTACTGTTCATTTGGTTACACTATATCCTGATGAAAGCAAATCTTTTTCCAGCTCTTCACGCATAACCATTAGATTTTGGTTAATCAGGTGTCCTAATTTTCCTGATAATCTAGGAGAAATCTTCCTTGGAGCACCCGTTTTTGTTGATTTTTTTCAATTGTGTTATGTCTTTTAAATCTTGGAATGAATGAACTTATTGTAGTAAAAAGAATATTCAGGTTGCTTGAGATATTTCTATAACTTTCTCTATCTTTCCAAAGCTTACCAATCGGTGCTTTTTGTGAATTACTCAATTCTTTACCTCTTCCCATGATAAGAACCTTCTCGTACGATAAGCAATTGCAGAAAGTTCTGGTTCGGATTTTAAGACTAACTATAGTTACTGATAACATTATTGGAACATTCTAGAAGGCTAACTAGGGGTACTGATAGCATTATTGGAACATTCTAGAAGGCTAACTAGGGGTACTGATAGCATTATTGGAACAATCTAGAAAAATGTTGCAACAATGTTGTAATGTACGATTACTTTCTTCACTCATGAAAATGAATAAATAGCATTAATTTCTGTAAAATTAATTGTAACCTAAGTTTATATACACATATTAGTAGAATATATCCTTATACAGTAAATGTATGTAAAAATTTTGTTCAGGCTATGTTTGAAAGATAAAAAATAAAAATTTTCAAATACAAATAGTCATTTACCTTTATATATATAAAGTAAAGTTAGCGACCATAGTCGAAGGTGACCCGAAGGCTCCCTTTTCGATAGCTACTACACCAAGGTGTAGGGGAGGGCGCTACTCCATTCCCAGGATTGCTCCACTTTACCCTTGAACCGTACCTTATAATGCTGAGTGTTAAGCAAGGTGGTATCAAGTACCATTTTTAAAGTCTTTGGTATGACTCGACCTGGGATTGAACCCAGGTCTCCCGGGCCATTGGCGAACACTCTAACCGCTGGGCCATATATATATATATATATATATATAGTGTATCACAAAAGTGAGTTCACCCCTCACATTTCTGCAGATATTTAAGTATATCTCTTCATGGGACAACACTGAAAAAATGACACTTTGACACAATGTAAAGTAGTCTGTGTGCACCTTATATAACAGAGTTAATTTATTTTCTCCTCAAAATAACTCAAAATATAGCCATTAAAAGCTAAACCCCAGCTAACAAAAGTGAGTACTCCACTTAGAGAAAGTTATCAATATTAACATGCCCCATGTCAACTGTCAATATTTTGTGTGGCCACCATCATTATCCAGAACAGCCTTTACTCTCCTGGGCATGGAGTTTACTAGAGCTTCACAGGTAGCCACTGAAATGCTCTTCCACTCCTCCATGATGATATCACGGATCTGGCGGATATTTGCGACTTTTCGCACCTCCACCTTCCGCTTGAGGATCCCCCTAAGATGTTCTATTGAGTTCAAGTCTGGAGACATGCTTGGCGAGTCCATCAGCCTCTTCAGTAAAGCAGTTGTCGCTTTGGAGGTGTATTTGGTAGTCATTGTCATGCTGGAACACTGCCCAGCTACCCAGTTTCTGGAGAGGGGATCCTGCTCTGCTGCAGTATTTCACAGTACATGCTGGAGTTCATGTTTTCCTCAATGAGATGTAACTCTCAACACCTGCAGCACTCATGCAGCCCCAGATCATGACATTCCCACCACCTTGCTTGACTGTAGGCATAACATACTTATCTTTGTACTCCTCACCTGGTCACCGCCACACATGCTTGAAGCCATCGGAACCAAACAAATTAATCTTCATCTCATCAAACTATAGGACATGGTTCCAGTAATCCATGTGCTTTGCTGACATATCTGCTGCAAACTCTTTGCGGGTTTTCTTGTGTATTGTTTTCAGAAGAGGTTTCCTCCTGGAGTAACAGCCATGCACACCAATTTGATGTAGAGTGCGGCGTATGGTTGGATCACTAACAGGCTGACCCTCACCTCTTCAATCTCTGCAGCAATACTGACAGCACTCCTACACCGATCTTTCAAAGAAATCATTTGGATGTGACGCTCAGCACGTGCGCTCAGCTTCTTTGGACGACCTACCCGATGCCGGTTCTGAGTGGACCCCACTCTTTTAAAACACTGGATGATCAGCAGCTCAGTTTCAGGGTGTTGGCAATCTTCTTGTAGCCTTGACCATCTTTATATAGCGCAACAATACGTCTTTTAAGATCCTCAGAGAGTTCTTTGCCATGTGGTGCTATGTTGGAACTTTCAGTGACCAGTATGAGAGAGTGTGAGAGCTGCACTACAAATCTGTACACACCTGCTCCCAATGCACACATAGGCCTAGTAACACTAATGATTCACATGAAATTTTGGAGGAGAAATAACAAGCAGCACTCAATTTGGACATTTAGGGGTGTAATTTCGTAGGGGTGTGCTAACTTTTGTTAGCAGGGGTTTAGCTTTTTATAGTTATATCTTTAGTTATTTTGCGGAAAAAATAAATTAATTCTGTTATATAAGCTGCTCACAGACTACTTTTCATTGTGTCAAAGTGTCATTTTGTCAGTGTTGTCCCATGAAGAGATATATCTAAATATCTGCAAAAATGTGAGGGGTGTACTCACTTTTGTGATACACTGTATATACATATATATGTATATATATATACATACATGAACTTTAAAATGGAGCAATACACTGTATATACTAATATATGTATATATATATACATACATGAACTTTAAAGTGGAGCAATATATATATATACATACATGAACTTTAAAGTGGAGCTATACAGGGAGAGGTGTAGCACCCTCCTGAACAGTTCGGTGTAGTAGCTTGTGAAAAACAAGCCTTCGGGTTACTACCGACAACGGTCGCCAACATTTCTTATATATATATATATATATATGTGTGCGTGTGTGTGTATGTGTGTGTTATCAGTATGTATGTCGAGATATATATAAATACGTACATAGACATACGCATACACATATATATATACATATAACATCATTTTCAGTATCATTCAGACCCATCTTTTGTTTCAGATGGTAAAATGATGGATACAAATACATCTACCGCACATTGCGTCATATTAGTCCACCACTGAAGCGGTAAAAATGTCTTCAAAGTAAGAGGTTGACACATACGGTTGGTCTAAAATCCAACCATTTATCTCCGGTTGACCACTCTGTGGTAAATGTTTGGATTTTAGCACTGCTGCATAAGTAAAGCCCTAGTTTTGTAGAGATTTCTTCAGGCTTGAAATATCGACTTATACACTGCTATTTACGGTAATCGTTTCCATATGTAATCCGCCGATTACTACTCACATATGTTCGCAATCCTAAAGGCCCTCATGTGAACAAACATTTTCAATGTAAATGGGCACCGAGAAGGAAAATCCATTATGTCAATCCTCTCGTCAAAATCGTTGTTAGTCGAAAGTTCGAAGAAATTCCTGACAAAAAAATAATTAATTAAACTTTATAAAATATAAAAATAAAGTTGTCGACTGTATTCGAGGGCGACCAGAAGGCTCCCTTTTCAATAGCTACTACACCGAGGGGTTGGGGAGGGCGCTACTCCTTTCCCTGGATTGCTCCACTTTGCTCTCAGTACGTACTTTATACTGCTGAGTGTTAACCAAGAAGGTATCAAGTACCATTTTTAAAGTCATTGGGATGACGCGACCTGGGATTGAACCCAGGTCTCCCGAACCATAAAAACTTGTATTAAATTGCATTAGATGGTTTGGTTTGGTTTCTTTGTTTAATGGCATATCAACCTTTGTAGGGTATTTAATGCCAAAGATATTCTCCTAGTAGAACAGTATTGGTGCTATTTAACCCATAGCTGGGAGGATAAGGGGGTTCATACCTTTCCCAAGGGTATTTGCCCGAAAGTGAACATTATAGCGTGACTGGAGTACGAACTCGCATACTACGATTCCGCAGTCCATCGCTTTAACCATTGCACCACGAGGACACCCCCAAATTGCATTAGAGTTTTCTATTTAAAATATCTGAAAAAATATTCAATTAATATTTAAGAAATGCTGTATCAAAAATATTAACAATATTTGAAATGTTATAAAACATAATGCAGAGTGTTGGCTACCTCGTTAATACAATGTAGGTACACCAGAGTGCGCTTTAAGGAGTCAAACCTTAAAGACGCATAATGTCCTATTGGTTCGAAAGTCTCTTCAATGTCAACGAATGTCAACATTCAGATTCCGAAAAGTTATTATTTTAAACAGAGATTGAAAATCAAAAGAGGGGCATGCAGAATTCAGAAATAATATATAGATTGTACTTCCCAAATTTGAGAAAAACTATTTTAATGATGATGACTTATTACCCGGAATCGGTTGGCGGGTTGGTTGGTTTTTAAGGCATATCAACCTTTGTAGGTTATTTAATACCAAATCCATTTCATGCAAATAAATAGTTCTAATTCAAACAATTCAGTTTAGCATAAGTTTAATTGTCAAAACATTTCTATTTCAAGCTATTCAGTTTAGTCAGACGGTTCTAATTTAACCAATTCAGGTTAGTTTCGGTATAGATTTTGTTTACATACATGTAGATGTCAAAACTGTTCTATTTAAAACAATTCAGTTTAGCGTAAGTACAGTTTCGACGTCAAAAACAGTTCTATTACAAGCAATTCAGTTTAGCATACAAGAACAGTTCTATTTCAAATTGAGCTTAGCATAAGTACGCAGTTTAGATGTAAGTACACAGTTTCAATGTCAAAAACAGTTTTATCTCGAGCAATTCAGTTTAGCATAAATACGCAGTTTAAAAGTCAAAACAGTTTTATTTCAACTAATTCACTTTAGCATTAGTACGGGGTTTACTTCTATTTGACTCATAGATAGGATCCAATCAGGTGCTACCACTCCGGGTCAGAGTAGTTCTGGAAGCAATCGCAATGAAGGAGTGCTCCGCAATCCACAAAGCTCCAGCATTACTGGAACCTAACCATCAGATTGCTTAATATCATATACAGGACGCTCGTTTGGGAAGGGGTCTTACTCTTCAGCAAAGATGCAGTCGGTGTATTCTTCAGCACCAGCCAACAGGACACTCGTTGAAGGAGTCTTACTCTTCTGCAGAGATGCAGTCGGTGTATTCTTCAGCCCCAGCTAATTCCCAGATAATTCAGTTTAGCATAAACTGAATTATCTGAAATTGCCCAGTCGGCTGGGGCTAAAGAATATACCGACTGCATCTCTGCAGCGGAGTAAGACCCCCTTCCAAATGAGTACAATTAAATTAGATTAGAACAGTACGCATTTTTGTACTGCGAACAGTTCTATTTAAAACAATTCAGTGTAGCATAAATACGCAGTTTAAATGCAAAAACAGTAAAAACTCGATACCACGGTCTAGTTCTATTTAACCCATAGATAGGACCCTATCAGGTGCTGACATCAGAGCCAGAGTGGACCTGCGAGCGATGGCAAAGAAGGGGTGTTTCGCATTCTCCAAAGCTCCGGCATTACTGGAAACTCGCCATTAGACTGTTTAGTGTCATTTCAAGGACACTTCTGCAGATATACAGTCGGTGTATTCTACATCCCATGCCGACTGGGTCACTGGAATTGAGCGACCATCACCAGTCAATCATATTGCTTCATAATCCAAGGTGATAGAGATTAGACTCCTAATACGGGAATATTTTTTGAAGAATAGGAGGTGCTCGTGGTGTAATGGTTATCGTCCTAGGAAATGGACACGGCGACACGAGTTCAAATCCTGGACGAGACTGATTGCATTTCACATAGCGCTAATACCCTTGGGAAAGGTATGAATCCAATAATTCTCCCTCCAGCTATGGGTAAATAGTAGGGCAGACTAGGTTCTTCAGCCTTGGTGAGACAACTAGTCTAGGAGAAGGAAAACTCTGAATTCAAACCTGTTAAACTCCGCTTAAAAATCGACCTTGTATCATATCATGCCCGAAAGGAGGGGTTGGTAAATAGGATATTTTTGGAAGAATAAGGATTATCGAAAAGATTGAAAAATGAAAAAGAGCATTTGAAAGAGATTTATTTTTTAAGTTATTTATTTTACTCCAACACGTGTTTCAAGCGTCTTAACTAATCACTTATCACTACTAGTGTCTTTTTAGAATCTTCAAAGAAGTAATATAAATACTCAATTTTTTTCTCTCTTTGTGAACCGATTCATTAAAAAATATTGTTGTATCGTGGCAAGGAAATGATACACAGTGAAATAAAGTTAATTGTTTATTAATTCAAGTGGTACAGTCCGACTAGTAATATAAGTCACGCGCTGTTGGTGTTACGTCCGAAGTTGGTCTTATTACGAACTGACGTCCTTTCAGATCTATCTCTCTGGTTCTCTTTTTGCTTCTCATTCTGATTCAGAAACACGGCGTCTTTATACTTACGCGATACCGGAAGTCGTGTGGTATGTGCCACTATACAACAAATATTTACTTTTTTTCTCTCGTTAGATCAACAAAAAATAAATTATATATATATATATATATGTATTGCAATTTTTGTTAATACTACTGTATAGATGCCACACACTGACGCTAACAAAACGCATGTTGAAAAAGCCAGAAGAGAACAATATGAGAATACTACATATTGTTTTGAAAATTTATGGTAGCAATAGCCAACAAACAATAGCTGTACGGCCACTTATTTTCCATCTCAAAAACAATGCAAATAAGAAGAACAGGACATGCGAGATACTGTTGGAGAAGCAAAAAGGAAGTCATAAGTGACCTTCTATGGACCCCTACATATGGATGACTGGTAAAGACGTACATCAGCTATATGCTGATATTGCATGAAGCTTAGTCGATTTGCCAATGAGCGGTGTATATAGGAACAGAGAGAGGGAGAGAGTCAGAGAAAGAGAGAGTCAGAGAAACCCATGCTGTCAGCATGACTTGATAATGGTATATATATATATATATATATATATATATATATATAGCTAACAATTGACACTGGTAGGTGCACATATGTAACTTTGTTTACTTTTATGTACAAAACATGAAGTCTTTTGATACGAACTTACTGAGTGCAATAAAAATGCTTACGTTTATAAGAAAAATCGATATTGAGTTCCGTGGAAATTATTTCGTGCATAAAAATTTCAAATGGGAATCATTTTAAAAAAAAATTTCAGAATCGTTGTAATTTTTCTTCCCTTTCATAATAAATTTAAAAAAAATGTTTTCTAACCTCTTTCACGGCGAATTAAATACATGCGTACTCTCTCTCTCTCTCTCTCTCTCTCTCTCTCTCTCTCTCTCTCTCTCTCTCTCTCTCTCTCTCTCACACACACACATACACACACACACGTGTACTCACTCATCCCTCGATATATGCAATAATGTATAATTTGTACGTGCTAAATTAATTATATTACTCTATAAAGTTTACATTTTAATATATACGTTTTATTGGTAAATGTGAACGCAGTCTAATTACCTGACAGATAAGTCCATTTTTTATGAGCTAACCCTATGAAAATCAATAAAAATGAACGAGATTTTTAAAAAAGAGGCAAAACTAGTTTATTGCAGGATATCATTGCAAGATATCATGTCCCCTTTTTTTTATTAAAGAAGAACCTATTTCATTTCTAACATCAATAGTGAATTATATTATAAAATGCAGAACTCGCTCAAACCTCGAATTTATTCATCGGCAACTTAGACTTTTGATGATTAATAATGACATTCTGTTCGATCGCTGACCCCACAAAATTATCATTTATTTGCAAATTTGTTTGGAAATTAGTTTATTCTTTAAATTGCTCAGATAAAGATTTTGCTACGTTATTCAAATTTTTCAAGGTTACGGTTACAAGCAAGCAAACACACACACACACACACACACACACACACACACACATATATATATATATATATATATATATATATACAGAGAGAGAGAGAGGATCAGAAAGAAAGAGAACTAACAAATCTTTCAAATCTAAATCATTTGTTACCACACAGCTAAATGAATGCAATTATTCCCATAAAATTCCAACAATCTTTTTAATATTAATTTGTTTGCACACAGTCAAATGCTTTCAAGTACTGCTATCTAACATAGGTGTTTATATTTATCTATCATTCCTATGTCATATAAATAATTTGAACACAGCTCTATATTTAAAAAAAAACAAAAAACAATATTAATTTTTTAGTAAATGATTAAACTGTTCTATTTGACCCATGGATAAGATCCAAAGAAGTATTACAACTCCAAGAAAGAGTGGATCTGGAAGTAATGGCAATGAAGTGATAATCCCAAAGTCAAGGTCTTGTGCCGGGATGCAATTTAAGGTCATGCTCAGGACACCTGTTGTGGGATGGAAAGGTCTTACCACTCTGCAAAGGTGCAATTAGTATATTCTACAGTCCCAGCTGACAAGGCGGAGATGGGGGAGTATGGAATCTTCTTTTCCAATGATCTTATATTTTACGGGGTGTGTTGGGTTGCACTCGTTGGAAATTAAGAGGATTGCATTCTTGGTGATAAATGCAAGTTCAGATCAAACAAAATTTTAATTTAGCTGCTTAATTGACAGGAAATCGTTTTATCATTTAATTTGGAGCATTTTATGAGAAGATCTCTCACAAATATATCGCGATGATGAGCAATTTTGTTTAACTTAGGGTTACACACACACACACACACACATACGTATATATATATATATATATATATATATATATATATTATGAAATTTCATTAATGATTTAGTTATTTACTAAACTTTATTTACTTAGGGGACAGGCCCGGATATACGAAGTAGTGAGTTTCGAACTCACTGTTATTATTTTATTCGTCTTGCTTATAACTTTTTAAAAAATTACATATATATATATATATATATATATATATATATATATATATATATATACAATTGTTTTTAGAATGAAGAATTATCATTAAAGCATTTCACTGATATATAAATGAACATTTCTGTAGAAACTGTGAGAACTCTGCTGTTAAAAAATATTTCTTTTTACTAGATTGTGATCTGTAATTTAACCATAAAACTATCACTTTGAGACTTATGTGGCACAAGTTGACCATTTTACTTGTCTCATAACACTCACCCATTATTAAGTAGACTAATTCTGACTAAGTCTTTAAACGCGAGTGCTTCGGCACTAGTTACAGCATTGTAGCGTCACTGTCAGACGCAAAGGCATCATTAGAGCAGAATTAGCCAATAATTTGCCAGTTACTTCATTTAATCTTTTTCTCTAAGCATTGACATTAGCAGATTGTTCTGGTTATCGATATGTCCTCAACTAACGAACAAGAAGAAAAACTTATTGAACACGGAGAAGAAGTAGAAACCTCTCTTTTCAACAGAGGTCGACATTTTCACTGAGAAGTGTTTGTAGATCGATAACCGGTTTCGCTAGTAGAACTACCTCCATAATAAATTGTACCTATTTCAGTTAAAATTAGAAGTCATTTATTAAACTTTAGTTCAGTTTTACATGTCAGATATATGTGACTTTTAATAAGAATCGAACTCCCTGATAATAGGTCTTCTAGTCTAGCCCTCTACCCAGCATGGGAGACACTCTCTGTCACAGAATACAAATGTCCAGTGCGGATCAATCTCACTTTAGTAATAAATTTGCGATATTAAGAAGTTAAAAATTGGACCAAGACGGAGTGCTTACCCTTACTCTATTACTTTGTTTTGTTTGGTTTTTAATGACATGTCAACTTTCGTGGATTATCTAATGCAAAATCCATCCTCACAGGGGAACAGTAGTGGTTGTATTTAACTTACAACTGGAGGTCATAAGGAGGTTCAGACCTTTTCCAAGAGTATATGTCCGAAACTAACCGTAATAACGTATGTTTAACCGTCCTGTACATCAACCAGTACTCCACAGGGACTCCCTACTTTTAGAGTTCGAGTCAATTTCCAATGCTTGGGGTGCCCGTTCAAGAAAATGTTGAAGACATGGTGCAATTTTCATCACAAAATCTACTTCCGTGTAGAGTCGTTCGCAAACAAAATCTGAAAATGGATCCTTTTCTTTCCTGTTCTCATAAGTAACTATTAGCCGGTTTGTCTGGATCAAGACAGATATTTTGGGCCAAGTTAAAAACAATTTCTGTTGATATCCATCAAAAAATATTCCTCTAAAATACATGCAAGGCATCGTAGAAAATTAAACATGCAAGACAAGAACAAATTCTGGACAAGGAAGATTGTGAAAGATATAAACTCATCTCTTCTTCTTCCATTTATGGACGAATAAATCGTGGGACTAACTCTTTTCTATTTCCTTGGATAATATCAAGATAAAAGACCTACAGAAACTCTCGTCTATTCTTTTATCTTTGCCTGTGGTGTAATCTAGCCCGATCTATCGCCTCGCTAAACTGGCGGCTGCCAGAAATATTGATATATAACCCACGCTGGTAGGGTGTGGCATAAAGTGATAACCCCAGGAAGAGTGCCTCCTATGTGGAAGAGCCTAAGAATTGTTCCAATTCTGTCGACATTTCCTTTCAAGATGATGCCTCAGTTTACGAGCAATAAACACAACAAATACTCTTTTTAGACAATGAAGGTTTGTGTTATCTGGAAAGAAATTTGACTGATATATTAATGAAAGACCAGTGAATTCTTATTAAAAGGGCAACTTTGGTTAGGTTTGTTTTCTTTATTCAATTACATATCGACGTTCGTAGGTTATTTGATGTTCAAAGTCTTCTTCAATTACATATCGACGTTCGTAGGTTATTTGATGTTCAAAGTCTTCTTTTTAGAAGAATAATAGAGGTATAGTTAAACACATACCTGAAAGGATAAGAGGATTCGTGCCTTTTCTAAGGGTAATAGTCCGAAAAGGAACATGATAGAGTGACTGGAACTTGAACTACGAAGTCGAAGTCTAACAAATTCGCCATTACCTCAGGGGGACTCCCTTCGGAAAGTGCATTGCACTTTATTAAAATAAAGGTGGTAGTTGTTTTCTCGTGTGCCTTGGTTGAATCAACAAATACTTTAATTTTCCCATGAGATTGTTCTTTTTCTACACATTTGAAATAATAAGATCTGGACTTGACTTAATGGTTAAGACCCCCAAAAATTGAGTCGGCGAAGAAAAGTTCAAATTTAATGTGAGCCTATATTCCTTTCGTATGAATGACCTTTCTCTTCAAATTAAGGTTTTTGGTTTGGTTTGGTTTTATGGCATATTAACCATTGTAGGTAATTTAATGCCAAATCCATTTTAAATAGATATACAGTTCTATTTCAAAGAATTCTGTTTACCATAAATACACAGTTTAAATGTCAATAGCAGTTCTATTTCAAGCAATACAGTTTAGCATAAGTACTCTGTTTTGGTCTATTCAACTCATAGATAGGACCCTATCATGTGCGACCACTGTGGCCTAGAGTGGACCTGGGAGTGATGGCAATGTAGGGGTATTCTACATTCCCAAAAGCTCCAGTATTCCTGGAGCCTCACGATGGGGCGTCTTACCCCTATGCAGAGATGCAGTCAGTGTATTCTACAGCCCCAGCTGACTGGGCCACAAAAATAAAGTCAGAGATTACTCCTCTAGCATCGGTAAATCCGGTGGCTTTTTCTTGGAAATGATTTGGGTCGCATAGGTTTCCCTAAATGTCCCTAAAAATATCAAGAAAACAGTATCGTATGAGCTCTATCGAAAGAGACGGTGAACACTTTTTGATATTTTAAAGTCGTAACTAGATTATATACTTCCAGCAGCAGGGACCAGGGAGAGATAAATTCATGCCTTCATCGAAAATTTAAAGGAATACAAACTACCTGAGCCAAAATTGAACACAATTCATCAATTCTTCATGAATATTACTCATTAAACTGACGATGCGGTTTTCAAATATATTATAACTATAAAAATATTCTTATATGATATATATTTTATGATATATATTATAATCAATTTTTTCTATCCTTTTAGTTTCTCTTTTCTGTTTAATTTAATTTTAACAATTGTTTCTTTCTTGGCACTCTCTTCAATAATACCTCAACTGTAGACCGTTTCTAAAAAGAAATGTACTGAATGACCGCTACTCAGGATAGGGTCCACAAACATTTAAGAGAGAGAACATGAGGGAGATTAATAACGTCAAAAGGGGAGTGGGAGAGTGAATTCATGTAGTGAGAGGGGTGGTAAGGATGGTATGATTAGGGAAGCGACTAAGTGAGGCTCATTATGTCTACACGTCATAATTAACGGTTGTGAGTAAATAACATAGGTACGGCGTTCGTTCAAGGAACAGAATTTCCAATCTGTTTATATATATATATATATATATATATATATATATATATATATATATATATATATATATATAAGAAAGAAAGAAAGAAAGAAAGAAAGAACTTTAATAAAAGAAATGTCCATACACATTTGGAAGAGAGAAAAACGAAAGAACGAAGAGGAAAAAATCAAATATGAAAATTTCTATAAGAAAGAAAGAAAGAAAGGAAGAAATTGCAATGAAAAATTATGTACACAAAAGAAAGAAAGAAAGAAAGAAAAAAAAAGAAAGAAATAAAGAAACCGAAATCAGAACTTCTAAGAAAGAAAGAAAGAAAGAAAGAAGATAGTACAACTGATTCGGTCACCAGGTACGTTCCGTTTTGTGTACGAAGGTTGGTAAACAAGTGTCAGTTGGTCGAATAGGGCGTCATCTACAAACCTAAGTCTCATTGTTTCTGTCCAATTTTAACGAACACGCACCTGGATAATGAAACATTACTTGACTTTATACATACATACATACATACATAAAAGTAAAAGCTTGTAAACCCAAATTAATACAGGAACAAACAGGTATTAAATTTGCTACAATTGCACCTCGTATTCAATGAAATTATTTTCTGTTATTACGTGTCATCATTTAACTTAACAATAAAATCTATTTAAGGTCTAAGTTACAATCAGAGGTGCAATACCCGTAGAGATAAACGAAATGCTGCCCAATGACGTCTAGAAAAGAAAAAAAGAAATGGCCAAAAAAAAGCTAATTAAAGATAAAAGAAATAAAAGCTAGTCACATAATACATAAATTTTTCCGTTATATAAAGCGACCATATCTTTTCCACATAATTGAAATCAGTATTTGATATCTCATTATTCTACTTACATACAGGAAGTGAAACAATTATCATAGTCCGAAATGGTATCCTCGAACGGAGTTCAAATCTTAGACCAGGCTGTTGGCATTTCATTTCTCGTTAATGCTAGCTATGGGTAAATCGCCGGCTAGACATGGGATTGTAGAATACGTCGATTGTATCTCTGCAGGGGAGTAAGGCCCCATCTCAACAAGTGTTCTTGGCATAGCACTAAACTGCATCTGATGGTGAGGCTTCAGTCCTGCAACTTTAAGTAATACAGAGTACCTCTTCAATGCCATTACTCCCAGGTCCACTTTGACCGGGAGTGATAGTACCTTTCAGAGTTTTATCTATCAGTCAAATCGAATTATTTGAACATTCAAATAAGTACATACAAATGATTGATGTTAAATCAAATTGATATTGTTATATATCAATAGTTGAAACCTTTTAATTGTGCGCAAAAAGTAATAAATATTGAATAAAATTATTCATTTAACGATAAAATACTGGAAATCATTTAACTGTGAGCAAACAAATGAGCTCTGGTTTGTTTGAAATCTGAACTAAAAACCTTTTGTTGATGAATCATGGGTATATAAATAGCATTTTGCATTACATAACCCATAATGATTGATATGTCATTAAAAACCAACTAACAAATTAGTAACTGGATTTCAGCAAAATGTAATATATTCAGCTGTTTGTCGTTAAGTACTTTCTATGCCATACAAGTTTGCCTTACAAGCTGTTCAAATCAGTTCCGATAGGGATTTTCACAAACACTGAATAGATTCAATAACTTATATCCATCAGGTTTTCTTATTTTTCCAGTGGAACTAATGATGTCTCCTCCTGTAAGAATAGTTATGAAATCTCAAATGTGATTGAAATTGCAAGAAATAAAATTGAGACGCAAATTCTACTCCTCCACATTGACTACGTTTTTTCGATTTTACTAAGATAAATTTCAAGAATGACTTGGCTAAAAAGATAAAATTCAGCCAAAAAAATTAAATCTCATAAAATTTTAAATTATGAAAATACTTTAGACTTTTGTCGTCGGACAATAGTTTAGGATTCTCGTGTAATTAGCTCGACTAGAACTAACGTCTTCAGAACTAATTTTGATACTTATCAATAGGATGTCTCAATATAAATGGGTATGATTGTTTGGGTTTTATGGAATATCAACTTTTGTATGTTATTTAAGGCTAAATCCATCATATAAAAACAAACAGTTCCATTTTAAACAATTCAGTTTAGCGCAAATATCCAGTTTAGTTGTCAAAAACATTTAGATTTCAAGCTATTCAGTATAATCAAACAGTTTTATTTCAAACAATTAAGTTTTGTATCAGTAGTTTTTCTCCACACACAATTAAATGTCAAAACAGTTCTATTTTAAACAATTCAGTTTAGCATAAGTACACAGTTTAAAAGTCAAAACAATTCTATTTCAAACAATTCAGTTTAGCATAGATACGCAGTTAAGTTCTATTTGACCCATAGATAGGACCCTATCAGGGGATCCCACTTTTGGAAGCGAAGGGATACTCCCAAAGCTCAAGCAATTCTGAAACCTAACCATCAGATTGTTTTGTGTCATATCCTGTACATTCGTAGGAGGGTCTTACCCCTATACACAGGGGCAGTCGGTATATTCTACAGCCCCAGCCGACGAGGCAAAATATATAAAGGACCCATGTGACTGTTAACAACCCAACTAATAACAATATTGGTTTCTTTTTTGTTTCAGATTTGAAAATAGTATACTATAACAACTATTAATCCACGATCACGATGACTTGAACAAGAGAGGATAAATATTTTTCATCACGACTTATTTGGAGACAAAATCATTCAAAAATGTCTCACAGTAGGTGCAACTCGTTAATACGATAATGATTTATTGCAGAGACAAGAAGTTCAAAAACAGATTGCTTGTCCTGGAAGCTGATATGAAAAGAATTTTAAAAAGACATTGATTTGATATCTCTAGCTCAAAGGATGTATTTTTTACACGATGTGTTCCAAATGTCCGACATTACACTAATTTCACTAATAAATCATTTTTATATTAATGGGTTGCATCTATTTAGATAAACCCTGTATATTAAAAATTGAAAAAAAATTGTTTATTTTTCCTCTATAAATGACCAAATGGTTAAATCCAGAGCTACTAAGTTTGATTGGCTTACATTTTGGAAACAGAGTACGATTGTAATGTAAAGAAATATTCCTCGTGGGAAAAGAGCCGCTCTTTTCGAGAGGAAATTTCTAAGAATGATCTGGCTAAAGCTATTTTGCTGCAAGAATAATATTAAAGAACTTACTTTTCCAAATTTTGAAAGAAAATAATTAGAGAATTGTCTTGCTAAAATAATCGTTATCATTTAATCAAATGTTACATATTTGATTTACGGGATTACCTTCAAATTGGATCGGTAAAATAATCACATTGTATTGCTGTTTAACTAGCTAACAATCTCAAAAAACTGGTTTTAAACATGATTTTCTCAAGAGTCACTCACTTAGTTGTTTCCTGGGTATGGCACAAAGAGGCATCATGTGATGAAACTCAGGATCTACAGTTTGTATTCATCTCTTTCTTGTAATTACCACTCTGATATGGAATCGTTGAACCTGTCAGAGTCACATACAAGGATCAAATAGAACTGTGTGATATAGAGTTTAAATAATTTTGAATTATATTGATACACTGGTTCTTCATGCATTAATACAGCAACCAAACGTGAAGTTTTAACCAATTTCAAATGACTGTGAAGACATATTTTATATCGTATATAACTAGAGACCCTAACTGTTCATCTGATTTCGGCATAAAATAACTCCACAAGAATAAACATGCCGTAAAACCGTCCAATAAGTCAACCAACGAGCCAACCTCTCTTATCTATGATCCAAGTTATAATAGTTAATTCAATGAAGACGGGTACATCAGCTTGTGAATAATATAATTAGATCACTTCAGAATTTCGAAATAATTCAAAGGAAGAGTCGTGGCTAACATGGTGGAATTTGATAGCGTTGAAACCGAGTTCAAACCCAAATCGTACTATTACGTTTACTTTCGGACTAATACCCTTCAAAAAAATATGAAGCATCTTATCCACCCTGTGAGGCACTAGTTCAATAATACCACTACTGTTATTCGACAGACGTAGCTTTTGCATTAAATAATCCATGAAGGTTGATATGCCATTAAACAAAGAAACGGAGCCGAACCAATTAAAAAATAAGTGTCTGAAAGTGAATAGTTTAAAATCAAGCGAACATAGAAATGTTCAAATTAGACTTGTGTTTGTCGAGCAATCTACTAGGGCTGTAGAATATACTGACTGCATCTCTGTTGAGGGGTAAAACTCCCTCAACAAGTGTCTTGGATATAACATTAAACAATCTCATGGCGAGGTTCCTTTCGTGGACTTTAGGGGAATGTAGAGTGCCCCTTTATTGCCATCGATCCCACGTCCACTCTCACCCGAAGTTTTAGCACATGGTAGGGTCCTATCTATGCATAAAATAGAACTGTTTGACATTTAAACTAAGTTATGCTAAATTGAATTGTTATAAATAGAACTGTTCGATAATTTAACTTTGTGTTAACAACGGTATAATTTTTAATTGAATTGTTAATGATACATAGCAATATTTGGAACCATTTAACATTGACCATCTCTAAATTGAATTGTTTGAAATGGAACTGTTTGATCATTGAACTGTATGTAAACAAATGACTAATGTTTAAATGAATTGTAAGGGATATATAACAATACTTGGAACCATTTAACAGTGTACAAAAATGATCTCGAAATCGTTTAAAAATGTTATCAACAAAATGTGTTTACAAATAATATTTGATATATACGTGGTGCCTTCAATAAGTTTCCAGACTTTTTTGTACAGGCATTTAAAATTGTCGTAGACTCTTGAACATTCAGTATGTTATTGCTATACATCTTATGAGATGACTGACCAATTTTTATGATTTCAGGTTCAAATCAACAGTTAAAGTAGCAATTGGAATACACCCTACTAAAGCCGGATTATCACAGCTGGTGAATTTCAAAAATGCAATCTGGACGTCCAGAAGAACGATATGCAATAAAATTCTGCTTTAAACTTGGAAAAATGCTACAGAAATGTATGGAATGCTTTAGACTGCTTTTCGACCACCTTGCACGAATCAAGCATCAGCTTTTGAGTGACATAAGAGATTCAAGGAAGGCAGGGAGTCTGTGAGGGATGATGAGAGGTGTGGGAGGAATAAGGAAGTCAATACACCAGAGTTGATTGGCCACGGGGTTAAGGTTAGGGTTAGGGTTACTATGTTAAGGTTTTAAGGGAGTTTACGGAGAGATTCCGTCGGAAGAGGCCAGCACTCTTCAAATCGGGTCAGTGGCATTCCCACCAGGACAATGCACCAGTCCACAACTCTATCCTTGTCACAAACTATTTGACCAAGATGGGCATCAGGACAGTTCCTCAGCCTCCCTATTGTCCAGACCTTACTCCCTGTGACTTTTGCTTATTCCCAAAGCTCAGAGGCTGTCGTTATGAGACAATTGAGGAGATGAAAGAGGCTGTGACGAAGGTCATTGACACGCACACACAAGAGGACTTCCATGGGACCTTCCAGAAGTTGTTGGAACGGTGCAACAAGTGCATTGCAACCGGAGGAGATTACTTCGAAGGGGACTTGAGTTTTATGTGTGTACTATCAATAAAAGTGCCTATACGAAAAAATGTCTGGAAACTTATTTAATATCCTCGTATGTATAAACAGGATTTAGCATTATATATCCTACAATGGTTGATATGCCATAAAACCCAACCACACTTAACGTGTTTGTATATTAGACCTATTTTATATTTCTATAATGTCTACAAAGAACATGTACAGTAAAGGCTGAGATGGTACTTGTATTCCCCACAACTTACTAAAAATTTAATATCCATTCATAGTATCATAATAGCTGTTTCATCGGAATTTAAAATGCTTCGTATAGCAAAAGCTAAACTGTTAATTAAACTACTCAAATATCACTGAAAAGGAACAGGTCCGAGAACTAAATTAGAATATTTTTCCCTATCTTCGGTTTAGTTTAGTAGGGTTTTCTTTATAAAATTTGACTTTTTTCTGTAATTATTTGTTTTAAATAGTGACATCATATGAAGTATTCCTATCAAATACGAATAATTCATTCATAATTATGTGATTTAAAATAACTATTACTATCAAATAATCATTTTTTTGCATGCTGAAATATATGTTTCAAGTATTCCTATCTAATAGCAATAACTTACAAGCAGATATATGTTTTCAAGAAAAAACGTAATAATGATCCTTAGTGCACTATTCCAGTTTCAAGTAATTATTCTTACAAATAGTTTGCATTCTATTATTTTCTAATATATCAATTTATACTATGGATGATACACTAACAGATACTTCTACTCCGTGTCAGAGTGAACCTAGGAGTAATGGCAATGAAGATTTTTACCACACTCCACAGAGCTCCAGAAGCCTCACCACTGGACCGAATTTAATATCTTACACATACATTTATAAATGTAATGATATAACTATACACTTATAAATGTAACAAGTTTTTTTTAGTATACGTTTAATATTAAATGTAACAATTACTCTAGGACAGTAAGATTATACAAAGACTAGCTTAGTTAGGTACAAAGCTAGGAAAAAAAGGGCACCTAGTGAGTTTTCTATCATAACTCACAAACTGCTACACCACACAACTGGCTCTTTTATTGAACGAAATATATCAATTTTGAATTTTTTCAATATAGTCTTCATTCGGAGAACTAGAAGCGAAATTCTTTTCATACTAATATGCCACTATCAATTAAGTTGCTAGAATGCGATACTGATTATTTCTCTTTCATGGCATTATTCGGTTTAATAGGAAAGTTACTTGGTAATGTCCCACTCTTCTCTAAGCAACATTTAGCAGGTTGTTCTCAATTATACAGCTGGTTTTGAATTCAATTTTTTTTTTGTTTTTTATTTCTTGCCTTTTTTTTTTATTTGCTTTTTACTTCTTATAAGGTGGTTTAATTATAAAAGCTAAAAACTCCAGTTTGCTTCACTATTTATGTATAAGTGTATTGAAGAAATGAATCCTTGCGTTTAAAAAGAGCATTAGTGAAACGCAAACACCTTTTTGGGGATTCGAACTTGGCTTGCTAAATTCATTTCCTATGAGCTTATTAACCGATTCTGTTTCCAACGACGATAACCGTGACGTTAAAAGTACTGACTCAATAGTAATTGGTCGGAGAGAAAAGCATAGCTCAAACGTGACTCAAAGTCCCCAAGAAGAGGCACCTAATGAGGTTTGAAATCGCTAATGATCCGTCCGCAATAGTAGCTTATTTAGTAATAAACGAGTTTTCTCCAGAATAAAAACTAAGCATAGGGCACCCAGTGTGGATCGAACCTTTAGTTTTTGTGACATATTAGCCTTCTTGGGTTATTTAATACCAAACCCATCCTTCTAGAAGAACAGTAGCAGTACTATTTAACCCATTGCAGGGAGGATAAGGAGGTTCATACCTTTCCCAAAGGTATTTATCCGAAAGTGATCATAATGGCGTGATTGGAGTTCGAACTCGCTTACTACGATTCTGTAATTCAGTGGGTTAACCCCTACGCCACAAGAACACCCCCCGAGCCATTGGTAAAAATAGATTTATATGACTAACTTGTTAACTATCACACTAACATGAGATGACCACTTCAATCTTTCATATTCATTTTACCGTCTGGTAAAATTTTACTGCCTGGTTTCATTCATTTTTTAAAGGGAAAACGTACTTTACATTCTTGCATCATACAATAGAAAACTCTTTTGTATAAAGAAGAAATGTCGTTTAGCGACTGTTTTACTTTCATGACAGACGTGCATATCTAACAGATTGTATATTTAAAAGCATGCTTCATTCATAATCTTGAATATCTCAAGTAAATTATACGATACTGTGGTGAAAACTACATTTTGGCTTGGAGTAACCTAGGTGGAGGTAAAAGTACTGGTTGACCGGAAAGTAGTCGACCGCTTACGGCACCCTCAACTCAAGGACACTTCCCACTCACTTTGTGGACACTTTTCAAATACTTACATTGTAATTTGCACCAATACCGAAGAACGGTTGGAACTAAAAGTCCAATACGAAGCGACGATGTAGGAACATAGTTGATTTTATTGTTCCTTTGTTTTCTTGCAGGATTTGCTTTTAATGTTTTTAGAGTATTAATTAAGCAGGTCTACTAAATTAAGGTCATTTAAAATTGTTCCGATTCTGAGCAGTGATTTGTTTTTGGTATTTATGAAAACATCAAATAATACACAGGTAATCTCCCCGTGACGTAGTTGCTAACGTGCAGGACTGTGACATCGCAGTAAGCGAGTTCGAACTTGTGCTACTGCGTTCACTTTCGGACTAATACCTTTGAGATTATGAAAGGTATGAACCCTCTTATCCCTTTAGCTTGCTCGAGGCCGACGACATTGATTTGTTGTTGGCTTTGACTCTAGCGGGTACTGTCCAACAAAGGCAGACATAAGGCCGAAAAGCCCCCGGTTTCGGGTGGGCGTGCTGCAACATTAATGCCTTTGTCCTTGTAGAGCACTGGACCATGTTGTCCAGTTTAAGCTATAATCATTGGCTGGACCCAGATTTGGGTTCAAGTCCAGCTCGGTTCATTAGGCGCTCATTGCACTAAGTGGGCCTATGAAAAGCATAGACCAGCAGAACTCCAGCCTCGGCTCATGCCCAACCTTCCCCCTCGCCTAAATTCCCACTATAATCGACCTTGACCTAGTGTCAAGTCCTGTCTCGAGGTGGAGACAAGTATTCCTCTTATTCCTGTAGCATGGGTTAAATCGTACTACTACCATATGTACCAACCCCTCCGCTCGAGCAGGATATGACACAAGGTCAATTTTTAAATGGTGTTTAACAGGTTTGAATTCAGAGTTTTCCTTCTCCTAGAACCCAGTCTGCCCTACGATTTACTCATAGCTGGAGGGAGAATAAATGGATTCATACCTTTCCCAAGGGTATTAGTGCTATGTGAAACGCAATCAGTCTCGTCCAAGATTTAAACTCGAGTCGTGATGTTCATTTCCTACGACGGTAACGATTACGCCACGGTCACCTCCATAAATTGTACTACTGCAATCCTTCAACAAAGATGTCTTCGGTATTAGATCATATACGGAGGTTGATCAGCAATTTTTACAAAATGAATAACACGCTGAGAATGTTCTATATAACATCATAGTTTAACACAAAAAGCAAATTATAATTGTAATTCTTTGAAAGTATTTTCATCTGAAAATATACAGTCAGAGTAATTAAAAATAACAAATCGGATAAGTAATTGTGGATATACATGGCGTAATGTTTATCGCCCTAAGAAAATTGACTCAAGGAGCCAAGTTCAAACACCAGACAAAACTTTTTCTTTTTGTGCTAATACCTTTGGAAATGACAAAAATCCATCACTTCTCCCACAGTTATGGATAAATAGAAGGGCAGACTGTATTCTTTAACTTATATGAAGCAACCAGTAAAGGAAATTGAAAAATCTGAATTCAAATCACTTTAGATTCGCTTAAAACATTTACTAGTATTGCGTACAACTCGTTACGAAGGGTTAGGGTAAATACAGAAGTCCACTGAAAAAGTCATCGGCTATCGAAGATACTCTCATGGAATGAGACCAAATAAGGTCTATTTTTCAATAGAGTACCGCTGGCGGTCCACACAAATCTTCCATCGGCGTTAAAGTGGTTGGGTCTTATTTGTCAAAAATGTCATCATACAGTAAATATGACGTTACCATATAAACTTTTTATCCAATACAATTGACAGCCCACATACATTTATCGAATAAGTCAATTACTTAACTATTCTAGTCTTTATAATGTCCTAATTTCTGGTCAGTTGTTAGTACCCTTTTTCTTATTGATCTCTATGAATTATTCAGTAAAGGTCCTTCACATTATAATGATATCAAACGTCTATAGTTCATTCTTCTCATGTATCTGATATTCTGATGAAATTTTTCACATCGGTCTTTACTTGTCGCTCTAAGATTTTCAGGAACGGAACAACGAAAATCTAGAGACTAGACTCTGAGATTCATGTGACAATCTAATTCCTTAAACTTGATTGTGAAATCCTTCACTGTTTTTTGCATTTTGATTTTTTTTTTATTTGCTATCTTACTTAGAAATCATTTCTTTAAATGATATCCAAGAGCTATTTTACAAGTTGTCTCAAAAGATAGATGCATCCTATTAATATGATAATACATATTGTATAAAGTTATCTTTCGTTTGAGTCTAAAAAAGCACCCAACATCACTTTAGAAAGGTCAGACCAGATGAAATTGATTAATTTCATCTTACAGAACCCGTGAATGACCAAATTATTGAGAACGTCCTTGGAGGAACATTTTTCGGATTCCTTCTGAAAGGATTTCTCACTGAATCCACATTGTCAGGACAACATGCAGCCAACTTCCTGCTAGATCTGGGATTTTCTGCCTTCTTGATAAGGTTGTTTACTAACCCTGTGGCTTGAAATTTGTGTATCCAACGATAAATTTTGCTTTTCTAATGATAATTGTTAAAGTTAAAATTCCTGCGAAATGTTGCTCTTACAGTTTTGAATGATTTTGTCTTCAAATAAGTAGTGACGCAAAATATTTTTCCTCTCTTGTCTTGTTGGCCTAGGAGTATAGTAATATAGTAACTAATAAACGGGTTGCCCTCTGAGTCAATGTTGATCTGGGAATATATGACAACGAACGGGTACTCCACATAGCCCTCTTAGTCAATGTCAATCTAGGAGTATATGGCAATGAACGGATACTCCACATAGCACTTCGAGTCAATGTTGATCTGGGAGTATATGGCAATGAACAGGTACTCCACATAGCCCTCCGAGTCAATATCGACCTGGGAATATGATCGGGTACTCCACATTGCCTTCTGAGTCAATGTCGATCTGATATTATAGGCCAATGAACGGATACTCCGCGTATCTCCAAAGCTCCAGAACTGAAGCCTAACCATAAGATGCAGTTTAAAAACAGACTTAGGGCACTTCTATTTGACTGATAGACGACAGCCGAACAGCTACTACCATTCCAGGTCAGATTGGACCTTGGAGTAATGAAGTAGTACGCCACATTTTCTTAAAGATCCAGGACTGAAGTCTCACCATTAGATGCAGTTTAATACTATACTCGGGGCACTACTTCGATTTGACAAATAGATGAGCCCCGAACATGTACAACCACTCTAGGTTAAAATGAACCGAGTAGTAATGTGATGAAGTGGTACTATCCAGTGCACCCGTTAAAATACACCGATAGCACCTTGGCAGAAGGATAAGATACCCTTCAGCAAAGGTGCTGTCGGCGTATTTTACAACCCTAGAAGACTGAGTGAGAAAACTCATGCCGACAGTAAGATTTGGGATCATTAACATGAACTCGATGGATCAACTATAAACCATGTCAAGAGTCAGAGGTGATTCAACTAATGGGAAACTCACTAGAATGTGTTAACAACTTTGAAGAAAATAGACGTAACATTCCTTTTTTGGTTGTCATCTTAAATGCAGATTCAGTCTCAGTATACATCTGAACACACCTTGTATATTTTTGTATGCAAGCATATCCCAGTAACAACGGATCATGATAGCGACACCTTAATTAGAGCAATGCACTTAAAATACTCGCATATAATAAAGCAATTTCCTGTGCAATTTGCAACTGAATGATAATTCTGTGGGGACAGTGAATACATTGAGTGTCCTTTTGTTGAATCATCCTAATTTGATCCATTTCTAAAAAGAATTCTTCACTACATCTAAAATAGAAGCATTCATAGGGTGTGGTTGTTTTGTTGGACACCAACGCGTTCAAGTGCCGTCTAATTATGATTATTATTATCATTATATTTTCATCTTTATTTCCGGTTTTTTAAAATCCTTCTTGTCTAGTCGGCTGGGGCTGTAGAATGCACCGACTGCTTCTCTGCAGAGGGGTAAGACCCTTATTCAGAACGAGTGTTCTGAATATGACACTAAACAATCTGATGGTGAGGTTCCATTGCCATTACTCCCTGGTCCACTCTAGCACGGAATGGTAGCACCTGATAGGGCCCTATCAACGGGTTAAATAAAACTAACTGCATACTTATGCTAAACTGAATTGTTTGAATTAGAACTGTTTGACTTAATCGTATACCTTGAAATGGAAATATCTTTGACAATTTAACTGTACTTATATTTAAACTGCGTACTTGTGCTTAGCTGAATTGATTGAAATGGAACTGTTTTTGACATTGAAACTCTACTTTCACTAAACTGAATTGTTTAATATAGAACTGTTTTGACATTTAACAGTCTGTGAACAAAAACTATATTTATACTAAACGAAATTGTTTGAATTAGAAATGTTTGAATAAACTAAATAGCTTGAAATAGAAATATTTTTGACAATTAAACTGTGTACTCATGCTAAACTGAATTGTTTGAAATCGAGCTGACTATTTGCATAAAAAAGGATTTGGCGTTAAATAACCTACAAAGGTTGATATGTCATAAAACCCAAACAAACAATCAACCAAACAACATAAAATCCCTCACCGTATCATTACTCAAGACTTATGATGAGGGAAGGTGACTGATTATAAGCATTCTTTGTGATAATGTTTTTGCTGCCTCTTTTACTTGTTATTTTTTCAATCACATTGATAGTGCTCTCAGAAAAAGTATATTGTATTTCGATCGTTTCTGATATATCAGTTTGAAGACATGTTTCTTTTCCTTTTTCTTTCTTTTTTTTTTTTCTTTTTTATATTTTCGAAACCAAAATATCTGGTTTATTGCTCTTTATTTTTCTAGCATTTTGGATAGCAAAGTCCGAGAGAATAGTGACTTCAGCGAGTGATTCTGGGTGGTGTTTATACCATTTTTAATATTTCAGTATTCCATTGTACTTGCATATCTTCCAATGAATACAGTGTCTTATTTTATCAGGTATTTCTTTATATCCTATACGTGTTAGGATTCGAAAACCTGACACTAACTGCTCAGTCAGCTGGGACTGAAAAATGCACCGACTACTTCTCAGCAGAGGAGTAAGACAATCACTCACCGACAACGAGTGTCCTGGATATGGCACAGAACATTCTCATGGTGCAGTTCCAGTAATAGTGGAGTATTGGGAAATGTGGAGTACTACTTCAATGCTATCGCTTCTAGTTCCCCTCTGAGTCAATGTGGTGGCACCTGATATGGTCCTATCAATAAGTCAATCGAACTAAACTGCGTACTTATGCTAAACTGAATTGCTCGAAATAGAACTGTTTTGATATTTAACTGTGTACTTATCCTAAACCAAATAGTTTAAAATGGAACTCGAGAGTTCCAGCTAGTGGTCGTTTACTGTAATCTGAGTGACTGCAAACCCAGTCAGTTCTTCTGAACTCTCCTGAGTATTCTAGCAACTCTCAACAATACTGTTGTCTGGATGGTTTCTTTTCTTCCTCTGATTTCCTATTCTTCTAGTCCCCTTTTCAAGCCTTTAAGGACCATTCCGAACGCACCAATTACTATTAGTATCATCATCACCGTCATGCTGCACAGCTTTATTTAGTTCCGTACTAAGTCTTTGTGTAGCTTTTCACTTTGTTCTATTTCCACTTTGTTGTCCGTTGAAATCCACGAAACGGCAAGTACTTTTTTTTATTGTTAATCAGCTCTAGCTCTGATCTTCAGGCTGGGATTATGTGATCCATTCACATCTAAAAATCACAAAAAAAATTTTTGCGTTTTATTCTCTAGAACATGTTCTGGTGTCTACGTCTTCAATTTAGTGTTATGGCTAAATTTTAATTTTTTGCACAGATGCCAGTGGATCATCTTCCTTACCCAATCTTGGCTACTCCTCCTTTTTTATTAGTTTGCTGCATTCACTTATCATGTGATTAGCAGTTTCATCTTTGACACCAGATAACCTACACTTTCTATAATATATCGATTTTTGCTTTACGGTAGTTGGTCCTTATGCAGTTATTTTGTCCTGCAATTAGAAGAGATTTGGTTTCTGTCTTAAGGTTTCCCTTTCCTAACCATGTCCAGGTCTTCTTGTGTGCAACCTTTTCAGTTTTTCACTTGAAAAACCCATGCAATTATTTCTCTTCCCATTTCTGTTTCTTAGTTTTTGTTACTTTTCTATTTGTTCTTATGTTGTCAGTGCTGTTACTGGTTGCAGTAATTGCTCTTTTTAATGTTGTCCTCGAGTCTTTGTATTGATACATCCACGCTATCTTTAGTGCAGGCAAGTTCTATTTCTCCTTCTTTTCTTGCCACATAGAATGTGTTTAAGTCATTTTTCGTATGTAAGGCCATGTGCATGATCGTCAACTTTCTTGTCTTTCGGTTCATTTCTCTGAGATCGTCCCTTCTTCACTTTTTGAATGGTCCTGAGTATCTTACAAGGTGTTTATTCATTTGATAAGGATATCTGCTGCAGAGGTTGTTTTCGAGAAGTTTTCGCACTCATCTGAGATATTCGTTTGCTATTTTTTTCTTTTATCTCCGTTTTTGATGGTGTCCGCTTCCAAAATTCCCGAGTACTCGTAATTTTTCTTTTCTCCGAGTGTTCTGATTCTTTCTTGATTTGGTAATTCTATTCTTCCGTTATTTGTCTTTTTCCTCTTTTTAATATGAATAAAGCGCATTTTTCTACAGCAAATTCCATTCCTAAATCTTTGCTGAATATCCTTATTTTTTGTATCAAAATCGCCATTTCTTTTTCGTTTTTTGCCAACAGTTTCGGATCGTCCGTGTACGTAAATCTGTAGTTTCCACTGTATTTTCTAAGTATGAAGTTGAGTGGCATCATTGCTATTATAAATAGTAATGACTAAACTCCATTTCCCTGGATGATGTCTTTCTCGATTTCCACTTCTGCTTAAGTTTTTCCTCGTGTTATTCATTCCTCTTTCATGGCTTTTGTGATGAATTTTATGATTTTGTCGGATATCTTGTACATTTTCAAGCATTCTACTATCCGGGTTTTCAAGACCATATCATTGGCCTTTTCTGGTTAATTCACGCCATAGCTACATTTTCCTGCCTCGTTTTGCTCTCTTGATGGATGTAAAGTCACCTGTTCATCTGGTTCCCCGGTGGCAGCCTCACTGTCCTTCCAGCATTAACCCATGGTATAAAGGCGAGTTATAGATCTCCACAATAATCCATGAGATTACGATTTTAAAGATCATAAGTAGATACGTTATTGGTCAATAGTTACTGGGAAAGTTCCTTTTGGGGGGTCGTTCTGGATCAGAGTTGTCTTCTCCTTACTTATATATTCAGGTATTCTTTCTTCTTCAAGGCATTCCTTCAATTTTAGAGCCAGTCGGTCGTATATGGTCGTGATTTTTTAAAACTAGATTTCATGTATGTCATCGTGACCTGCCGTTTTCCAATTCGGCACTTTCTTGAGTATTCTTTTGAGTAATTCCTTTTTTACGTCCCCTTCAGGGCCTTCTTCATGTCCTTATAATTCCGTTTTCTGTTATTTAGCCAACCTGTCTTTCCGTTATAGTTTTCTGATCTAAAAATTTACTTCAAAATAGTTTTGCTTCCTTTGCCTCGAGTTGTTAGTTTGTCATCGTACATTCTCCACATTCTGATCGGAAAAATATTCTTTTATTACTTTGAAGTGTCCTGTTTTGTTTTGTATTACTTGACTTTGTCTCAGGATCTTTTGAGTCTCCTTTCTTTGCCCAATAACTTTTGGTTTGTCTCTTTTAGATGTATTGTTAGACGTATCTGCTGTTTCTTGAAGTTTTTTCACCCCAACATATCCATACGTATTTTCCTTCCTTATCTCTTACGTTGGTTGTTGCAGTGTCTTTACCTATCCTTCTAGCCTATTTTCCCATCCAGGTTTTGTATTTCTGTTTGAGTTCTTTGGGAACCTTCGATTTTATCTATGACTAGTTTCCCTCTAGAATAAATTAATTTAGTGATGTTGCTTTTTGAAATATTTAGTAATAATTACCAAATCAGCCTCTACCTTTACTTTTTTTCAGGCTTGGTTTCTGAGAGATGGTAATGTAGTCTTCTTTTTAGTTATGATTTTTTTTTTTATTAACGATACATTTATTTTGTCTTCTTGTGATAACATTTGTTTTGTGGTACTGTGTTATGTGGTATTTAGCTTATCGGTATTTTGCTTTTCAACCTTTTAGAGGGCTCTTGTTTGTTAGTATTAAGTGTTTCGATACAGGTCGAAGAATTTCATTTATAAGTTTCACTATTTATTTGATCCCATATTTCTAGTATCTCAAAGTCACAAAACCAAACTTTCGTAAATAACATTCTAGATCGGTCAGCTCGCCTTTGACGTTGTATTAAATTTAGTGGATTTCGTGCACCTTTCTATCATTCTTTTTTTACACGCATTTTCGTAGGATTGCTTTTAGAATAACTGTGGGATAATTCATCTTCCCTAGTTCATTTTCGCTTTTGGTGACACTATGCTGAATAGATGCTTTGGTCGTTGTTTGTGTACCTAAATAAAAAAAACACCCAACATACGCAAAATGACGACATGTAGGCTATCACAGTAGCACCTGCCGATCATAACATTCAGATCTGCCCGTGGTGTAATGGTTATCGTCGCAGGAATTGGACACGGCGACGCGAGTTCAAATCCTGGACGAGACTAATTGCATTTCACACAGCACTAATACCCTTGGGAAAGGTATGAATCCAATTATTCTCCCTCCAGCTATGGGTAAATAGTAGGGCAGACTAGGTTCTTCAGCCTTGGTGAGGCGACTAGTCTAGGAGAACAACAACTCTGAATTCAAACCTGTTAAACTCCGCTTAAAAATTGACCTTGTGTCATATCCTGCCCGAGCGGAGGGGTTGGGTAAATAGGATAACACTCAGATCTGTCAGGTGAGTCCTACATTGATTTGGATTTGTTAGTTTTCACGAGCAGAGTAATGCGGCTATACTGATCCAGAAGTTAATTAGTGTTTCGTGTTACTGTCACAATGAGGCCTCATTTTCTTCAGGGAAGAAGACACTTCAGTGGGCCACAAAAAAAAATTATATAAAAAGTGTTTTAATCAAACACCCAAACAATAAATAGGCTTTAACATAGTTTAAGTCTACATAATCTTTTATTATTTTATTTTCTTACCTGATATTAGCTGTTCTAACTGGTATTTCGCTTTCAGTGCATTTTCTTAAATAAAACATTATCCCACTTTTCTTTCCCTTTCCCCCACTTTTTCAATTTTTGGACGTAGGATTCCAAATTCATATTAAGCTTATATCATTCCAACTTTACTCATATCCCTTTGAAAATATAAACAAACACAAAATTAACAACTGTAGTGTTTTTTTGGGGGGGGCCTTTCCCCCTCTTTCCTATTTCCGCCCGTAAGTTTCTAAATTCAAATGTAGCTTACCACATTCAAACTTTACTCTTATTTATTTGAAAATAAATACAGAAACGAAATTAACAAATCAGTGATTGTCTGACTAAAGTTGCAGAGCATAGTAGTTTTTTTCGGGGGGGGTCTTCTATTGTCTCCAAGTCAATATGTGTAGTATACTTCTGCTGGATGCTAGCAACAAAGAGGAACACGTATATATAAAAAATATATCCATATCTTTATTCGTCGACCGTGGCGCTTGTGTGGAGCAGTAGATTGACCGGAGAGAGAGTTCGCACGGAGGGGCCGTCGAGAGTCGGATTTGCCAGCGGGATCTACTTCAGCCAAAATTTCTTGACTTTATATAGTCTTCCACGCGACCACACACAACGCTTGCTCCTCATTGGTCACGGCCTACATCCACGCAACACTTGCCTACTACTGACCATGGCTTTCACCGACGCACACTTCCCTTTTACTGGCCACACCTTTCACCCACGCAACACTTACCTTTTACTGACCACGCCTTTCACCCACTTGTTTCCTAGATTGTTTTGTTGATTTTACCTATGGCCGGATGTATCTGTCAACAACATCCACTTGTTCATCGCAGGGCAAGGTGATATATTACATATATAGTTTATATAATTTTATCTACATTTTTGGTCAGACTAAGATAATTGTTTTGTCATACATGCAAGTTGGAGGATTGTTAATTAGGGATGACATTACTTTTTTTCTTTTTCTTTTTCTTTCCCCCTTACAGGTATATTGTTATTATTTTACTCATTGTGCGTTTTTCACTCCTGTAAAAACTGATGATTTTTACTTAAATCCAACCAATGACAAATTCCTCTGATCTTACTTTTTAGTTCTTTGGGGATGTTTCCGAGTGTTCCTACTATGATTGGTACTTCAGTCGCCATCATATTGCACAACTTTTTAAAAATCTCCTGGATGGCCAAAAGTACACTGGCTAACATCTTGATATTTTCATTACAAGTTCTGATCTTCTGAGCGGGATTAGGTGAGTTGTTCTTATCTCAGCAAATCATTTTATTCATATCATATATCTTCCTTGATGCATCGGGATGGGTCATCAGTGATGTTTCCTTTGGGTTCATGGGGGGTTTCTGGTCTTGCAACTTCAGACCCCCTCACCCAAATGACCCAGTGAGCATTGATCTTACTCTAACTCCCATCCCAGCAGCTAATCTGCGCATCCACACAAGGAGAAAAAAAAATGACCACAGAAAAGGCTCTATATATAATTTTGCAACAGCCAGTCAGAGCTAAGCTCTTCTGATGACTTCTAAATCTTTCCTTTAAAAATCGGGAGGCCACTTTACTCTGCTTCTTTGCCACAATGACGTCGTTATTCGGCTATTTGTTCACTCCAGTATGTATTTCTTCCTCCCCACCTTTTTTTACTTACAGAAAATAAATAAATAAATGAATAAATAAATAAATTTAAAAAAACAATCTGTACATAAATATAGAATTACGATTAAAACAACAAACTCCTATATAAAATTGACATATGTTTAGTTTTGTTTTAAAACTTATTTTCATTAAACACAGTACATAAATATACAATTACGAACTAAATCAGACGCCGCGCGTTACTATACGTTAAAACTTCCTTATCGAACGGTTTACGAATGAGAAAAGACGAAAAAAAAAAAGAAAAAAAACCTTGTGTAATACGTTGGAATCTTCACAAAAACATTGTCGTTTAAAATGCTATATTTACAAAATGGCTAAAACGTCTAAGATATTATTCAATTAAATGAATTGATTTCAAATGAACGCTTAAAACCTAATACAACAAGACACCTTCGCGCGCGCGCAAAAAACAAAAATAACATCGATAAAAAAAAAATAACTAAATAAAATCTTACAAAACGTATATATCGTTTTAAACAAGACGAGCTTTTTTTCTTTTCTTTTTTTTTTTTTTCTTTTTAACCCCCCTTCTAATTATCACCTATCTACAACCCCAACTATCCGCCCTTCGGATCCACAACCAATTCGTTGCTCTTTCAGCTGCAGTGGTAATATTTTTCAGGGCCTTTCGTTTTACCGCTCCTGAAATGCCAATGCTTGATATCGCTTTACTCATCGACCTTGCGTTAAATCCGCGACACCCCACTTCGACTGCCTGGCATATTGCCTGCCAACCATTCATTCGACATTGCTCTACTAGCGGCTCATATCTTTCTTTCGTGTGTGGACTCCATGTTTTCTTCCCATGGGACTGACAATTCCCACATTATCACCTTCTTTGTGGAATTAGAATTTTGTGAATTATATTTTCTTTGACAGTTTCTGATTTGTGCATGTAATTTTGTCTGTTTGGTCAAAATTTAGCCGTTTGAACAATTCTGAGTAATTTACCTTCCCCACCAATTCGCACCTACTCTTATGATCTTTCTGTACAATTTGACTGAATTTTCTTATTATATGGTTGAGTGTTTATCCTTTTCTGCTTGTAATCTACACTCTTGGTCCTATTCTAATTTTTACAATGTTAGTTCTTATGACTTTATCTTCGGTTGCTATTAATAAGGATTCCTTTTCTTTCTCTAGTTTCCCCTTCCATAGTGTCTTGTCTAGATCATTTAATGAACAAGTGCTTAGTTTATCCTTTGAAGTGTCCATATAGTTATTTCCATGTTTTTCATAAAATCTTCTTATCCTTTGAAGTGTCTATATAGTTGTTTCCATGTTTTTCATAAACTCTTCTTATCCTTTGAAATGTCCATATAGTTATTTCCATGTTTTTCATAAAATCCAGGGTGGGGTATATCTGTCTTAGTCTTTTTTAGTTTTTTTTATTATTGACTGCCGTGATTAATTTTTCTTTCCTTCCTGTTGCATGTGGTCTGTTGTTATCAACTTTGGAGTGTAACGATGGGTCATTCTTTGGTCCATATTTCTTGGCTCCTTTCTTCTCTAGTTTATGAAGTACCTTGAGTATTTGCGGATGAGAACACCTGGGTATGTATTCCTTTTATCAAGTTCTAAATGTAGTTTGGTTTCCACTAGTTTCTCTGTCTTGAGATAGTCTATTCTTTTCTCAGTTTTTTCCTTCATTTCTATTTGCTTGTTGTTAAACGCAATAAATATTCTCAGATATTTAAAGCTTTCTTTCTCTCCACGTGTATCGGTGCTTTTCCTGATTTAATAGTTCTATTCCTTTCGATACTTCTTTTTTTCTTTTTTTTTCTTTCATTTATTCCTTATAATCATTAATCAACTGCTTATATTCGAGTTTTCTGCTTGTTTTAATCAATGGTAAAAAGTTTTACGCCATCTGTATACATATAGAAGGTGGTTCATATTCTTGTAGGGTGAGTGAATCTAATTTTTTTTCTTCATCATACAACGTGTGAAAGCACGTGCGATACTATGTCCTAATCAGCCGCCAACCAGGGGTGATAACACATTTTTGGTAGCTCAAGGCGGTACTGCCACTCCTGGCGCTACCAAGCAGCTTTTGCCACCGGATAGGGTATTAAGAGAATTATATATATATATATATATATATATATATATATATATATATATATATACGCCAGATCAATTAATAGCCATCTTTGTATTTTCTTTATATGTAATTCATTGTTATCATCATCATGATTCCCTTTGGAAGACATCTCTTTTTATATAAACTTCTACTTGGCGTTGTCCTCCAGCTGTTCGTTCAATTTCCAGTTTTTCATTGTGCTCGTGTTAAAGTTAACCACTTTTGTGGAAATATTGAATATATTTAAGTATTCTCATACCTCCGGTTGCAGAATTATATCATATGCTTATCTGTCATCTATCCAAGACTTGACTAAATCTTATCTCTGTTTTTATGTCCTAAATTATTTTTGATCGATGTTGCTCATTCAGGCCTTTACTTCCTGAACAACATCTTTTCAAGTAAGATTTACGAAAACTCATGGAAAATTATCATTATTTCTTGTTGCGAGTTTTTCACTCCTGCGTTAGCTGAGGGTCTTTCACTGGAGTCAAAGTGACAGCAAGTCTCCTCAAGTTTTCAAAACTCTTCTCAGTATTCTGTCCGATCTTAACAATGCTTTAGTTTAGATGCTCTCGGCTCGTCCACAAATTTCCAACTCTTCAAACCCCCTTACAAAGCCTTTAGGGATCGTCCTGAGTACACCTATTACAATTGGTATCACCGTCAACTTCATGTTTAATAGCTTTTCTCGTTCTCTATCAAGATCTAATGACTATCTCTCTTTTTCATTTTATCTTATTACTATTAGTAGTAGTAGTAGTAGTAGTAGTAGTAGTAGTATTAGTAAGTATCCAATTATTGAAAATGTTATTCACACTTGTTTCTTAATAGAATATATTTACCAATCCTTCCGCAAGAGCTGAATGCGACACAAGGTCAATACTTTTAAGCGGAGTTTAACAAGTTTGAATCCATAGATTTCCTTCTCCAAGATCGGTTGACTTATCAAGTTTAATGAAACTTGAATGCCCTGTTATTAACCCATAACTGAAGGGAGAACAATTGCATCCATACTTTTCCCAAGAGTATTAGCGTTATGTGAAATGTAAGCAGTTTCGTCCAGGATTTGATCTCGGTTCGCCGTGTCCAATTCCTTTGACATTAACCATTACACCACGAAAGCTTCTATAGTAAAATATAGAAGAAATTTTTTTGGTGTTACTTTTATTTATTAATGTTTGTAACGTGTTATTTTCGCACTTGCTTCTTATCTTATCATCATGAGGTGTGATATAGAACGGTTCAGGTCGGTTCCATGGTTTAATGGCATATCAACATTCATGGGTTATTTTATGCAAAAACCATCCTTATAGAAGAATAGTAATGGTGTTATTTGACCCATAACTGCGGAGGATATGGGAATTCATTCCTTTCTAAAGGGTCTTAGTTCAAAAGTGAACGTAATAGTACGACTGGAATTCGAACTCGATTACTATAATGTCGCTGTCCAGTACGTTAGCCACTACGCTACGGTACTATCCCTCCTTAAGCTTTGGCTAAATAACACATGTAAACTGTAGCCGAGAAAGTTAAAGAAAATAAAGTGCTATCAATCCAGCGGGAAGTAAGTACTTTACGGAACGCATTCGAATAAGAAGATTCTACTCAGTTAGCGATATCGTAAGAGACAGTAAGGTTTCACACTGCCAGATCATAAACACTTTGAAGGTCTTCGCTTAAGTTGATTCCATACATGGATTTGTACAATCAAACCTGTGTTAGAAACGAGGCAAAAATCCGGAGAGTTATTGACTCACCGGAATCAGTGTCAAGCTGCCGCTACTTTTAAGGCCGAGAACTTACAGTGCACGGGAAAATGTTGACGATCAGTTAATCTTTCAAGGAATTAATGAATTAAGATTAGTTATATTAACAGAATTTATATAATATTCTGACACAAGTTTAATATTGAAAGGCGCCTAGTTAATATCAAAAACATTAAAACGAAGCAGTAACTCAGAATTATGGAGGCGCAGGAGGATTAATGATAATTCTGGTAGGAAATGGAATCGGGGACCCGAATTCAAACCCTAGACGGGTTTTCGCCCTAATGCTATTTCAAAATGCATATATTCATCCAGTCCAGTCGGCTTGGCCTGTTGAATACACCGACTGCCTCTATGCAGAGGGAAATGAAGCCCCCACCCCTATTAATGAGTGTCCTAGATATAATACAAAAAAATCTAATGGTAAGGTTCAAGTAATATTAGAGTTTTGGGGATTGCAGAGTACCCTTTCAATGCCATCGTTCCCAGTTACACTCTGGCTCGGAGTGATAGCACCTGATAGAGTCCTATTTATGGATCAAAGAAAACTGTTTGACGTGTAAACTGATTACAAACAAATGACCTATGCTTAATTGAATTGTTAGTAAAAGAACTGTTTGATCATTTAACTATGTGTAAATCAATGAGTGATGTTTAATTGAATTGTTAATGATACATATGGATACTTGGAACCATTTAATTTTGACTTATGCTAAATTGAATTGTTTGAAATAGAACAGTTTGATCATTGAACTGAGTATTAGAAATAACTGATGTTTGTGATATTTAGCAATACTTAGAACAATTTATCTTTGCTGACTTATGTTTACAAATCATATGTATCTAATATATATGAATAAACCAGATTTAGCATCGAATAACTTACAATGGTTGATATGCCATAAAAGCAAATCAACCTTCAATATATTCACGTTTTCATCCTGAATAAACCGATAGGAAAAATCCAGAGCTGCAGTCAAGAATGCAAAATGACTCTGTCTTTAACCTCATTTTGAAAACTCGTTGCTGTAACACTGGTGCAAAGCTATATTGACCTTTTACGGTATTTGAGAAAATATTATCCTATGAGATTCTGGAAATTCTCATATTAAACGCGAGAGATATTTTTTCACCCAGACACTTGAATTTCCCATGAAAGACCCAGGAGATATTTTGCTACTAGATACCCGAAACTATGAGTTTAATAGTCAGTTAGACTGGGCTGGAGAAGGAAAAATTTGACTTCTTGACCTCAAAA
Source organism: Sepioteuthis lessoniana (assembly GCA_963585895.1). NCBI lineage: Eukaryota > Metazoa > Mollusca > Cephalopoda > Myopsida > Loliginidae > Sepioteuthis > Sepioteuthis lessoniana. The sequence goes on along the minus strand of OY757911.1, from coordinate 71,313,646 downwards.
CAGGAGCTGAAGTCAGACGTTGTATTCAAGTTCGTTCGGTCAACTTTTACAGCGACAGTATTAAAGATTGTATAGCACCTTGTCCTTCCCAACAATACCGATCTTCCCAGCAACCCTATCCTGGCCTGTGAGGAGATATAGGCGTAAATCCATAGTCTCAAGTGAAGGAGAGATGTCATGAATTGCTCAGATTTAGGAAGAACTACAATCTTTTAGTGACCTGTGAGATTATCTACTTAATCATCGTTGCATAATAGGAGCGTTGCGTGGATATTTACTCAGGTTTGCTAAGTTTGGCAAATAATCCATCATGAATTATCGTTAACTAAGCTAAGCACATACGCGGAAATATAGGGCACCCAGTAAGAATCGGACTCACTAACAAGGACCGCTAACCAAGCTAAGTAAAGTAAAGTTGGCGACCAGAGTCAAGGGTGACCCGAAGGCTCCCTTTTTGATAGCTACAACACCAAGTTACAACTCCTGTCTCTAGATTACTTTACCCTTCATCCGTACTTTATAATGCTGACTGTTAAACAAGGGCGCACCAAGTATCATTTTTAGAGTTCTTTGGTATGACTCGACCAGGGATTGAATCCAGGTCTCCTGGGCCATTAGCAAACACTCTAACTATCATGCCAATAACCATTATACCTTGCGTTATGTCCAAACACGTAAATGAACAACAAAAAGACCATATTTGTTCGAGCACAATGTGATCTAAAATAGTAAGGAATCGAAATTATTGTTCCTAAAAAACAGAAGTATATTTTATGCTCTTAAATAATGGTACCACCGCCAATTACAGCTTTGGTCATTAATATATTTAAGAACCCAACCCAATATTTAAAACGCTATATAAAAGTTGGCATATAAGGCGCACTTTTTTTACTAAAAAAATCTTTTAAAATTTCCCAGCGTCTTGTATGCCATATGTAGGTTTAAAATTCACAATGGTCGGCCAGAAATAACAACATAGCAACTCCTATTTGCTTAGACTTTAGAATAACTTTTATATATATATATATATATATATATATATATATATATATATATATATATATATATTGTCATTATTTACAAAGCTATTATGCTGATTAAATACGTTATCATTGATAATATTCCTAATATTAATTTCATCACGTTTAATATTAGTACTTTGTTTTGTTTTGTTTTTTTCTTGCTGAAATTGTCCTGCGTCTTATAGATCCTAGAGTTTTATATGCCGTTAAATACGGTATTATGTTTGTTGTTCGTTTATCGTTACTTTGTCATTCACTGATAAAGAGGTGAATGTCATTTATACTTAGAGCTATTATATTTACGTCTGTTAGTTTTACTTATTGCTTTACAAAGAACTGAAAAAAAAATAAAGAAAGAAAAATAAAGATTAATATGTCTGCCTTCTGAACTTTGCCATCAGATACTAATCTCTCTCTCTCTCTCTCTCTCTCTCTCTCTCTCTCTCTCTCTCTCTCTCTTATTTCAGACTTTATTTCAAAAAAATATCCCTTTCAAGAAGACGTATTCCAAATCGTGTTTTTTTTTTTAAATTTTAGTTAACATTAAAAGTGAGAATTAAAGAGAAAATTAATTCAAACTAATTCATGTTTAAAATTTCGTTAGAATTCACCCAATCTATGTATAAAACGATCTAAGTTGTGTATATTTGTTATTCAATTACTATTATACAGCAAATATTTTATCATTTTTTCTTTTTTGCCTTCAATTTTGAAGTTGCCATTTACTTTTAACTCGCAGTACTCCGTTACATATGGATTTTAGAATGGCTATTGATGTTCATAGAATATTTTGTGTTAAAATCTTTTACTCATGCCTAACATTCATGTGACTTTTTACTCATGCCTAACATTCATGTGACTTTTTACTCATACCTAACATTCATGTGACTTTTTACTCATGCCTAACATTCATGTGACTTTCAAAATCTCTTAACACAAATATTTATATTTAGAAAGAACCTAGAAATAGATAATATGGATTAAGGTATATGTGTTATACAAGTTTGAATTTTGGGAGAAGATTCATAACCGCTCAAGATTTCAAATTTTGTTCTGGATGATAAAGAGAAAATATCACTTTCTAGGAAGATGCTGACCTGATATAGGACAGAGTCTGACCCTATGCTTTGTTTGCTCTCATTCTAAAACACACTTGAGCTAGAAACTATCTCCATTGCATTCCAAAAGAAAACCTTTTTCTTATTGGAAAAAGGAATATATGAGAAAGACAATCATTCATACAGTAGGTGACATAGAGAGAGAGAGAGAGAAAGAAAGAGAAAGAGAGAGAGAAAAGATCCCAACTAAAAAGAATCTAAACAAAATCTTCAAATATACATCAAAATATTTTCAGTAATAACCCTGAAATTTCCTAAATGTTAGATTAAAATAGGTCTAGATTTAATGAAGTCTTTGCTCTGCTGAGGGACAGGTGGAAAATTAATGCATTCGAAGCGTAGATGAGGCAAATCTTTCATTTTAATCTTTGCTATAAATTGGCTTTGATTTATCAGGTCATTCTATAGAGTGATATCCAAATTTAGGGTCAGAAATTTTTTTTAAATCCATGCTTGATTAGATTCTTTAAATCGACTTCCATCACTATCAATAACTTTTTCTCTGATTCCCATTAACCGATTCTGAAAAGTCTTTTGGTCTGAAGGAAAAGAATGTAGGGGGTAATAGTTTACAAACTCTTCACATCTTTTAAGAATGATTCCATCAAAGTTGTTCAGTAAATATTAAATGAGTTAGAAATTATATTGATCAAGATCTGAAGAATAAAGAGAGTGGCATTTTTTCTTCAGTCATGTCAGATATAATCATGTAATGCTACGACACCAAATAGACGTTTGTATCCTAACTGTTCTCAAGAGACGTCTGTAGCGCTACGGCGTCAAATAGGCACGTGTAACATAACCGTTCTAAGTAGTCTTTGAGTGTAGCGCTACCCATAAAGTCTTAGTCGGACCCCCGTTGTAACCTGAACGTAAAAAACGTGACGAACATACAAAACTCCGTCTGTTGGTTTGCTGAAACAGAATTTTATTCGCTGCCATCCTTCTAAGCAGTCACTGAAGAGAGAGAAACAGAAAATTAACAGAGTCAACAAATTTAGATTGAGAGGGAGAAACAAATCGTTGCAAGGCGAGAAAGACAGACACAGAGCTTGATTGTGACTTTCCCGCTCCGGTCATTTTACGTTATAGTTTTCCTTCGTGCCAGCTCGGGTTCCAACTCCCTTTCCAACTCCCGTTTTCTATCCTGCGTCTCCCTTATCGGCTTTTCCGTTTGTTTCTTCCTGCCAATCAGAGCCTGTTGGCCAATTGTTCCTAATATATTTCTAATTTTAACTTGGGGGTCTGCTGCTATCATGTCCTGGTTTTAGGGAATCTCTCGTTCACTTTCCTATTCATTTCTCCCTTATCGTCATGCCCCCCCCTCTCTCTCTCTCTCTCTCTCTCTCTCTCTCTCTGTGACCCTAAATCTAGCAAAGGAACAACTTACTACTAAAAAATCACTCAGAGTCCATAATTATATTACAATCTTTACAGGATCCGATTTATCAAACTGGATATCTTTTCATTTAAAGCAATATTTAAGCACTCTAACTGGTGATAATATAATTTTTTTAAAGTCATCTTCCGAATCTTGCTTTATTTGAATAATTTATCCCATGAACATATAACATTGCGTGATAGCAAATCAAAGAACTATATTGATGCAATCTGATAAAACTGTAATGATTTTTTTTTAATTGAGCTTTCTTCTATTCTTCCCCATAATGCCATTTTCTGTATCCTGTGAGATATTCACTTTCATTAGCAGTCAATTATCTTTAAAAAAAAAAAACAGAATGATGTGTTCACGAGATTTCAGAGAAGTATAATCTGTCCCTCTTACGAGGATCATTAAATAAGTTTCCAGGTTTTTTTCGTATGGGCACTTTCATTGATAGTACACACATGAAACTCTAGTCCCCTTCGAAATAATCTCCGGTTGCAATGCACTTGTACTATTCCAACAATTTCTGGAAGGCCCCATGGAAGTCCTCTTGTGTGAGCGTGACAATGATCTTCGTCACAAACTCTTTCATCTGCTCAATTGTCTCATAACGACAGCTTAGGGAATAAGCAAAAGTCACAGGGAGTAAGGTCTGGACCATAGGGGGGTGAGGAACTGCCCTGATGCCGATCTTGGTCAAATAGTCTGTGACAAGTATGGAATTGTGGACTGGTGCATTGTCCTGGTGGAAATGCCACTGATCCGATTTGAAGAGTGCTGGCCTCTTCCGACGGAATCTCTTCCTGAATTCCCTTAAAACCTCAACATAGTAACCCTAACCCTAACCCTTTGGATAATCATCTCTCGTATATTGACTTCCTTACTCCTCCCACAACTCTCATCATCATTGGTTTCCTTGAATCTCTTATGCCACTCAAAAACTGATGCTCGATTCATGCAAGATGGTTGAAAAGCAGTCTGAAGCATTCCATAGGTTTCTGGGGCATTTTTTCCAAGTTTAAAACAGAATCTTATTGCATATCATTCTTCTAAAGTGTCCTCACGTCCCGATTGCATTTTTGAAATTCACCAGCTGTGACAATCATGCTTTAGTAAGGTGTATTCCAATTCCTGCTGCTGCTGTTCAATTGAACTTGAAATCATAAAAATTGGTCAGTCATCTAATAAGATGTATAGCCATAACATACTGCATTTTCAAGAGCCTACGACAATTTTAAATGCCTGTACAAAAAATTCTGGAAACTTATTGAAGGCACCACGTACTTTACCACTGATTTCTGTTGAATCATAGATGTGTTTTTTATTGACGTCACCTTTCCAACTTGTTTCAGATGGTTTAAATTATTGAGTTTTGAGTTTGAACTTTTTGGGCATAATGGTTAGAGTGTTCGCTAATGGCCCGGAGAAGCTGGGTTCAATCCCAGGTCGAGTCATACCAAAGACTCAAAAATGGTACTTGATGCTACCTTGCTTAACACTCAGCATTATAAGGTAAGGATCTAGGGTAAAGGAGTAACATCTTCCTCAACACCTTGGTGTAGTAGCTATCGACTACGGTCGCCGACTTACAAGTGTAATAGCAGCAAATTCGACTGATTGTTAAACAAAACAACCTATTCGTAATCTATCACTTTAATTGAAGTCACCTTTTTAAACACTTCACACTATCTATTAATTTCTAGAAAGAATTTAGTCACTAAACACCGTGAATATTTCAGACTACTTTCCCAGGGTTATTTTCTTTGACAAACTTATAAGATATGAATGCAATTATGTAAGTATGAGTAATATTTTATGTCATGACTTTTTTGTTTACACTTATATCATTAATGTATTCAAAATATTCAAAATATCCATGGATCCTTGAAAGCGTTTGATCCATAGCCCCTTGATCATTAGTTGGTCTGGAATTGAGCTCACAATATCAATTGAAATAATAAGTACATCATCATCATCATCATCGTTATCTTGTCGTGCCGCTAGCACGGATATCACTGATCCTCTCTCACCACCCCTCCCTATCGTTCATCGCTTCCGGCAGGTCCTCAGGGCTACATCCCGTATCCTCATAGAGCTGCTGTATGTAGGTTCGAGCTGGTCGCCCTGCTTTTGCTCAGCCATGTGAAGGGGTCCCTAGAAGTTCATCACTTATGAGCTCGTCCCTACTTCTCCAGAGTGTCCTGCATGTCAGGTTCGTCAAGCTCGGATAATTTTCGTGATGGGAGGTAGGTGGCCGTATAGTTGGTGCTTTGTGGGGTGTTGCCTCCAGGACTTGTTCAATATTGCTCACAGCATTTTCTCCATCCGTTTAGTTAGCGTCCAAGTAGTGCATCCATATAGCAGTATCGATACGATCGCAGCTTGGAAGAAAGATTTTGAAAGGAAGACTGAAGAGTCGCTATATTGTAATATAATGCCCGAGGGATTTCGGTTATGCCTTTGGGTTTAGTTAGGCTGAGAACCATTCGGCTCAGCACATGGGTTAGTTAGGGGCAACATTAACACATGTGTTCACACGCGTGCGCAGAGCGGACGTGTCACTCAGAGATGTCACAATAGCCCGAGATGGGAAACGGAGGCTAGCGAGTGCGAATGACGTCACGCACCTGAAGCGTGCGGAGGATTTTGGGAGATTTTGAAAAAGTCAGTTAGTTGAGATGAGACCTGCCTCGGAGTAAGACGGTTGGTTTTCGCTTGCTCGCGGAGACCTTTGTGGCGGGTGCCACACGTGTCGGAGGGGGGCAGATGAAAAAGCCAGAATAGAAAGATTGTGCCACTCTCTCCTTATGTCGGAGAACCTTTAAACTCAAAGGTAATAAAAAGTTTCGTACCTGAACAAAGAAGTCGTCAACTGTTTTTCGTGTTTCGAGATCCCCATGTTCTATGTTCTATCTTTATGGACATTCGATGTATGTTTCACATTCAGCCATATCATGGCTATGGCACATGAAACATATTTGGTGCCAGAGCTAGGCATATCCGTATCATGGGTATGGTACGACTGGGTTATCAAAGAGACGATCAGGCTAAGAACATAGGATCTATTTCAAGCGGCTTGTTCAGGCGATGGAAGGAGAGAGAGAAAACTCAAGCCCCCAGAAAAAAGAAACAAGAAAAAAGCTCAACACCGAAAACAAGAAGAAAAAAATGCAGCGCCCCCAGAAAAAAGAAAAGAAAAAAAGAAGAAACACAACTGTCGACACAAGGCCCCCAGGAAGAAAAAGAAAACGCAGTAGAAGAAACAAGAAAAAGAAGAAAAAAACTCCCAAAAAACAAAAAAAGACATGAAAAGAAAAGAAAAAGGTAAAAAGAAGGTATTTGCTCATTATATAACTTCTATCTCTGCTGTCAATTAATATTGGGTTCGTGAAGAAAGAATTTAAATTGATTATAATGGTGAAAGCATGAGTTTTAATGACAAGGGCCTTTCTAGAAGGATAAAATTGGAAATAACTTAAAAAGATATATGTGTGAACCCTAGATAGAAAAGTATGATTACTGCTATGTGTAATATTATATCGTAGTGAGGGAGAGAAAAGGAGAGACTAAGGGGGACACATGCAGGCAGTAAAAAGAAGGAAAAGAAAGGTGACTATGGTACAGATATATTGAGTGACATTTATAGTAAACAATATTTTTACGAATGAAATTTTATAGTAAATAATATTTTCAAGTATGAATTTTATAGTAGACGGGGTTTTTTGTGAGTCAAATTTTGTTGTAACTTGTCAGTGGTCCAAGCGAGATAGTAATTGAAAATTAGAATTTCAGTCCGAGATCTGAAATTCCGCACATCGGTGGTTTGTCCAAGGATTGTGCATATCTGTAGTTAAGACTTTTGGGACATGTTTCGATATTTGTGAGGTTGGGAGAATCGATTTTCGGCGCTGGTGGAATCAGGCCGGGGGTTTTTTTTGTGGAAGTTGTTGATACCAACTATTGGGGACATGGATAATGTCTCGGACTTTTCTTGTCCGTATCGACTGAAATTGTCTCGAATAAATCTCGCCATAGGGGCAGAGCAACTAAGAGACAGATTTTTTTTGTGTCTGACGAGGCAGACGGATATTTTGTGAGTTCCCCCCTGGAGTGAGGCTTTGAGGTTTTTGTTGGGGAAGATATACGGAAACAGGGGTTTGGAGATAATTAAGATATGCGCGGAGTTTTGGCGATCTCATTGAATGTGTTCGGAAAATTCATGGACTCGATTTTGAAGTGTTTTGAGGGGGAAATTTTGTTGGCTGAATTAATAGAGGTTTGGGTGGTTTAGGAGAAGAACATCCGGGATATTTCAAGGCAAAAAAAGAAAGAAGATAGGAAAGAAGGGTACTCGTAAGCTGTTGAAAAGATGTGAGATAGACTGTTTGACGGTGGTCAAAAGTTGAAAAAAAACGGGGAAACATTTATCTTGGTTTGATTACGAGCTATGCTTAGGAGGGTTAAAATGTGTATATTAATTAATGACAGAGATTACAAGAGAAGGAGATATAAAGTTAGAAGTAATGAGTACGGATGTAGAAGGAAAGCAAAAGTATTAAAGACATAATGAGCAATTGACCTGAGAGTGAAAAAAAATAAAAAAACAAATTGAACACTGAGAAAAAAAAAGCAATATACATGCCGAACCAGTGACTGTTGAAAAAGTTTGAAAAAAAAAAAGAGAAAAAAGAACCAGAAAATGTGGTCAAAAAAAAGGGGAAAAAATGAAGATGAAGGACAATACGAACGCTTTTATTTCAATGACTTTTGAGTTTGGGATTGATTCAGGTTTTTTGTTGCATTGTTTTGTTGAAATTGTATAACTGAAAATTTTGTTGATCAGTTCGACATGAGGAAGAGAGGTACATTAGTTTAAGAAAATAATTTGTCATCATCGATGACAAATAAATTTATTTGTAGAGGGAAAGGTATGTAATATAATGGCCGAGGGATTTCGGTTTATGCCTTTGGGTTTAGTTAGGCTGAGAACCTTTCAGCGCACCACATGAGTTAGTTAGGTGCAACATTAACATAGGTGTTCACGCGCGTGCGCGCAGAGTGAACGTGTCACTCAGAGATGTCACAATAGCCTGAGATGGGAAACGGAGGCTAACGAGTGCGAATGACTTCACGCACCTAAGCGCGCGGAGGATTTTGGGAGATTTGGAAAAAGTCAGTTAGTTGAGCTGAGACCTGACTCGGGGGAAGACGGTTGATTTTTGCTTGCTCGCGGAGACCTTTGTGGCGGGTGCCATATGTGTTGGGGGACAGATGAAAAGGCCAGAATAGAAAGATTGTGCCTCTCTCTCCTTATGTCGAAGAACCTTTAAACTCAAAGGTAATAAAAAGTTTCGTACCTGAACAAAGAAGTTGTAAACTGTTTTTCGTGTTTCGAGATTCCTATGATCTATGTCATATACATATATGAACATTATATGTCCATTTCGCATATCCATATCGGGCTATGGTACAATATGATTAGTATCTGGTTTGATATTTTTGAACCCAAAATATTGGGCTTCGTGCGAATAGTAAAATAAAACTCTCCTCAAAATGTCTTTTTTATTGATTCAAAGATGTAATAATAATGATATTTACCAACCCCTCCGATCGAGCAGGATATGACACAAGGTCAATTTTTTAAGCGGAGTTTAACAGGTTTGAATTCTCCTAGACTAGTTGCCTCAGCAAGGCTGAAGAACCTAGTCTGTCCTACTATTTACCCATAGCTGGAGGGAGAATAATTGGATTCATACCTTTCCCAAGGGCATTAGTGCTATGTGAAATGCAATCAGTCTCGTCCAGGATTTGAACTCGTATCGCCGTGTCCATTTCCTACGACGATAACCATTACTCCATGGGCACCTCCATAAGATGTAATAATAATATGCATTTTTATTGCTAATTTTGCTGCGAATGAATATAAATAAGAACTTTAGTTGTGCAAATGTGAATGTGCTATCGTTGCTATTGTTGTATACTCATAATAAGGGAAGAAGGATGAATGACAACACTTGGGCATAAAAATATATATGTCTTCTTTATTCTTTCGATTCGGGTTGAAGCGTCTGTGGTGTGTGAGACAGACAGACGGACGGAGGCAAGACAGATTACTATATTGACCCATAACTTCTTCTCTTGACCATACCACGCTGTGTTATCTTCAAGAACCCACTTAGCACTACTTCTTCACGACTGAGGGTACTCAACTGGAGGCGACTGTAGGTCACATGCCTCAGCGGGGCACTCTCATTGACTGCAGCTAGCACTGACCCGGCCCTCACTCTCCAATTCACCAGCAGACATCTGGTTATTTCATAACGCCTAAAACTTCTGATTGGATCACGTGCTCTTTTTCCGCTCATTTACACAGGCGCGTCTCTTATTGAAGGCTCGATCAAGGGTCAATATACCACATTATGAAGTTACAATTTACTAAATAAATTAAAATTAAAAAGAATACATTAGAAAACTGGAAAAAAAAAAGAAAAATGTGTTTAGGGAAGTGTATGGATGCCATCATAACTTCTGTTTTTTTTTATCCTTCTTTAAAAAGAATTGTCAAGCGACTTAAGGAAAACCGTGGATGAGGCTTATTTTAGAGCAAACCTTACACATTCTGTACACCTAAGTGTCGTATGTTACATACATATCCACTCTTAATTCGTTCATTTTCGTTTATCTCTTGATTGGTCATATCAAGACAATGGCGATGAAACAATGGATGCAGCTTTAAACCCAATTTGAGCGCCTTAAATTTAATGTAAAGAATTAAGCGGTATGCAATTCATAAGACGAATCTCGAAGAAAACGACACAAATTTAATGATATTTTAAATCAAGTATTTGAGAAATAAAGAAAATGGAAAAGAAAGTATGCATTCAAATTAGCCAATCACGTTTGAGCAGACTTTTAAAACACACCTTTGTAATTATATTTATTTTTTATCTAAATTTTTGAATTCGCAGAACGTTTGGTTTCTTTTTCTTTTTTTTTATCTGTTAAAACTTGCTCTTTATTTATTTGTCTAGTTTTTGTTTATTACAATTTTTCAAGAAATAGCAAATTTTATGTTGCCTTTATCTGGGAACACGACACAAAAAACAAACACAAAAAGAAAACAAAGATCTAATCTTCATTAACAGGATCAAGTATTGAATTCCAGGCGTTTCCTTTTTCGTTTACTATTTTCTTTTTCTTTTTTTTTACTTTCATTTTGCAATAAATTTAATTCTTAACAGTTGTTGAATGCTTTGTCAAGAATTGGAACGCCAAGAAGAATGTTATTACTGATAAGAATTTTTTTTGTAAGCTATCAACATTAATTATTTAAGCCGGAGTAACACATTAAGTAATTAAGCTGATACGAAGTTGCATGTCTTCAGCTTTTTCGTATCACTGATGTCATCGAAAAGCGCGCAAAATAATCTTGACAGGAATTGCGTTCTATCAAATGTTATTTGGTTTTGCTTCAAAATATTTTCTCTCCATTTTTTTATGTGTTTATCTCGTTTGCTTTAATGAAAAGAAAAGAACTGATTATAAAATGACCTCAGTACAAGACAATATTTTACGTAAAACGAATCTTCCATGCTGTTTATAGTGATGCAGGTCAGTTGTAAAGTTCAATTCTTAATAAAGGTACCAAATTAGCAACCTTGTAGCATATGAATTTATAAATCCCGACAAGCATCCTCGAAAAAGTATGTTTTATACCAAAGTCATACCAAAGACTTTAAAATGCTACTAGATACCTCCTTGCGTCGCACTCAGCAATATAAGGTACGTAACAAGGGTAAAGTGGAGCAATCCTGGGAAAGGAGTAGCGCCCTCCACTATACCTCTGTGTAGTAGCTATTGAAAAGGGAGCCTTCTGGTCTCCCTCGACTAAGGGAGACAACTTTTCGTTTACTAAGCTATCTCCTCCACCACAAGCAGGATGCGACACAAGTTCAGTTTTAAGCAGGGCTTCATCATCATCATCATGTCGTGCCGCTAAAACGGATATCCCTGACCCTCTCTCGCCACTTCTCCCTATCGTTCATCGCCTCTGGCAGGTCTTTAGGACTACATCCCGTATCCTCACATAGCTGCTGTATGTATGTTCGAGCTGGTCGTCCTGCTTTTGCTTGGCTATATGCGGGGATCCATAGGAGTACGTCACTTATGAGCTCGTCCATACTTCTCTAGCAGTGTCCTGCGTGTCTGTTTCGTCTAGCTTGGATAGTTTTCGTCATGGGAGGTAGGTGGCCGTATAGTTGGTGCTTTGTGGGGTGTTGCCGCAAGGACTTCTTCAATATTGCTTGCAACATTCTTGTGCAATTGCCGTCTAGCTTCTTCTTCAGCCGTTTAGTTAGCGTCCAAGTAGTGCATCCATACCGCAGTATTGATACGACCGCTGCCTGAAAAAGACTGCGTTTCGTTTTATTGGTCAGGTCTGACTTCCATATGATCGAGAGCCTATCGATAGCTGTCCATTTCGTTAGCCGCGTGTCGATGTCTTTTTCGGTTGATGAGACGCTGCTTCCTAGGTAGGTGAATTTGTCAACTAGTTTCAGAGAGGTTCCGTCTAGGGTGGAAATGTCGCCTGTTTGGTTATAGCACATATATTCAGTTTTGTGTGCATTACATGGAGGCCAATGCTTGCGGCGGCTCGTTCCAAACTATGCAGTAGTGTTTCGGCTTGGTTGGGTGTATTTGCCAGTAACGCTACGTCATAACAGGTTTAAATTCAGTTTTTATTCTCATAGACCAGTTACCAAACCAAGGATAAAGAGTTTCTTTCTGCCCCATTATTTACCCATAACTGGATGTGTACCTTTCCCGAGGGTATTAACTTAACGCCCAGGTTTTGAACTCGGGTAGCCGTGTTCATTTCCTGCGACGATAAAGGCTTCCCACAATCAAGTATGCTTTGTGTTGGGATATCGCACAATTTGTAAGAAAGCAGGGTTTGTTTCAAACTTTTTGTTGTCACCGTTTTCTTGTTCTTTGGTTTTTTTTTGGGGGGGGGGTTATTTATGATTCCTAATGCTGCATTTCCCTGCAAAGAAAGAATTATCTTTTAAAAAGTAGTCTGCTTTGTATCATTTTCCTTTTCTAGTTTTGTGCTTTAATCAAACAGGCGATATTTCCACACTAAACGGAACCTCTCTGAAACTGGTAGACAAGTTCACCTACCTAGGAAGCAGTGTCTCATCAACAGAAAAAGACATCGACACGCGGCTAACGAAGGCATGGACAGCTATCGATAAGCTATCGATCATATGGAAGTCAGACCTGACCAATAAAATGAAACGCAGTTTCTTCCAAACTGCGATCGTGTTGATACTGCTAAATGGATGCACTACTTAGACGCTAACTAAACGGCTGGAGAAAAAGCTAGACGGCAATTACACAAGAATGCTGCGAGCAATATTGAACAAGTCCTGGAGGCAACACCCAACAAAGCACCAACTATATGTCCACCTACCTCCCATCACGAAAACTACCGAAGCTAGACGAACCAGACATGCAGGACACTGCTGAAGAAACAGGGACGAGCTCATAAGTGATGTACTTCTATGGACCCCCTCATATGGCCGAGCAAAAGCAGGACGACCAGCTCGAACCTACATACAGCAGCTATGTGAGGATACGGGATGTAGCCCTGAAGATCTGCCAGAGGCGATGAACGATAGGGAGAAGTGGCGAGAGAGGGTCAGGGATATCCGTGCTGGCAGCACGACATGATGATGATGATGAGTTTTGATGGAAAAAGTTTAATTGAAAACATCGGTAAAATAGTCAAATTTTTTTTCGGAATAACAAGGAACTCCTCAAAAAAAATTCTTCAACGGTGCCAAAATATGAAAACAAATATGATTATGTTTACATGTGGTACAGCGCTAATAATTAGACTATAATTGCTCAAAGCAGTAAAAGAATTTTGTCTTTTTTCGGGGATGAGTTGGTGATAGCCGTTGCTAAAAGCTTACGCACATAACAATTTCAGACGACTGTGAAATATCTTTTTTTTGTCCAGGAATGAGTCTAGAATATATAGAATCTTCTATAAATATATACTCCCCTAACATTTTTAAATGAAAAGTTTGTTTTTCCTAACCAAAATTGATACACGAAAAGCTTTTTGTGTTCAGTTCTGGAGAGAATCCATATCAGTATCGATTTTCTATCCGAAACAGTATCATTCCGACAAAATATGAAACGATCACGAAAAGTTCTGTGTAGCAAGAGTAAATTGACCAGTCTTACAAAACCTTTCAACAATGAATATTTCTGTTGCATTGTATGTATATATCTATATCTATGTATAGTATTTGTCTATATGATATTACAATTAAAGGACATTTTTATTTTGAACTGGCTCGAAAGACAACTTCGGTTACTATCAAGTAGTAGTTAAGTGCATTCGCTCCGTTATCGTATGCAAAAGATGATCAGTTTAACGCTATGGTGCACGGTTAGTCGCATGGGAAAGGGAAAAATAGCCGTTGTCTATTTGATCAGTGCTTGTTTTGCTACGTCTCACCCGAAGAAAATAACACTACAAAAGGAGACGCCATACCATAAAATTCCTGCCCAAAGGCCGGAAAAGTCCGGACATGCGTGCTAGTCCGAAAGGCAACCGTTTACATCGATATCTCGTCACATTTATTGAATCCATATAGTAAACAATAGTTAGTAAATAATGAGAAGAAAGAGAGATTAGGAGAGAGAAAGAGACTAAGGTAAATGAAACCTAGTTTTCCCTAGCCATCGTACTTATGTTTTTACACTACAAACTCACCGGTGAATTAAGCAATGGAATTGTTTCTTACTACATCAGTTCTCCTCGTGATGATTTCGTTGCAACACCTCTCCCGGTTAATCTCCCTCCACAACGCTTTCTTGTTGCCGTAAGACAGCAGCAGAATTGAAATTGTAATCAACAAGTGATTTTATAATCTAATTCTATAAAATCTAGCTATTTTCAAAAGAACAAATATACATTCATAGAATTTGCACAACCAAATATCAGATTAATGGATTTAAATATGATGCGTTGATAACCTATAAATATCAGCATTTATTTACACTTCTTTGTCACGATTTTCAATGAGTTACATTCAAAAAACTATTTTTGTATACCTTTAATGTTATAATGAAAGTTTTGCCACGCAGCCTTGTGAAAAGGACAGTAAACGATGAAAGACTTTACTCTAAAAAATAATGTTGTTTATCATAACATTTTAAACGAGGAAATATTATTTTCGGTATTTCAATTTATTTAATTTATTCAGTACTTATATATATATATATATATATATATATATATATATATATATATATATATATATATATATATATATATATATAAGAAATTTATGGATCTTTCTAGCCCACTTGGTGAGTTAATGAAGGACCAATGTTGCAGTATTGTTAAATAGTGCTCACTATCAATGATAGAGTATTTACTCATAGAAATATATATATATATATATATATATATATATATATATATATATATATATATATATATATATAGCAAAGGTTCTTAGTAGACAGGATATGACCGAATAAATTTTTTTTTGTTTTCGTGTGTGTGTGTGTGTGTGTGTGCGCGCGCGCGCACGCGCATGCGTATTGATGATCATAACTAAGAGACGAATATCATTATTAATTTGTATTATGAAGAAAATAAACTTAATAGGCTAAAGTGTTTGGTAGTTCTAAGACATAAGGATGAGTGAGGAGGGGATGTATCATGAAGTAACTAATTTCAAACAAGTTCTTATTGCTCATTTTTTTTTGCACACAGTTTAATGGTTTCAAGTATTCCAATCTAAAGCTAATAATAATTTGATAGTAATCTTTTGTTTGCCCATAGCTAAATGGTTTTCTGTATTCTTATCTAACACTATTACATTTTAACCATTTGTTTGGCTGCTGTTAAATGGTTTCAAAAATTGCTATCTAACATTTGTAATCTTGTTTAGCAAGGATTTGGGTTGGTTTCTTTGTTTAATGGCATATAAACCTTTGTCGGTTATTTAATGCCAAAACTATTCTCCTAGAAGAGCAGTAGTGGTACTATTTAACCCATAGCTGGGAGGATTAGGGGGTTCATACCTTTCCCAAAGGTATTTGTCCGAAAGTGAACGTGATATCGCGACTGGTGTACGAACTCGCTTATTACGATTCCGCAGTCCATCACACCACGAGGACACCCTCCCTGTTTAGCAAGAATTCCTATGTAATATAAATAATCAGAACACAGCTGTATGGTTTTAAATAACTAATAATAATCATACTTTGTAAATGAGTAAACAATTCTATTTGATCCATTCATGGGACCTGTTATGATAATAGCATTGAATTCAGTGGGTTAATATTATATCTATTATTATTTTATATAGGTGAATATAACAACGAGTCAAAACGTGGGGTAATGAATTACTGTAAGAAAGACTAGCTCTGAGTGGAGGTTGATATTAGCCGAGCACCACACTAAATGCGCGAATACAGCTTAAGGCCTTTTAAAAGTGGGTCCAGGCGCCGCGCCGTAGCCTAGACACGCCCGGCATTCCCAAAAATTCATCAAACCCCGTCTGCATTCTTCTAAAAACGGGTGCCCCAGGTTTTTTTCTGCCTAACACCAATACCCTTGGGGAAAGTATGAATCCAATTATCCTCCCTCCAGCTATGGTTAAATAGTAGGGCAGACTGTTTCTTTAACTTTGGCATTTCAAGCGGTGTGGTCAAAGGAAAACTCTAATTTCAAGCCTGTTAAACTCCGCTTAAAAATTGATATGTAAATTTCATAGATCAGACATCTGGACCTGTGGTACTCCTCCGTGCAAATAACATGCCCAACTTCGAAGTTGGATATTAATGTGCACGGATTCTTTGTCGATAGTGGACGTCACTGAAGACTTAACGTTAGTAATTCGATCCAGTCATTTCATTTTAAGTATGGAGCAAAGTGGCCTCATGTAAAAGTATCCAAGTGTTCTGATTTGTTCACAGTAAAATGTCCAGAATTTAAATCAATAGAGGAGTTTGGAAAAGACCACATGATCTAACCCATGGAATTTGGGCCTTCATGAGCGCAATTTCATTGCTGGTAGAGTCTGTGCTCTCCAGGATTTTCATGTTGACGCGATCCTGCCATTTGATTTTAAGAAAGAAGATAGGAATTTGCATGTGAAATTTTTCTCGCTTCTCGATCTGTCTACAGCAACATGCTCAGTATTGGCATCCAGAAAGAAGAGTAAAGAAGACCATTGATCGGTATATATTCAGATTTGTCAACAGGCGTTGGTATTATGTTGGAAAATAACTCTTACACAAACTCTCTTCATTGCTCCCTATTTCAGTTTCTTTATTGTAGGAACAATCTTTGGATATAGTAATTCCTTAGTAGCGAACAAGTCTTGGAGGCAACACCCCACAAAAGAACAGCTGTATGGCCACCTACCACCCATCACAAAAACTATCCAAGTTAGACAAACCAGACATTCAGGTCACTGTTGGAGAAGTAAGGACGAACTCATAAGTGATATACTCCTGGGGGCCTCTTCACATGGACGCTCAAATGAAGAAAGACCAACTAGAACCTATATACAAAAGCTCAGTGCAGATACAGAATGTTGCCTTGAAGACCTCCTGGGGGCGAAGGACGATAGAGACGGGTGGCAAGAGAGGGTCAGAGAGATCTATGCTAGCAGCGTGGCATGATGATGATGATGAATTTAGCAGTCGAAAAGACAACTTTTTTCAGCTCATTTCTCGCTGCTATTTGAGTATATAGGTGACTATAATGTATGCACTCTTTTAACATTTAGTTGAGGAATTAAAATTTAAAACAAAGTAAAACTTTAATTCAGATTTATAATTATTTATTAAAAAATGTTTATTCAGTAAAATTATTTAGCCAGCATCTTATCATTTATGGGATCTTATATTTCTATTTTCCTTTCAGTTAACTTTGAAACCTTTAAATAAACTGAATTTTAATTAGTCTCTCAATGTCTCTCAATATCAATGACACAAGGAAAGGACCCATTATTCAAATGGCTTAAATACACAGGTAGAGCCAAGATCAGTCTCAATAGTGACACAATGACTCAAAGAAAGAATCACGGCTCAAACGCTGAGGTAGACCATACATAAAAATATGGCACATCATTCAATACTGCGGAAGACTACATGCAACAATCGCAACCTTTTTCATTTCTTCCTGAGAGCACGAAATTTGATCAGTTTTCCAAGTACTTATAAAGTAGCAAGATTTGGGGAGAGTCTATTACTTGTTGTCATTGTTGAAGTAATTTTATCCCAGATATGTCATTCATCGCAGTAGGTGTTATGCAATAAGATGAAAAATCTGTCTTGAACATATCAAGAAGAAAATGATTAGAATTGTTTGTCTATGGTAGGTTTTTTGTGAGATAATGTTCGTACGATGAAGGTGTTTTGATGCGATTAGCAGCAAAATGGAAATATTTCAAACATCGAAATGAATAAGATAGTTGAGAAAATCACCTTGTTTGAAATGAAATTAAATTCAGATTCTCGAAATGATAATATCAGAAAAGATTTTCTATCGGTCAAATAACGTTGTTTTTGTCGTTGTTGTTGTTGTTGTTGTTGTTGTTGCATTGTTTTTTGTTTGTTTGTTTTTTTTTTTCTGGGGGTTCTCGTTTGTTTTCGTTTATAAAAATACTGAAAATACCTCTTCTTTTTGGAAATTTGTTTGATGCTTCAGTGCAAATGAATCTTTTAAAATGACAACTCTGCTTTTTTCATCTTTCGAAGTTACATTGAAAAATGTTGAAAGCTTACGTTGATGTATCAATCCTTCCAAGTTTCCAGCTCAATCAGCTGGGGGTGTTGAATACACCGACTGCATTTCTACAGAGAAGTAAGCCCCAACCCCGCTCCAAACGAGTGACCTGGATATGACATCAAACTATCTGATAACGAGGCTCCAGTCTTGGAGATTTGGGAATGCGAAGTACTTCTTCATTGTCATTGATCCCAGGTTGACTCTGACCCGAAGTGGTAGCACCTGATAGGGTTCTATACGTTGGTCAAATAGAACAAACTGTGTGAAAAAAATGGCTAATGTTAAATTGAGATTGTTATATCACAATACTTAAAACCTTTTTACTATTCACAAAGAAGAGTTCAGGTACGTTTAAAGATGTAATCTATAGAATATGTTTACTAATCATATATAATTTTAATATTTATGGATGAACAGGATTAGGCATGAAATAATCTACAATGGTTGATATGCCATAAAACCCAAACCAACCAAACCAAATGTCTTCGTTTGAGGCGTTCCTTGGCGGGGGTGGGTATTGTCACTGTTTTGAGTTTTCAAGAGGTTGGAGGCAGTTGTTCCTATTTACTGGGGTTCTAGGGTGTTTTATTGGATTTCGTGGAAAAGGTTGCCAGTTTTAGGATAATTACCAACTTCAGTGCTAGTGTTTGTATTTGGTTTGGTTTGTGCAGAGACTTTAATCTTTCAATTTCTTGTAAGTCTGATTATGTCAGCATAAGTATATGGTTTGTTTTTTGTCGTTTTGCTAAGGATTTTTTTAAAGTTTTTAATTTAGATCATACGCATTTCTGAGGAACAAACGTTGGAGTCTGTGTAAGCTATTCATAGTTTTATATAAATGAAAAATGGCTGAAAATTTTTTAGGCTTACCAAGATACTCTCATGAGGCCAAATGCAGTATATTTTTCAAATTAAGGTTCATTTTAGAGTCGCTCGTGTTCTACACACATCACCCATCGGTGAGGCAGTACTTGGTTCTCATTGGTAAACAGCAGATAAGCTGTCATTCTGAGAACTATATCAGACTATCCTTATATATATATATATATATATAGTCAGCATTTTCTCTTTTTAAAGTGATCAGTTTAAGTCTTCGTAAGCGTCGTTTGATATCTGGATGGAATGAATTCAGAAAGGCAACATATGTGAAGTTTTCTACATAAACATGAACCAACCTTCCTTAAACAAGACCAATTTCGAATATAGCAGCTGCGTTCTGGCATGCGTTTAACATTTTCCCCGACAATTCTTCCTCTTAGTAACAGTAAAGTTCTTCACTATCGTAAATTTTCCTCCCATTTTTTCTTCCTCCGACTCTTTAAATAGATTGATAAAATTCGCCATTGTGTTTGTTATTTCAAGTGTTTGTTTCACTGAAAATGAAACCGAAAATACTTGGAGGGGGAACTATGGCGCCATTTTGAATTTATTGCAGGCAAATGTCAGACGACTCATCAGAGCACTGATAAAATAAGCAGAAATAAAGTGTTTGTCTTATTCAAGCAAACAAACACACACACGCATATATTTATATATACTTCCAGTCAGAATGGTTGTTACATCAAAGCGTGAAAAATATCACCTGTTTTTGCAGTGTAAAGAACCAAATATTAAATTACACACTCACCATACCGAAAAAACATGGTAAGTTGATAGCTATTCAACAATGTTTTCATCAATTCTCTCTTTCAATGGTTATGTCATGTAGACCATGCCTTATTTTATGTATTACATAACTGGTTACGGATCTTCTCTTTCTCGTTTATTGTTTATTGTTTTGGGTTAAATAAGGTTACAAGTATCATTTATTAAACGAGAATTAGCTGCTGTTTTCTTAACAGTTTTGTCAATGCTTCACTCATGCATCTTTCTCCAACCAGTTTGTTCTTTATCCTTTTGTGGCATCTTTGTTGTCGCAATTAACTATGTCAAACACATCAGAATACCTAATCTATGTCAATGGCTGTATATCGATAATGGATTGTTTGCAAAAATGGGAGAATAATATGTAATGTATATTTTCTAAGTTAGAAGGGAATGTTCAACTCCAACACAATGCCCGCCCAGGTTACATTTGACGCAAATTTCAGCCATACACAATTTCGCATTTAAGTTGTAAAAATGCAAAATACCCCATCAAAGAACATTTCGAAGCTTTTAACTTTTGATAATAAGCATAAGATGAATACGAATTTTTTGAGGGAGAAAGTTTTGCTTTGGTTTGGTTTGGGTTGCTTTCATGGCATATCAACCATTGCAGGTTATTTAATGCCAAATCTTACATATATATTGAATATATCATTTATAAACACATTTTGTCGATAACATTTTTAAACAGCCTTGAGTTCTTTTTCTTTCTTTTTTTTTTTGCACACAGTTAAATGGTTTCGCTAATTCCCATCGTATTAATGAACAATTCTATTTACTATTAACCATTTGTGGTCCACAGATAAATGTTTTCATATATTTCTATTTAACATTCACCATTCAATTAAACTTCAGTCATTTAAATGATCAAACAGTTCTATTTCAAACATTTCAGTTTAGCCTGTCAACAAAGTTAAATGGCTCTAAGTATTGCTGTCTATCACTAACAATTCAAGTAAACATCAGTCATTTGTTTACACATAGTTAAATGATTAAATAGTTCTATTTCAAGCAATTTAGTTCAGCATTAGTCATTTATTTCCTATCAGTTTAATTGACAAATATCTATAAATGGGTCAAATAGAACTGTTTGACATTTAAACATTGTACTTATGCTAAACTAGGGGGTTGTCCTTGTGGTGTAATGGTTAAAGCGATGGACTGCGGAATCGTAGTAAGCGAGTTCGAACTCCAGTCGCGCTATTACGTTCACTTTCGAGCAAATACCCTTGGGAAAGGTATGAACCCCCATATCCCCCCAGCTATGGGTTAAATAGTACCACTACTCTTCTAGGAGAATGGATTCGGCATTAAATAACCCACAAAGGATGATATGCCATTAAACAAAGAAACCAAACCAAACAAAACCTTATGCTAAAGTGAATTATTTGAAAAAGAACTTTTTAATCACTTAAGTGTTTATAAACAAATGGCTGATGTTTAATTGAATTATTAAAGATACATATCAATATTTGGAACCATTTAAGTTTGTTTACATGCTAAATTGATTTTTTTTAAATAGAACTGCTTGAAATCAATTGAATTATTTGTATTTGATAGAAATAGCTGAAACCATTTAACTGTGTCAAAAGAATGAACTCAAGTTCGTTGAAAATGTTATTTACAAAATGTGTTTCGAAATCACATATATGTATAAAAAGAATTTGTCATTATATAACCTATAATCGTTGATATACCATCAAAACAAACCAAACCAAAGATATTATCTTTGAAAGGAATGGTCAGTTTGAAAATCAAGTTAAGTATGGTGGTTGCTGTAAAATAAATAGGGATAGTGGAAAAGGAGGGACATATATGAGAAATAAATTCAAGGCAGTGGAAGAGAGGGATAGAGAGAGGCACTGTGACAAGGCAGAAACGAAGTGGTCAGGATAGCAACAGCCACCAAAGTTAAAAATAAAAAATATATCAGCAGCAAAACGGCCACTGGCTGTGACTGGGTGAAAGAAGCACAAGCGAAAGAGCCGTTGGAGTGGACACGGGATAGAAAACAAGAAAAGAAAGTTAAATGGAGCTCAGACGCAGAGATGTGAAGACGGGAACCTGAGCAGGTACGTGCGAGAACTACAACAGAAAACTACTGGGGCGTAAAAGTATATATCAAAATCTCTGTTTGTCTTTCTCGACCTGCAACGGTTTATTTCTCTTTGTCTATCTAAAGATGTTGACTCATTTTTTCAGATTCTATTTCTCTTTTTTCGACGATAACGAATAAGTTAGTGTTCGTCACTTTTTTCTTTCGGCGAGATTACAACGGGGGACAGTCTGAAACTTAAAACGTAGAGCTACACTCATAGACTACTTAGAATGTTGGTGGTACAAATGTCTATGTAGTGCCGTAGCGCCACAAATGGCTTTTGGGTGCCCTGGCAGTGGTACAAACGTCTATACAGTGCTGTAGCGCCACAAATGTCAATTGGGCGCCATAGCACTATCATGCTATTCTTGAACAATGCTGTGTTTAGTCCAAAGCTAAGAATCAAAAAGTAATAAGATGGGCTTACTTGTAAATGTTTACATAGACCTCATCTTTCGTTTTAAAGTAGACGTCTAGACATCATTACTTTATTATATAAAATTGTTCAGCTTTCTATATTTCTTCATTGGAATTTTATATTTTGAAATTGAAAATTTTAAAACTTCAGTTTTGTACTTTTTATCAACTCTAGAACGAAAAATACGAAAAAGACAAAATTAGGTTGAAATAAAAGTAAATCAATGTACGTATATATGGCAAAGACCGAGATAAATTGGCAGAGAAGTTCATATGATTGTATCAAGATAGATATATAGAAACTTAAGAACAGTGTGAGATAGATGAGAACATTAATGCAAGATATATGAATAAACTGAGATTGGATGTACGACCAAGCCACACTGAAAACACCACATAATCATCAAGGTTAAGCTGAGATCAGTATTTCAATTGGTGACCATTTAAGAACAGCAGAGCTTGTAAGAGAGAGAGAGACAGAGAGAGAGAGACAGAGACAGAGAGAATTGAATGAAATAAATATATAACCAGATGGGTATACAATATGATCAAATTTAATGACTGATAGGGACCTATCAATGAATGTATTTGCTATATATATATATATATATAGAGAGAGAGAGAGAGAGAGAGAGAGAATAAAGAAAATAGGTATATAAACCTTTTAGGCTTTTTAGTTTTGTTTTTTTTTAGTTTTTTTTCTCTATACTACCGTTGGGAACTTAGTAGGCTTCAGGAATTATAGAGCTTTTACAATTGATTTTTTTTCTTTCCCCCCCCCCTGGCGTTTTAGGCTTTTACTTTTTCTTCTAAACTACTGTTAGGGCTTTCTTTAACAATTTTTAAATTATATTATAGAAGAGATTCAAAAACATTCTGCCGTGTTCGCTGACATTAGGACAGAGAGAGTCTTTAAAATCAATTTGGGTTTACAGTAGAGTAAGCGTGTCTTTACATTTAAAACGCATAGTTTAAGCATTATTTTACAAACAAAATATAGCATAACATTTTGTAAAAAGTCAGCATTTTAAATTAATAGGACTTAAACACATACTGACCAATATTGATACATTTCTTCCTCTGTTGGCTCGTGTGTTCAAATGTTTCTTCTTCATTTAACGTTTACTTACTACTGAATTTTAGGTAGTTTTGGGGACGGTCTGTTCTATTCGGGGGGGAGGGAAGTTAATTTAATTGGTGGGGTCTGTTTTATTCGGGGGGGAGTTAATTTCATTTTTTTTTTTTTTCATTTCATTTTATTTTATCTATTTTGTATACGTACACATGGGAAGCAGCATGATGTACGTAAAGGTATTTGAATAAACCCATGGGCGACCAAACTCAATACCTAAACGGGTCCTGGACGTGAGTTTGACGACTTTACGCTCAGGATCGTTAGTTCGATCGGGGAACTACTGCTGCTCCTCTATAAGAGTGGCTTCTATAGAAGAGAATAAAACAGCCATCGAAAGATAACCATGACCCACACTCAAACCACATACACAAACCGCATCGCTCTTCGCGCGGGTAAAAAAGGGGCGCGTCCTACTGAGGTTAGAGCCCTGGCCTCAGCGTTCGAAAAATCAGCTACAGAGCTCAAACAATCAAAACTACTAAAATGCAAGCAAACACTACAAATAGCCACATTTAACGTAAGAACCTTAAATAGAATAGGACAACTACCAGAGCTAATCGCATCGGCCGAAGAACATAAGATTGACATAATATGCATACAAGAACACAGATACACACACACCGAAGATATCAAATATCACGAAACTGGCAATGGCTGGTCGCTCGTCACCGTATCCGCATGGAAAAACTCTGTCAACGCTGCAGTAGGAGGGGTAGGATTACTTATAGGACCAAGAGCATTAAAAACGCTAAATAGCGTTGAGAAAATACAACCTAGAATGATGGCAGCTACTTTTAACGGCAACCCCAGAGCAACAATCATCTCATGCTACAGCCCCACCAATGTTAGTGAAGAAACTGAACTAGTCACCTTCTACGATGAGTTATCCTCATTAGTGCGTAGCATCCCGAAACACAACATGTTAGTCATTGGCGGAGACATGAATGCCCAACTCGGGAAAAACGGAAACAACAAATACAGCCTCCACAACACGTCAAATAGGAATGGGCAACATCTAACAGATTTCATGATAGAAAATAGATTAGCATGCCTCAATACAAACTACCAAAAAAGGGAGGGAAAACTATGGACATACACGTACGCAAACAATACTAAAGCTCAGATAGACTACGTCCTTATAAACAAGAAATGGAAAACTAGTGCAATGAATTGCGAGGCATACTCCTCTTTTGAGGGTGTGTCCACCGATCACCGAATAGTCACTGCGAAAATACGGTTACGCCTACGAAAAAACGCCAAACGAACAGCGACCACCAAACACTATGACTGGGCCCTATTGAACAACAGAGATATAAGAAATAAATACGTATTAGAATTAAGAAACAGATTCGAAACACTACAAGAAAAGACGGAAAAAAGTACACCAAACGACGAATATGAAAATTTCGTCAATGCACACCTCGAGGCAGCAGCGAAATGCATTCCAACAAAACTCAAAACTAAATATAGAGTCCCTTGGGAAACATTAGCGGTGAGAGAAAAACGTGCACTAGTGAAAACAGCCTCCAAAAACTATCGAAAAAACCCAACAAAGACAAATGCCTTAAAACTAAAAACGGCACAATATCAATTAGCAGGCGTATATATAAAGGAACAGACAGAATACATTCATAATCAGATAGATAAGATTAGAGACTCGGTGGAAGATAGACAATCTAGGATAGCCTGGCAAACAATAAACGAAGTGAGTAGAAGAAAGAACACAGCCAAAGCAAAACTGAAAGCAGCAAACCAACAAGAAAGAATAAAACTGTGGCAACAGCACTTCGAAAACTTACTAGGAAACCCACCGAAAATAACACATGAACCAATCACCAGAATAATTAGCAAACAATTAGACATTAAACTAGGACCGTTCGCACAAGAAGAACTCGACTCGGTTCTCAGAAAAATTAAAAATAGGAAAGCTGCAGGGCTGGACGAAATTCTCCCGGAAGTATGGAAGACCAGACAATTCGACGACATACTGCTCCGCCTCTGCAACGCAGTATACAATCAAAATCCGATAGATAGATGGATGAAAGGATGCATACTCCCCTTCCCTAAAAAGGGGGACCTCGGATTAGCCAAAAACTACCGAGGCATAACACTTACATCCATAGCAGCCAAAATCTACAATGCCCTACTACGAAACCGCATAGAACCCGAAATCGACAACATACTTAGAAAAAACCAAAATGGCTTCCGAAGAAATAGATCCACGACCTCACAAATATTAACCATCCGTAGAATCCTTGAAGGTGTACGGGTAAAAAACCTACAAGCGACATTAATTTTTGTTGACTTTACCAAGGCTTTCGATTCCATTCACAGAGGAAATATGGAACAAATCCTACTAGCGTACGGCATACCTAAAGAAACCGTAGCGGCAATAACGATTCTCTATAGAAACACTAAAGTAAAAGTACGATCACCAGATGGAGACACAGAATACTTTGACATTGTAGCAGGAGTACTACAAGGGGACACGCTGGCTCCGTACCTCTTTATCATTTGTCTAGACTACGTACTTAGAACATCGATTGACAAAATCAAAGAGAATGGCTTCGAACTGACGAAGAAAAGAAGCAGAAGGTACCCCGCAACAACAATTACCGACGCCGACTACGCTGATGACATAGCGATACTGGCAAATACATCTGACCAAGCCGAAACACTACTGCATAGTTTGGAACGAGCAGCAGCAAACATAGGCCTCTATGTTAATGCACACAAAACGGAATATATGTGCTATAATCAAACGGGGGACATCTCCACTCTAGAAGGAACCCCTCTTAAACTAGTAGACAAAATTCACTTACCTAGGAAGCAGTGTCGAATCAACCGAAAAGGACATCGAAATGAGGTTAGCGAAAGCATGGACAGCTATCAATAGGTTATCAATTATTTGGAAATCAGACCTACCCGATAAAATGAAACGCAGTTTCTTCCAGGCAGCGGTCACATCGATACTGATATATGGTTGCACTACATGGACGCTAACAAAACGGCTGGAGAAGAAGCTAGACGGCAATTACGCAAGAATGCTACGTGCAATCTTAAACAAGTCTTGGCAGCAACACCCCACAAGACACCAACTGTACGGCCACCTACCCCCTATCACGAAAACTATTCAAGTTAGACGAACCAGACATGCAGGACACTGCTGGAGAAGCAGGGACGAACTCATAAGAGATGTACTCTTATGGACCCCCACACATGGCCGTGTAAAAGCAGGACGACCAGCACGAACATACGTTCAGCAGCTATGTGAGGATACCGGATGTTGTCCTGAAGACCTACCTAGGGCGATGAACGATAGGGAGGAGTGGCGAGAGAGGGTCAGGGATATCCGTGCTACCAGTGTGAGATGATGATGATGATGATGATGATGATGATGATGATATAAACCTTGATAAACTGCAAACACGAGTGAATTCAAGTCTCATGGAGTATTCCATTAACAAGGCCTCGTGCCATATATGTTCTCTGACGAAAGCAACAAGCTGGAAACATACACGTATGTAAGAACAAAATGAATAAATAAATAAATTCAAAAAATACAAATCTCTTCATGAACCTACCTATTCTAAAATTAACATTGATAAATAATTTCGCTAATTTCGACTGGTTTTAGATTAAGGCTTTTTTTTTTCTATGTCAAGATTCATTTCAATCCTGAAAAGCTTATAAACGCTAAAATTAGCGTTAACATTTTCATGAAACCTGTCGGCTTTTTTTTACATTTCATTCGATGATAAAATGTAAAAAATATTTAAGTTCATTTTTTAAAATATTTTCAAATTTAAACATTATTTTTTTCAGATGCCATGAAATAGAAAATCAGTCTATTGAAGTTTATGATTAACGAGAAAAAATATGAACTATGAAATGTTTTTAAAAAAAACTTTTTAAAACTACAATATAAAAGTGAACGACTAATTCAAATGTAAATATAGATGAATAGAAACGCAGTTTTTCTTGGGATGTTTAATTTTTTAAATATTTTTAGGGCTAGGTTCTTTCTTTCTTCAATGGTGTATCAAAGTAGAAAAACAGTAGTGTTACTATTTAACCCAATGCTGAGGAGGATAAGGGGCTTCATACCTTTCCCAAAGGAATTAATCCAAAAGTAAACAATTTGATCCGACTGGAGTTCGAACTAGCTTTCTATGATGTCACAGTCCAGCACGTTAGCCTTGTAGACACAGGAACTTCTAGTTTAAAATTAGGGTTCTACACGTAATATTGATTTTTCTTCATAAATTTTTTGAATTGGGGTAATGTGAAATAATTTTCTCAATGTTCTCAGTTAAAGTGAATAGAGCATTTCTGTTCAATTCGTTGCCTATTCAGCGGAAATGTTGCTCAGACGGGAATCGTTGATATTAATTCAGTTATTTATTTCCGTTTTTTATAGTTGTTTATTCTAAAATTGAAAAGCCATTCTTATCTCAAAATATATTGTTTAGAGCAACGTGTGCATTCTAAGATGTTGACAATGTTTTTGCTTTTACAGTTCCATATGATGTAGATTTTAAAGATCTAACGTAGATCTAGATTAGAAATTAATGTATTTGATGCGCTTACTCAAGAGTCTGTTTCTATCATTACATGGGCGGCAGCATTTTATTTTCATGGTAGATTTGATTTGGATTAATTTGTTGTCTAAGATTTTACTGTTACACACACACATATAAACATACATACATACGTACATATACAAACATGTACAAGTATATATATGTGTGTGTGTGTGTTTATGTGTATGTATGTATGGGAATATATACATATATATTCACATATACAGACATACACACACACAGATATATATATAACACCCAATTCTCTTATATATATATATATATATATATATATATATATATATATATATATAAGACAATCGGGTATTAACAAAACCTAATTATGTGTACCTGGTCTGGTTGTATAAGTGCATGAATATCAATATAAACGGGTAGCTTTATGTAAAAACACCCAAAGGACGACTGATGTTTACATACTCTTCTTACAACTTTCCCCTGCCTCTGACCATATCTCTCTCTCTCTCTCTCTCTCTCTCTCTCTCTCTCTCTCTCTCTCAAGCTATCTATCTATCTATCTGGCCTTCCCTCACACTCTCAATCTGAGTCCCTCTCTCTCTCTCTCTCTCTCTCTCTCTCTCTATCTATCTATCTATCTCTGCCTTCACTCTGTCTTCTCTCTATTTATATCTCTGCCTTCTCTCTCTCTCTATTTCTATCTCTGCCTTCTCTCTCTCTCTCTCTCTCTCTCTCTCTCTCTCTCTCTCTCTTTCTTTCTCTCTGTCTCTCTCTCTCTCTCAGGTACGTGAGACCGTTTGCATACGCGGGTGCGGGTCGTATCCTTCGCTGTGCGGCGAAGAATCTAAAATGGCGGTCTGTTTCCTTTCTTGTTGGCGTCATTACCGATACTTTTAGCAAATATGCAATTTAGGATAAAATTCACAGAGATAATGGAACATATAGCTTCAGGCTGTAGTAAGGGAATATTTTAATGGTAAGAAGTCGCAATGCTGCGAAACGGTTCACCATCTTCACTCCGGTAATCTTGATCTAACAGGCTGCTAAAACATACCCACTCCTCACAACCAACTCTTTCTTCTCCTCAACTTAAAGTCTATATATGAATTTGAATACGTTTGCCTGATTATATATATGTGTGGGGGGGTGCGTCCATGAATTTAATATTTATAAATAAACACAATGTGTGTAGATGTATTTACGTTATTATGTGTTAATAATGAAATATCGATTTACGAAATATGTTCATATGCATCTTTACGTTAAGTACAAACATCCACGAATGTATGTACGATCAGTCTTCCTCTATCAAACTCTTCCTTTCTGTTTATATATATATATATATATACATATATACTGTGTATGTGTGTGTGGGTGTAATATAAGGAAACATAAGACACGAAATAGCTTCTTTAAGATAACATTATCGGTAATTAGGTTCTTTATTTCCTGTTGGAGTGGTTTCAAGAAATGTCTTAAATATTCGAGACTAGGGAAACGCAATAAAATACAATATTGAACTAAATCAATAGAATAAAATGAGATATATAAACGTTTTTGTTTACTTATACACACACACACACACACATTCACATGTATATATATATATATATATATATATATACGATGGTGAGCTAAAAATTTTCATTTGATAACGTCATATCTACTTGAGATGGTTTGGGACCAATGGAATCCAAGCACTGCAACAAAAATGGAAAAATCGGTGTGTGAACCGCAAGAAGGTCAATGTTGAAAAATAAACCAAAGTTAGTCACATTCAATAAAAGTATTTTCGTTAGCCGATGAACTTTTTACCAGACTCGCATACACACACACACACACACACACACACACACACACACACACATATATATATATATATATATATATATATATGAAGACAATGGCATTTTAACAAAGCGAATTTATGTGTATCCTTCAGTAGGTATTATCTGGTCAACCATTCTCCCTTGTTATCTCTCTTTCCACGTCTCTGATTCCGCTATTTTTCTCTTAACGTATATATATATATATAAATATATATATAAAGTTTTGTATAATGATCTATCTGACAATATTTAGGGAACCTCAAGAAAATATAACGGGATGTGATTGAGAAGAATATGCGAAGTATTTGGTAAATGAAGGGAAAGGATGGGTAACTTGAAATCAACGATGATTAAACTAAACAGATTTTCTAACTTTACATATGTATATGTACGTGTGTTCGATGTACCATTCTTCTGTCATTAACTTCTCCAAAAAGTGAGCCGGGTCCTACATAAGCGCCATTACCACAAATAAATTATCTGGGTAGGAAGTCCAATGACTTCAATTTTTGACTGAACTGTTGAGTCCTTTGTACACCAGGATTGACTAGAGAGTTCATTATATATATATATATATATATACTTACTAATTTACTATCTACCAGCATTCACGGTGACAAAGAAAAAAAACCCTGCCAGAATTCAGGGGTAACAAATCTTGAATCACAGCCAGGAGAAAAAGAAAAAGATTATCGGGAGTAAAAAAAAAAGAAAAGGCCAACTTCGTCACACCAGTTGAAAAAAATCAAGAAATATGTAATCAGTTGGTGAAAAGAACAAAAACCCACCGCAAAATGCTGCAATGCTACAATTACAAAAAGTGCTCAATACTAAATAGAACCAATTACAAAAATTAATCGGTGCTAGGTACCCTGAGGAGCCGTTTTAGGCGAAACTGTAGTAGGATAGTTCCGACTCGCGATTTAATTTATTTATATACATATATATATATATATATATATATATATACAAGATTGACCTATAAGACTCAGGCAGTGTGATAAAAACAGATGATACAATTTGTGGGTAAAAAGTATACAAATTGATCTCTGGAAAAAATCCAATAAACAAAGAAAAGACTAAAAACACGCGAACTATTTGAAAATAATCAAATAGTGCGGCGATGCCGAGCCAAAAAAAAAACCATGGCAGAATCAGCTCAGCTAAACGTAAAAAGTGCCCGATAAACTAAGTAGATTCTTCCTGAAAATCCAGTAATTGAAACCTAGGTAGACTCCGTTGGCTTTATTACTATTTATATGTATATATATATACGTATATAAGGTGGGCACGAGAATGAGTATCTATATACTTTTTGAACTTTTCTTTACGTTTTTGTATGTGTCTAAAATATTCGTAAACACACACATATACTGACCAATATATATATATATATATATATAATGAAAGATAAAATTGCAACGAGACCAATTTTGAAACAGGTACAATATC
The DNA here is from genome assembly GCA_963585895.1 of Sepioteuthis lessoniana. Lineage (NCBI taxonomy): Eukaryota > Metazoa > Mollusca > Cephalopoda > Myopsida > Loliginidae > Sepioteuthis > Sepioteuthis lessoniana. The sequence continues at coordinate 71,282,152 of OY757911.1, read as the reverse complement.
TGTATGGGAACTGGATACATTTGATACAAAACTTATTTTGGAACCTTCCCTTTTATTGATTTCTATGTTAATATCTACTGTAATTTAAACATATTACGCGAACATAACATTTAACCTTGTTTCAATGGAAACAATATCTATCTATCTATCTATCTAGATAGATAGATAGATAGATAGAGAGAGAGAACGGCAAAGGAAGTTTGAGAGTTAGAGGTGTATGCATGCACTTTTCTTCGTCTGTTCATATTCATATCCTTTTTTTTTGTAACTGCGTCTTATTAAGAGCGTAAATTAATGGAAGAGTAAGGAAAGAATAAAAAGAATGAGCGAGTGAGAAAGAAAGTAAAAATAGTCGGTGAGATAGGTCGAAAAAGAAAGAGAAAGTGCTAGAATATAATAAATAACCGTTATGTCAAATGATGCTCTTCGCAAGCGGAAATTCTTCGTTAAATATTGCAAGGATTTGAAAATCACGCTCTTAATCGCATTCACATTTCCCTGTGTAATATTTCACTGCCAAGTTCAGTTGAATACAAGAGATTTTCTTCGTAAAGCACTCGTTTCCTTTGCGACTGGAATTCTTTAAACAGCTCTTTGGTAGTATGCGACTCATCTATAATGCATCTCTTGCTATCAGCTATGTTTAACACAAGCGATGATAACGTTATTTTATCTTATTCCTTATCAGCCCATTTCAAGTTTTATGGATGCGCAAATTTTCAATGATTTTATTGCGGAGGCAAAGATTTAATAAGATAATATTTGTAGAAGCTAGAAGAAAAATGGCTCAAACTCCGTCGGGTTAGCACTTGATGATTTTCCACATATCAATTTCTTCTTGTATGGTACCTTAACTAGATTTTTAATTTCTTTAAAAATATTAAAGAGTGAAACATTCTAAAGCTGTTGAATATTTAAGATAAGCACATTTTGTTTTATATTATGCAATGTTCAACTTTAACTTTTCATAATACAGTCAAATAAAAATGAATGTCAGTTGAGATATATATTTAACACACACACACACACACACACACACACACACAAACAAACACGCACACACACACGCACACACACACAGATACACACACAAACACACACACACACACGTGCACACACACACACATATATATATACGAGGTTCATTCAATAAATAAGGGAATTTTTTTTGCAAAAAGCAAAATTGATCTTTTTTCAGAATTTTTTCCATAAATGTGAAGTTTGTATCGTTTGGAATTTGTTTATGAGAAAGATTATTTTAATCTCGCAGAAATTATTGTTTTCTGGTTATTCAAAATGGTAGTAAATCAAACAGACATGAACAGAGGTCTGTCGTCAAATTTTTTGTTGTGTGAGAATTGCAAACAATGTGAAATTTACAGAAGAATGTGTGATGTGTATAGAGAAGTATGTTTTAGTCAAAATAATGTTTACAAATAGGTTGAACAAAAGTTTGTCACTACGACCCCGAATGGAAATGATACATCATTAAGTCGAAAAGCACTTACTTTCCGCTTAAAAAAAGCAGGTTCTCTAGACAATTTTCTGGAACATGAAAGGACCCAGGACTATTGATTTCCTTGGAAAAGGTGTAATTGTAAACAATTCCTCTTAATTATTCAACGAATCTTATATATATATATATATGTGTGTGTGTGTGTGTGTGTGGTATCGTCCATAAATAAATACACGCCTTAAGATTTTCTTCAAAATCAAAGATAGCAGAATTTTATTATTTCAAGTAGTTCGGTTAATAATTTAAAAAAAATATGTCATTGGCTATTATTTACCAAACTTAAAATTACAAAAATCAATATGAATGGAATTTTAGCATATCAACAAAAGATCCTGACTCTCAAGTTGATTGGTTGGTTGGTTGATTGGTTGTTTGTTTTGTTTAACGGCATATCAACCCTTTTCGGGTCAATTTATGCCGAATCAAGTCATTTTGATAGAAACTTTGTTTTAGTTTGGTTTGGTTTTATGGCATATCAACAATTGTAGGTTATTCAATGTAAAATCCTTTTAAATAACAATTCAAATATAAAAACAGTTCTATTTCAAGCTATTCAGTTTAGTCAAAAAAGTTACATGGTTCCAAATATGACTATGTATCACTAACAATTCAATCAAATATCCGTCATTTATTTGCCCATAATAAAATGTCAAAACAGTTCTATTTCCAACAATTCTGTTCAGCATAAGTACGCAGTTAAAATTTCAAAACTGTTCCATTTCAAACAATTTTATTTAGCGTAAGCACACTGTTTAGTTCTATTTGGTCCATAAATAGAACCCTATCAGGTGCTACCCCTCTGGACCAGAGTGGATATAGGAGCGATGGCAATAAAGGAGTACTCCACATTCCCCAAAGCTCTAGCATTAATGGAACCTCACCAACAGATTGTTTAATGTCATATAGAGGACACTCGTTGGGGAAATCATACTCTTCTGCAGAGATGCAGTCAATGTATTCTACAGGTGTATTCAACTGGACCATCCAGAACACTCGTTGAGGGAGTTTTACCCTTCTGCAGTGATGCTGTCGGTGTATTCTACGGGTGTATTCGACTAGGCCATCTATGACACTCGTTGTGGGAGTCTTACCTTTCTGCTGAGATGCAGTCTGTGAATTCTACAGGCGTATTCGACTGGGCCAACCAGGACACTCGTTGGGGGAGTCTTACCTTTCTGCTGAGATGCAGTCTGTGAATTCTACTGGGGTATTCGACTGGGCCATCCAGGACACTCGTTGGGGGAGTCTTACCTTTCTGCTGAGATGCAATCTGCGAATTCTACAGGCGTATTCGACTGGGCCATCCAGGACACTCGTTGGGGGAGTCTTACCATTCTGCAGAGATTCAGTCGGTGTATTCTACAGGTGTATTTCACATTGCCAGACTCATCAAGTATTTTGTCAATAATCAGCACTTTCACATCAATACAAATATGAGTAAATAAATCAGAAGATATTATCTTTGATCTGAAGAAGTATGATGACTCTGTTCTATGTATATAATCATATAATTGAATCATTTCATTTCTAATTATTTACCAACTTATCTATCTGTCTATAATAAAAAAAAGGTTAATAAATGTTTGTTGTTTGTTCTTGGGCTCATGGCATCCCACTCGAGTTTTTTTTTTTTTTTTTGTTTCGGCTTCCACAGATGTGGATGTTAGATTTTTTTCGGCTTTCTGTAGAAATTTTATATCAAAAGTTGTGGGGCACCTAAATTTCGGTTCTGTCCAAAGTTGTAAACTGCATTCACAAGTGACGCTCCAATTCTGTATATCTGTGAAGAGTAAAGTCAACCCTTCATGGTAGTCACTCCTAGAATTACTTTGTTCTTGAGTGTTTTACCTAATAGGGCTCCATATATTGACCAAACAGATCTATTTGATATGATATTTAAAATGATTTTGAATTTCATTAACCCTTAAAACTTTTATATTGTAATTATGAAAAGTTAATCTGTTTGACATTATTGTACTTTATTAATACATTCGCTTTTAAAACATTGATATTGAAATTAAATATGAAATGTTTACTCGACTGAAATGAGTTTGAATATACATTTTGTAACGTATATGATTCGAGACTATAGATTTTAAAATGACTTCGGCATAAAGTAACTTAACAAGTTTTGACATATCCAACCAACAATCAATTCTGGACGAAAAGAACTTTTTGATCAATTTTAAAATAAAAGATCTCTGGCAAATTCATTAACAGGGAATACTTGCCTCTCTCGACCATCTATAAAACACTCCCTGAGGTTGCCAATTTTCATCCGTACTGTCCCATTAGTCTAAGCAAAACGAATCAACAGATCTTTTATTCACAGATATGTATGTATATATATATATTGGAACACTTAATTTAGCCTGTTTCAGCAAACCTACAAATTAAGGCGTACAAAACTTTTCCTTTTATTTAAATGTTTATTGATTTAATGGAATTTATTAGAGCACTTTCGAAGGCTTCATATAAAAATTGATAAGAAAGCAGAGTACTTATAGTTAACGTTTATAAATTTTGCTGATGCCTGGTTCATGTAAGAACATGAAAGGAAGTCAGTTGAGCCTTAATTTTATACCCCGACCCTTAAAAATTGTCTTGTTACCGATAAAGCAGGTTTCCAGACAACTGACCCCTTATACTAACAGTCGAAACATGGAAAATGTTTGGTTTAGTGATGTTTTGGGGCATATAAAGCCTTGTGGGCTATTTAATGTCAAATATATGTACACATACACACACACATAGATAGATAGATAGATACTTACCAACCACTCCCCACGAGCAGGATGCGACTCAAAGACAATTTTTAAAGCAGGGTTTAACTGGTTAGAATTCGGAGTTTTCCTTTTTCCTAGACTAAGGATAAGGAGCTCAGCCGGTCCTATTATTTACCCATAGCTGGAGAGAGAATAATTGGATTCATACTCTTTCCAAGCGTATTAGCGCTATTTAAAATTCAAAGTCTAGTTGATGATTTGAACTCGGGTAGCCATGTCCATTTCCTATGTCAAAAGCCATTACACCACAAACGCCTAACTCTCTTTCTCTTTCTCTCTCTCTCTCTCTCGCTCTCTCTTTCTCTCTCTCTCTCTCTATATATATATATATATAGTTTGTAATCGTATTTGCAATATGTATAATTTGTAATATACATACAATTTGTAATTGAAGGGTTTCTAGGTAACTTTATTTTTAAACAAATTTGAGCTCTTTTGTTTGCACTCAGTTAAATGGTTTCAAGTATTGATATTTAAATCTAATCATTTTTTTTTAATATTTATCATTTGGTCGCACATATCTAATTGTTTTCAAGTATTGCAAAGATTGATAATTCTCTTTTATATTAATCATTTGTTAGCACATAGTTTAATGGTTTCAAATATTGATATTTAATACTGATAATTTAATATTAACCATTTGTTTGCGCAGTTTAAATGATTTCAGGCATTGCTATCTCAGCTCAGTTAGCCTTTAGCCACCGCCTTCAAGAATCTTTAAGATGAAATAAGCTAGGCAACTTGTTTACCAAAAAAAATTTAAAGAATATAGTCAAGGCAATCGTATAGGTGCCAAAGCTTGATCTGACGATCAGATTGATCGGATCGGGCTTCTTCTGCGCTTCTAACCCTGTAAGGGCTAAAGTGAGGTGTTGCAAGTAACGTAACCACTCGTTTGCCGGATTATTGACTGCTCAGCCACCAAGATCCCGTCATAAAGCAGTGTGGGTCACTTCTCACGATCTCCAGCTGGCTCATAGCGAGGTGTCTTACTTTTCTGCAGAGGTGCTGTCGGTTTACTACCAGTCGACATATACAAAATATTGTTGGGGCGGGAGATGAAGATGAGAATATAATAGAAATAAAAACGAGTCTATTCTATCTACTAGTAAATAATGTCCTTTTGATAATCTTTGGTTTTGATCGGTATTTGCTTATGAACTATACTGGACTCAGTGCTGTGCTGGACTTTTTACTGACGGCGCAAAGCGGCATTATGATAGGGCAAATGGCACCAGGACTCTTGTCCTCCGAAAGAGGTATCAACTGGCTATAACAAATTTCACCCTTTTCCCACTGTATGCCGTGCAAATGAGATTGATCTTCACACATTTTTCTCTGTTACTATAACAACTATTTAGCACTCGTTCAAAAAAATCATCCTGCTAGCAAAGTCGGATTACACAGCACTTTATTTTTTATGTTAAAATCTGACATAATCTTCCCGAGCCTGAAATATCCGGCTTCCAGTGTATAATAAAATACTGCTATCGAAAGAATTGGGCAGCTAATTTGTAGTTAAATAGCGCTCCACATTAGATATTAGCTTTATGCTGTTATATAGAATAGCATTCAGCTCGACTTATTTGGTGGGGTGTCCTCGTGGTGTAATGGTTAAAGCGATGGACTGCGGAATCGTAGTACGCGAGTTCGTATTCCAGTCGCGCTATTACGTTCACTTTCAGTCAAATACCCTTGGGAAAGGTATGAACCCCCTTATCCTCCCAGCTATGGGTTAAATAGTACCACTACTGTTCTTCTAGGAGAATGGCTTTGGCATTAAATAACCTAAAAAGAGTTGATATGCCATTAAACGAAGAAACCAACCAACCAACCAATCGACTTATTTGGCATACAGTTTAGAGTAAAATATCGCTTAACTCAAAATATTGAGCTTATAGTGTATAGCAAAATAGATCTCAACTTAAAATATTGGCCTTGCTGTATAGTAAAACATCACTCAAGTTGAACTTATGGTTTATTGTAGAATGACGTTTTTAAAAGTAAAGAAAAAACATATTTTGTTCAATAAATCAATGCTTACACATAGGCACGATCAAAATTTTGTGCTTTATGTTTTATTTCATTCTTTAAAAGGAGACAAGATTCACTCACCCTTTACTCTTTGCTCATAAAGGCACAAAAATCCGAGGGGTGGGGTAACTTGAACGTACTGTTGCTGGTAGATATAGAGTTGACAGTCGGGAAATTTGAAACGCTTGAATTATAACCTGAGTCAGTTGAACAATCCCGAAAGTAATACATTTGATTCTTCTTGTGTCGGCTTCCTTTAAAATTTAACATGTTGCTTTTGTCAATATTTGTTGTATTGAATCAGCACGGATTATTTTGTAGGTGTGTGTCAGTAACAGAAACAGCAAGAAGAGAAGGCAACGGTGATACGAATCGCATTTAGCGGTAGTGGGAGGTGTTGTAGCTGATGTTTACTGTGTTCATCCTAATATTGGAAGAGTCCTACATTTTTTGTAATAGCAGAAGTTGCTACCGAAATTAGAGAAACTGCTGTGGTTGTTGTTTCTTGTGGAAGGTATCAAGGTATTAAATAAGCGAACATATTTACGTATGTAATAAAAATATCTACATCCGCACGCATCGAACTACTTTTGTTTTCGAGTCTATGAAAGTATCTCAATCTGTTCCTTCAAATTTGACTTACTATTTGTCTTAGTCTCTTTATATCTCCTACTCTTTGTATCAATCAATCAGTCTCGGTGATTTCCTATCTACATTTCTATCCATAAATCCATATTATTTTGTATTTTTAAAAACATTCACAGATACGTACACATACATAAGTTTTCATAGATATTTGTATTTGTATATATACACAAGTAGATAAGAAAGTCTTGTCAAATGATAGGATTTTTTTTTAAATTTCAAAGCTTTCTGAATACAGTGATGAATATTAACTTCAAAGATCGACCATTATACAATGAAAAGTTCTGGAAAAAGACGATACGTAAAAGAAAGTCACTCAAAAAGAACACAAAACAAGTTAACGACAATTTTCAGATAAGCGACTTATCTGAAAATTATAAGAACGTGACAGTCTGTCATAAGCCAGAATGTAAAAATTAATTTAGATTATATGATATCATGAAAACAGGGAGAGAAAGAAGAAAGAAAGAAGTAAGAAAGCTATAAAAGAGGAGGAAGAGGAGTAGGACTTTGGAAGGCGCGCTCAGCCTAATGGTTATTGTCAAAGGAAATGGAATAGAGGAGCCAAGTTCAAATGCTGGCCGAAGCTGTTTGCGATTTGCTTCATGCTAATTCACTAAGGAATGCATGAACTCCTCTCTTTTTCAACACAATATCGGTAAATAGTTGGTCAGTCTTACTTTTTTAGCCTTGATATCGCTATCAGTCGAAAAGATGGAAAACTTTTAACTCTGACCTGCTTAATTTGCATAAAAATTGACATTGTGGTGCATACTGCTTGCTGCAAACACACACGTGCGCGTTTTCGTACACACACACACACACACACTTTCCGATAATCCTCTGGGGATCAAAAAACATAATTCATTGTCTTATTATCTTTTATGTTAAAAAATCTCAAAATGAAGATCAACAACTTCTCATCATTAAAATTTTAAACAATAAAATATCATTAAAAGATTGTTTTTATTTTAATTATAAAAACTAACGCCAAAAAGATAAAAATTTGCTAATATGAAATTTTCGTGTCTAGGTGTTCACTATTTTAACCTTGGAAATTAGTTTTGTGAACACTTTACATACACTCACACACACATATACGTACAAACATATATACACATACATACATTTACACAAGGGTCATTCAATAAATAAATTGCATTTTGAACTTAGAATCTGTAATTTGACCAATAAATCAATAATGATAAGTCTTTTTATGTCCTAGAAGATAGTCAGCATGACTTTTTTTATTGAACGGTGCACCTGGATTTTTTTTCTTAAATTGGGGAATAAACGTGTTGTAACGCCATCGACAATTTTTTTCGACTTGTACTGGTAAACACATGATTAGCCTATTGGAAATATGTTTTGATTAAAATATGCTTTTCAATAAATGTCGTAGATTCTTCTGTAACTTCACATGGTTTTAACTTCTCAGCTGCCAACAATTTGATGACAGACCTTTGTACAAGCCTGAGGCACTCTGATTTGCTGTCATTTTGAATAGCCTTAAGACAATTATTTCTGCGAGATTAAGTTTATTTTCCTATGAAATGATACAGGCTCTCTCTCTCTCTCTCTCTCTCTCTCTCTCTCTCTAGATATATATATGTGCGCGCGCGCGTGTGTGTGCGTGTGTGTGATGCGAATGATTTGATAATGTGGCAGATTATATATATATATATATATATATATCCGAATGCGCAAAATGTAAACAAACGAAAGCGAATACAAATGCATTATAATTCCTGAGCTGACGTATGTAACCGAAATGGTTGAGGGGTTAGATAATACCAAGTCTAGCAAATAGGTGGGTTTCGATCCCAGCTTAAAGCGTCCTGCATGTGATACAACGAAACAGTATGTCTGTGGATGACAATATATATATATATAAATATATATATATATATATATATATTAATGATGTGCCAAATTATCAAATCATGCGCATTACACACATGGACACTGGCATATTTATCTCCATATATATATATATATATATATCATTAATCTGTCTTAATCAAATCATACGATCTCAGATCATGTTGATTCTATTCACACACACACACGCACACACACATGCACACACATGCACATGATTCTAATCAGTTTCACATTGGAGAGGGAATAGCAGCTTTGCGTTGATTTTTGTCATACACACACACATATGTACACACACACATGACTTTTAAGTTTTTCATTGGAGAGGAAATAGCTTTTTTGTTGACCCTTTTGTGTAGGCTGGTTACTTGATTGCGAGAGCTGCTTACTCTGTCAGTCATCGTGACAAGCCAATACCGCGTTTTCAAGACATTTGTCGACGGGAGGTTGATACATGCATTTTTCAATCACATTACTGTAAAGTGAATATAAGTATCCGTAATCGAACTGGGTTTGTCGATTCTGTTTCTGATTGCCTTTCGCTCAACACTACTCTCTCTCTCTCTCTCTCGCTATATATATATATATATATATAGGTTTATTGAATTCTATTAAATATATAGTGATCACTGTGTCTACTTGGTATTCTGGCGTCAGATTGAACCACATGACAAAATATTCACGTGAATTAAATATTTGGTAGACATTAGGAATACTGATATATTAAATAGAATTCAAAAGAATGTTTTTGCATAGACACACGCAAAACTTGTTTCCGTGAGTCGTCAGTTGTTTTTTATATCTTAGAACAATATATATATATATATATATATATATATATATATATATATATATATATAAGCATGTCTGATTAGATAATGAAGATACATTTTGTATATATAATTCTATCAGGATCCTTTCAAGTTTCCTGATAAGTGTTTTTAAGTTGGAGTTGCTAGATGAATTTACTGAAATCGTCCCGATCACTTATGGATCTTTCATAGGCCATTATCAGGTAAATCTATCGACCAACTGCAATCTAAAACCAAAACACCAGTCAGGAAACTTGAAAGGATCCTAATAAAATTATATAGACAAAATATGTCTTTATTGTTTAATCAAACATGCTTAAATGAAGAACTGTTGCCAAACTACACACACACATACACACACATACACACACACACGTGTATATATATATATATATATACATAAATATATATTAACAAATTTACTGAAGTTGTCAGCTTATCAAAGGTTTCACAAGATCTACTGGAAAGAGAAAAATTGTTGATCCATTTAATATCAGATATACTTTTAAAATCAGAACTGGAAGCTTTTTCCAAAACTCAAATGTAGATTATTGGCAACGAGGAGAATCGATATCGATTAACAGAAAGATATGAACAGTCTGGGATGAATAGGCATGAATGCTTCAAGGTGGATAGACAAATAGATATGTTACTCCATCAGTATTATTGATTTAGTGAGAAAACGAATGTACTCACTGCTTCAAGGGTTTGCAAAATTTAGTAGCATTAATAATTGCAAACAGCTTTTCCAAAAAGTGTTCTAAATGGTAGTGATGGACTAAACTTGAACCTGTACTGCTGATGCCAGAAGCAGACGTGTGACTGATTTCTTTTTTCCTTCAAGACACCCAAGTTTAACGATCTTATAAAAAAAGTGTTTCGTTGCCCAAAACTGATTACAATACAGATAGATAAAGCAAAAATTGTAAACTAATCAAAAGAATCGTTTATTTCCTTTGATTTTTTTAATGGGCTTCTGGAAAGTTCGAACGTGAAAGTTCTTAGTAATTTTAAATGAACGTATATTTTTTGCTCGGGAGACGTAGTATTTTTTAACATGTGACTAATTTTAAGAGACCTTTTCTTCGATTTCTGTCTCTTTGATTATGGTACGTCGGGAGAGGCCAGAACTCTTCAAATCGGGTCAGTGGCATTTCCATCAGGACAATGCACCAGTCTACAACTCCATCATAGATTATTTGACCAAGATGGGCATCAAGACAATTCCTCAGCCTCCCTATAGTCCAGACCTTGCTCCTTGTGACTTTTAGTTATTCCCTAAGCTCAGAGGCTGTCGTTATGAGACAATTGAGGAGATGAAAGAGGCTGTGACGAAGGTATTTGACACGCTCACACAAGAGGACTTCCATGGGGCCTTCCAGAAGTTGTTGGAACAGTACAAGTGCATTGCAGCCGGAGGAGATTACTTCGAAGGGGACTAGAGTTTCATGTGTGTACTATCAATAAAAGTACCCATGCGAAAAAGTCTGGAAACTTATTTAATGATCCTCGTATATCAACATTTGTGGGTTATTTAATACCAAAGCGAGCCTAGTAGAATAAGAAGAGTGACACTTTTCAACCCATAGCTCGGGGGATAAGGAGGTTCATGCCTTTCTCAAAGGTATTTGTTCGAACTCGCTGACTTTGAGGCTGCTGTCAAGCAAATTAAACATTTCGCACCTTTTCTTCGACATTTCTCTTCAATTTTCTTCTGTCTATTTAACTTCTCTCAAACATGAGCCCCTTCTACATTTTCTTTTTTAAGTAGAGGAATTATATCATGATTTGAATTAGCATCACCAGAAAATCCGGCAAACACTTATGTACGACATACGGAAACACAGGACAACTGTTTCGACCTTATTAGGTCTCATCAGCTGGTTCGATCTCCTGTGTTGGAAATCACGGTATACATTGCTGATGAGACCTAATAAGGTCGAAACAGCTGTCCAGAGTTTCCGTACGCCACGTGCAAGTGTTCGTCGGATTTTCCTGTCAAGATAATTCAATTCACAATAAGTCCCTTCCTTCAGATCTCTACCCTGCAATCTGTCTCCTTGATCTCTGTGTCCTCAAATTTCACGATTTTTTGCTTTTTTTACGAAATGCTAAAGTCTATATATCCATATATCAACTAGATCCCCTTTCCTGTTATGTCACTTATTTGACGTGTTTACCCACATACTAACGAGTCCAATAGCTGTAGAATGCATTGACTGCATCTTTGCAGAGGGGTTAGACCCCCTCACAACGTGTGTCCTGGATATGACACTAAACAATCTGATAGTGAGACTTCAGTCATGCTGAAGCTTTGGGGAATGCGGAGTACCCCTTCATTGCCATCACTCACAGGTCCATTCTGACCCGGAGTGATCGTACCTGATAGAGTCCTATCTATGGGCCAAATACAACTAAATTGTATAATTACGCTAAACTTAATTGTTTGAAATTAACTGTTTTTACATTTACATTTAACTGTGTGTAAACAAAAAACAGTAATTCTGCTAAACTGAAATAGAACTGTTTTTATGTTTTAAAATGGATTTGGCATTAAATAACTTACAATGGTTGATATGCCATAAAACCAAACCAAACAAACTAAACTAAATCACATACAGACATATTTTATTTAGTGTTTTGAAACATAGGCTTATTTGTTTACACAGTATTACCTGTCATCAAGTGACCGTGAAATACATTTCGATCATTTGAATAAACTCTGTTTAAAAAACTGACATCTTGAAACACGACATTATAGTAAGAAATATTCATTGGAACAGAGAGATATAAAAAAAAAATTGATGCAAAATTAGTACGATGTTTTAGAAGGGGAAAAGTTATGGAATGACGGAGTAATAAAATCGCATTTAGTCATTCTTATGAATGCGAAGTTAATACTTATTTCCTTTTAAGATTTTTTGAGAACCAAGCTTTTTACTAGGGTTTCGACTATTGAAGAACATTCGCTTTTCAGCCACTAAGAAATCTAATTACATACACAAAAACATCAAGATAGATATGAGCAATCTAAAATAGATATGTTCAGTCGGAAGATTAGTATTCAAATTTCTGGATTTTACAAGGTATTGAACACCAGCTACATCGTAACAAACAGAAATATTATTATTAAACAAATATATAAATTGTCATCCATAGTCAGACAATTTCGTTGTATCACAAATCTTCAGTGTAGCAAGACCCATATGACGCTTGAAGCTGGGATCGAAACCCGCCCAACTTTACGTTAGACTAAATATCATACCGCTCAGCCAACAAGCAAACCACGTCAGTTTGCGAATTATAAGGCATTAACTTGTAGCTTTTCGTTAGGAGGTAGACAGATATGAAACGAATGAGATAGATAGATAGATAGATAGATAGATAGATAGATAGATAGATAGATAAAAGAACACAGGCAATGGAAATGAAGTGAAGACGTTCAAGTCTTATTATTCTTCATTTGTCTGGGTCAAGATGGTGAAGAAAGTAACTCCTCTTTACCAGTGCTCTAGGGAAGAATGATATGGGAGGTCACATTTATTGTGGATACCCTCGTATGGGTGAGTGGTGTCAAAACTAGCAATAGCTCCAGGTTTGTTGACAATCTACCATTAGGGACTAAGCCTGAACCTCCTTCTTTCGGTGCAATATGAGAGGTATTACCTGTAGTTCCAGCTCCCTTAAAGTAAGGTTAATAATTTTCCCCGCCGGAGATGGCAAAGGCTTTTCCTATGATGCGAAGGATATATATATATATACGTTTGTGCGTGTCTGTGAGAGAGTGTTAGTGTGTGAGTGTTTGTGTGTGTGTGTGTGTGTGTAAATATAGAATATGAGAAATAAATTATTCAAGGGATGTTTTCTTTTTATTAAATTTGCCAACTTTTCGCTGTGCACAATGTTATATATATATATATATATGCATAATGGTTATAGTGTTCACCAAGAGCCCGGGAGATAGAGGTTCAACCATACCATAGCCACAAAAAATATTACTTGATGCCTTCTTGCTTAACACTCAGCATTTTCAGATAGAAATCAAGGGTAAGTGGCGCAATTTAGGGAAAGGAGCTGCAACTTCCCCTCCACCTCAGTGTTGTAGCAATTGAAAAAAGAACGTTTGGGTCATCCCCGGCTGCAGTCGACCAACTTATATATATATATATATATATACTTTAAGGACTTAAGCGGCAAGTTGTTATCTAAGCATGTTCGGTTAAAGAACGCGGATTGTTTTCTTTTTAAGATTTCCAAGTGAAGACGTTCAAGTCTTTTTGTTATTTTTCTTACGTCTTGGTTATGGTGATGAAGAAAGTACTCCATACTATTCCAAGCGATAAATAATCATAGATAAAACTCAGAGACACCAACAACTGAACAACCCTTGAGGACGACCAGCGAAATGATCGAAAGCACTTGAGCTAATATGGATACTTTCTTCACCACCTTAACCCAGACATAAGAAAAATAACAAGACTTGAACGTCTTCACTTGAAAATCTTGAAAAGAAAATAATCTGCGCTTTTTAGCCGAATATCCTTATATATATTTAAAGATGGTTGTTGTAGATCCAAAGAAAGAATAAGGATATATCTTAAAATCGGAAGGTCCACGAAGAGATTTGTATTTTTTGAATTTATTTATTTTGTTCTTACATACGTTTTATATATATATGTATGTTTCCAGCTTGCTGCTTTTGTCAGAGAACATGTATGGCACAAGGCCTTTTAATGGAGTACTCAATGAGACTTGAACTCACCCTTGTTTCCAGTATAAATGACCCTTGGTTGGTCAAACTGGTTTATATAGGGGTCGTTGTTCCTCTTTCCTGTAGTGTGTTTACTTTGGTCTGCTTTGCCCGTCTTTGATATTTGATATATTTATAGCTGTGTGTGTGTGTGTGTGTGTGTGTTGGCGTTGAAGTAGTTTTGGGTTTCATTAACAGCTTTTTGTGTGCGTGTTTAAGTGTGTATCATGGGGAGTTTTGTGGTTTAAAATCTACTGGATAGTTCTTTCTCTTTTTTTTTTGTATATGTATACATATGTCTGCGTATGTGTGTGCGTTTTGATTTTTTTTTCTTTCGTCTGAGGACGTGTTTAGCATAAGGTCTAGTTAATGGGTATTATGAATTGAAAAACAAGGTAATCTAAAGGGAAGTACATAATATAAAAGAAAGTCGACTTTATAATGTTTCGGTTCAAATGAACCATCAAATTGACATAGGTTTGATTTTTGATTTCACAATAATTAGTAATTTACATATATGTAAGCTCGTTTCCTCTTCCTTTTTTCAGTTTTCTCTTTCCCAACATTCCCTCTCTCCTCTCTTCTGCATCCTTCTTTCTCATTCTTCCATTCTTTTGTTTTCTATCCTTCCTTCTTCTTTCTCTTTTAAATTCAGTATTTCTCTTGATAATTCTATTTGTTCTACATCATTATCTTAAACAGTCACATGATATATTTTTAAATACGTACACTGATTTATTGATTAAACGGTCACCTCTTTCTCCGTATATATAATTTTCCCCTTGTTTTATATTTCATTAAAAAAAATCCGTCGACGATCTAACGTCACTCGATATCATCCGTTCTAAGTCCTGATGATGGTTCATTAGAACAGAAACGTTAAGACGTCGACTTTCTTTTACATTAGATTCTTCTCTTTGGATTACCTTGTCTTTCAATTTTTATCTATATTATCGGATTCATTTCCATTATTTACTTCCAGATATATATTATATATAAGTAATACACAGACTTTTGACGTTATCGTCTTAGGAAAAGAAACCGACATGACGAATTCAAATTAGGTACGAGATTTTTGGTGTTTCAGTTTCGCGCTAATGCCCTTCTTAAAGGTATGAATTCAGCTCTTTTCTTTCCCCTCTAGCTATGTGTAAATTGTAGGATAGACTATGCGTTTTACCTGTAGTACGCCAGCCTATCAAGGAGAAAGAAAACCCTTAATTAAAACTAAGTGTTCGGTTAAAAAAATGGATGGATTGTGCACATACATACGCTAACGGAATGAACCAAAGAAGATCGGATAGAGTTTTTTTTTTTTCATCTTTATAGTCCTCTGCTGACCAGCAAACGAATACTTTAATTCATACAACTATTTTTTTCTTGTCAATTGTTTATCCGGCTGTCTTTACGTCAGTCGTATTTCGATATCGGCTCGAAACATCTCAATAGTCTAGCCACACTGAAGAGTTGGGATACAACGAAACAGTCTGTCAGTGTATGACAATATATATGTTCCCCCCGCCGTAGGTTGAGCACTCTAGAGGGAAAATTTGTTTCCTGCCACATATGCCGAAATGCAATAGGCCTTCTCATGAAGTGAGCATTCAAGTTAGCCGAAAACGTTTATGAATAAAGATTTACATGAAAAAATTCCTTCATTTACCCTGAGAATAGCGATGGCTCTGGAATAAGATATACGACTGTTGTAAAGTAAGCTGGGTTTTGATTTCGGCCTGAAGCATCTCGTGGGTAAAGCCAGACTGAAGAGTTGTGATGGAATGAAACAGTCCGTCCATGGATGACTATATGTGTGTGTGGTGTGTCAAAAAAAAAAACGAGATTGGTGTTGCAAACAATTTATTTCAATTCTAAACATTGTTTCCTCTTCAAAGTAATCCCCCTCGAGTCTAATTCACTTTATTATTCTACTCTTCAATGATTCCTTGCATTACTAGAAAGATAATTCTGAGATATTCCTCAGCTCCGTCGTTATGGCCCTCTTGATAATTTTCACGTCCACGAAACGGGTCTGCTTGATGTTCCATGGGTAATAAAAAAAATCACATGAAACAAAATCAGGTAAAATCAGCGTTCTAAACAGGTGCATTGTCGTGGTGAAGCAGCCAAGATTTGTGCTTTCACCACTCTTGTCTCTTCTCGCGTGGTGGTGTCCCCGTGGTGTAATGGTTAAAGCACTGGACTGAGAAATCGTACTACGCGTGTTCGAACTCCAGTCGAACTCTTGCGTTCACTTTCGGTCAAATACCCTTGGGAAAGGTATGAACCCCCTTATTCTCCAATATATGGGTTACATAGTACAACTACTGTCTTTCTAAAAGGATGGATTTGGCATTAAATAACCCGAGAAGGTTGATATGCCATTAAATAACAATTAATTCTCGCGTACTGTGCAAAGCATACGCCGCAATATCTCCTTGTAGACTTACTGATTGACCTTCTTGCTTTGTGGCAAGAACGCGCAGTGGACGATGTCACATCGAAGAACGTGATCAACATGTGAGTGATTTTTGACTTTGGCTTTCTTCGGAGTTGGCGACGTCGAAGACTTTCACTTAGTGCTCTGGCTCGAGGTTTCCCCATCGTACTCAAAAATCTGTCTCATCACCAGAGATGACTCGACGAAACAAGTCTGATTCAGTTTGAAGATTCTCGACGATGACCTGATAGAGATGCTCTATTCTGTTCATTATTCTGCAGTTTTGGTCCAATTTTGCGCAGACTTTCTGCCTGCCGGACTCTTCGATAATGGGCATTCAAACACTGTCTTTTATTCACGTCCTACTGACTTAGAATCATTCGATCAGTTCATCGATTATCGACACATACCACCAGTCTTATCTGCTCGACGTTGGCATCAGCCCTGCTTGTTGAAAGCCTCTCGCGTCCATCTTTGAATTTCTTGTTCCATCTGTGCGCAACGTTATTTCATCTCCATACACTAGCTGAATCATTCCAAGTACTTGTGATGGAGTTTTTCCCAGCTGGGCAAAATTTTCAGACATATTCATTGCTCAGCGTTCATTGTCCCGTCCTTAGATCAACCGGGAGAAAACAAAAGCATGTTAAAAAATATGCAATGGTTGCAAAATATTAGCTTACAGTTTTGTACTCCCAATATTAGGCGATAATACCATCTGCTAATCCCTCTTTCGCCCATAACTCACTCAACATACCATGTTCTGTTTTTTTTTTTGTTTTTGTTTTTTTTTTTTTCACACACACACCACGTATATTCTTCCTAACTCTCCCCAATCATATAAAAATACCACGTTTTTTCATTGGAAATGAAAAACAACACTCAGTGAGGGGGAAAGTTATCAGGGATGGAAGATAAATGGCGGTGGTTTGTGGGGAAGCCAGGAATTGTCAGCTACGATTTTAGATGATGATGAAAAAGGTTAAAAGGGTTGACATATTAAATGGTTGAATTAAGTTATTTTATCGTGGTAAGTAAAGGATACACAGTGAAATAGAGTTAATTATTTATTCACTCAAGTGGTACAGTCCGACTAGTATTATAAGTCTCGTTCTGTTGGTGTTACATCCGAAGTTGGTCTTACTACAGACCAATGTCCTTTCAGAGCTGACTCTCTACTTCTCTTTCTGCTTCTGCTTCTATCTTTTCGTGCTTCAGAAACACGACGTCTTTATACTTCCGCGATACCGGAAGTCATGTGGTAAGAGCCACTATACAACAGAAGTATAGTGCCAAGTGACGCATAAACAGCCTTGTCAGAGATTTGAACTCGTATCGGCGAATTCATTTCCTATCATCATATTAATCCCACTTAGCGCGCCTCCAATACAGTACCAGTTTCACACGAACTGTTCCTCGAGAATTTGGATAGGAACATTTAATTTACTAGGATTAGTTTGGCATAAGGCCAGTAGTACTAAGCCATCAGTGACAATCGAACCAACTAAAATTGTCTGCTAGCATAGCTATTTAACCATAACTCTGCACGAGGTGCCCTAACTTACGTATAGGAAATTAATTATTTATAGCTTGTCGGAAGTCCTTCCGGTTGATATATAAGTACCCTCCATGGAGTTAATAAGTTTCAGTTTAAGAAAAATGTCTGTACGTACTCCAATAGGGATGGAAGCAAAAATTGCCCAATTTCTTCAGCCTTCTCCTACAGGAGTGCCTCTAGCGCCGGGCAATCAACCTAGCTGTTATCACTTTTAGGCGATGTGGCTTGCGCTAGAACCTAAGCTGTTAATTTTATTGAAAACCACCTAACAGGAATGTCAGATGACGGAACAACGAACTGTTCACGCCAACACTTCTAATTTCCGTGAAAGCGTTTAAAAGTGACTGTATTAAGTACCTTCCAGGTTTTTTCCTAGACCGTCTAAATCACAACAAAACAGCATATTCCATTTCGATAACAGATTTGATTTGGTATGTTTTCATGGCACATCAACCATTGTAGGTTATTAATACCAAATCCATTTTTATACATATAAACAGTCAATTTTAAAAAAATTCAGTTTAGCATAAGTATACTGGTTCAATGTAAAAAACAGTTCTCTTTCAAACAATTCAATTTATTATACAAAAACAGTTATATTTCAAACAATTCAGTTTTGCATAAGTACACTGGTTCAATGTCAAAAACAATTCAATTTATAACAATTCAGTTTAGTATACAAAAGCAATTACCTTTCAAATATTTCAGTTTAGTATAAGTACCCATAGGACCCTATCGGATGCAACTACGAGGAGTGGACGTGGGAGCGCTGGCATGGAAGCGCTCCGTATTCCCCAAAAACCCACAGAGAAGCAATCGGCGTATTCTATAACCTCAGATGACTGAGAAATTTGGTAACTAAAGAAAAAATACTTGTGAAAGAAATTAAGTGAATAGACATTTGAAAGTTGGGATTTACGGGGTACGGATACAGCAAATTATACTTTGTTTAGGTTATTTCATACCGAAGATATAATTTTTTAATCCTGTTCTTCAATGGTATAAACATCTATGTTCACAACCATTTTAAACATTTCATACTTAGTTGCTATACTAATATTTTTAGCGCGGACATAACATTTCATGATACAAATAATTTTCCCAGAGTTGAAAGGTATCATGCATTCCTATGTAATATAAGATTTTTTACACAATTGTATTGGGAAGTCCCCATGACGTTGTGGCTAACAGGCTAGACTGCAATTAGTGAGTTCGAACTCCAGTTGCACAGCTGTTTTCACTTTCGGACAAATACACTTGAGAAAAATATGAACGCCTTTATTTCACCAGCTATGGGTTAAGTAGAACAAATATCGATCTTCTTTAAGTATATTTTCGGCATTAGATAACCCACGAAGGTTGATATACTATTAAAGAAATCAAACAATAGTATAGTTTCGAGTATTCCCGTCTAATATTTATAATTTTCAAGCAGGCTTTTTGATCCATAGTTGTAACCCTGACAGTTCTAACCAAACCAGGTCAGAGTGGAGCTGGCAGTAATGTAAAAAAAAGGTCATTCTCGACTGCCGAGATTTTCATACCTCCAGACCCTCTAATGAATGTAGTTTACTTGGTTCATTGGATTTATTGTGTATCAACGCTTGTTGGTTATTTAATGTCAAATCCTGTTTATACACATATATTGAATATATATTATTTGTATACACATTTTGTTGAGGACATTTTTAAACGGTTCTGAGCTCATTTTTTTTCTAACACAGTAAAATGGTTTTCAAGTATTGCTATGTACCAATAACAGTTTAATTTAACATCACTCCTTTGTTTGCACACATTAAAATATGATTTGTAATTTTATTTTTAAATGAGTTATAACTATTTTTTGTACACAAGTATTTCTTTCTTTCAACATAGTTGAATGGTTTCAATTATTGCTATCAAACACTAATAATTCTTTTTTAATATTGACCATTTGTTTGTACTCAATGAAGTTGTTACAAGTATTGCTATTTAAAACTAAATATTCTATAGATCACAATTCATTCATTCGCACAAAATTAAATGTTTCCAAGTATTGCTATGTATCACTAACAATCTCAATTAAACATCAGTAATTTTTTTCACAAAGTTTAAATCACCAACAGTTCTATTTGATCTAAAGATGGGACCAAATGAGGTGGTTCCACTCCTGGTCAGAGTAGAAATAGGAATAATGGCAATGAAGGAATACTCCATATTCCCCAAAGTTCTAGGGCTGGAACCTCTCTTAGCCCTACTGCAGAGGTGTAATTAGTGACTTCTACTGCACTGGGCTCATATGAAGTTCAGTGTCATATCATCAGCAAAAGTTATCAAAAGTGACAATAATTTCAGATGGTGATGAAAATAGTTAAACCACAAAAATGAAGTCTTACAAAAGCATAGCAAATAAGCAGCCTCCCGGCTTGACTAATCATTAGATATACTGTATCACCAAAATTCATTGCCAATAAAGTCTGTATTGTATTTAGGAGGTGCCCGTGGTGTAATGGTTATCGTCGTAGGAAATGGTCACGGCGACACGAGTTCAAATCCTGGACGAGACTGATTACATTTCACATAGCACTAATACCCTTGGGAAAGGTATAAATCCAATTATTCTCCTTCCAGCTATCGGTAAATAGTAGTGTAGAGTAGGTTCTTCAGCCTTAGTGAGGCAATTAGTCTAGGAGAAGGACAACTCTGAATTCAAACCTGTTAAACTCCGCTTAAAAATTAACCTTGTGTCATATCCTCCCCGAGTGGAGGGGTTGGTAAATATGATAAAGTCTGTATCGTATTCGATTCGTGCGAATTGTTTAGTAATTTACTAAGCTTTTTGCTTAGATGCGGCACAAGGCCGCATGAATGGAGCACCAAATGAGACTCGAACTCACTAGCTTACTAACCATCAAACCACCTTAGGCGCCCGTCACACATATTGTTTATATTCTTCAAACTTTTAGATAAAACTTAGATTACTTACATAGTGTATAGAAACTTAAATGACCTTCCTGTATTCATACGACTATTATCCAGATTACAAAGACTCTTAAACTACGAACTATTGTAGACTATTTAACTGAATAATTCTAACTTTCACCAATGATACATTTTCTATTTCGTCAACAATAAGCATTGAATCGTGACCGGATACTTGTAGATAACATATCTTGCATTTCCAGACGTAGGAAATGTGTTTGATCTCTTTCGTATCAAATACCCGGTTGCTATCGTCAGGAATATAATTGTCACGACGATTACATGACAAAGGAAATTATTTTTCTATTTCTTTCAATGAAGCTACAATTCTCATGTTAAAATTCGGATCTTGATGTTTGGCATTACTTTCCTGTTCACCTTAAAGGTTGAGCAATGTCTTTATAATCTCTCTCTCTCTCTCTCTCACTCTCTCTCTCTCACACACACACACACACATACACACACACACATATAGATATGTATACTTGTGTGTGTGTGTGTGTGTGCATAATTAACACGAGCTTTAACCTTCTAATACGAGATTTTATCAACAAAGACGAGATTTCACCTCCTAACATGATATTCTAACGAATAACGCGAGATTTAACATCGGAAACCGCGACTTCAACAATTCCGAAATTTCACTAATTAATTTGACACGAGATTTCACCAACTATATATATATATATATATATATATATATATATATATACTGTACATACGATGTGGACTCAAAAAGTATCGAGACTAAAGCTTCTATTTCTGTATTTTTTAATACTTTAAATAAAAACGGGTGGACATCGTAGGTGTCTTCAATAAGTTTCCAGACTTTTTTTTTTTTTTTTGTAAAGTCATTTAAAATTGTCGTAGATTCTGAAAATTCAGCATGTTATTGCTATACATCTTATGAGATGACTTACCAATCTTTATATTTTCAGGTTCAAATCAGCAGCTACAGCAGCAATTGGAATACACCCTACTAAAGTCTGATTGTCACAGCTGGTGAAGTTCAAAAATGCAATCAGGGCGTGAGGACACTTTAGAAGAACGATAAGCAATAAAATTCTGTTTTAAACTTGGAAAAAATGTCACAGAAACGTGTGGAATGCTTCAGACTGCTTTTGGAGCATCTTGCATTAATCGAGCATCAGTTTTTGAGTGGCATAAGAGATTCAAGGAAAGCAGGGAGTCTTTGAGGGATGATGAGAGGTATGGGAGGAGTAACGAAGTCAGAATACCAGAGTTGATTGGCCAAATAATGAATTTCATAGATAAGGACCGTCGTCTGTCTATAAAGACAATAAGTGCACAGTTTGATGCCAGTGTGGGAACTGTTTTGACAATTATTCGTGATGAACAGAAGATGCGGAAGATTTGCGCGATGTTTGTCCCAGAGAAGATCAGAAAATAAGACGTTGTCATGACAGCAGGGAGATAGTCGAGCCGATCAATTTAGATCCCGCAGTTCTTGATGCTCTGGTGACCTACGATGAAAGCTAAATCTACTGCTATGACCCAGAGACCAAGAGACAGAGTTCCCAGTGGAAGCATTCTGGCTCTCTCAGACCCAAGAAGGCCAGACAGAGCAAACCCACCCACAAACTTTTGATGATCCTTTTTTTGACAACACTGGCATTCAGTTGGAAAAGGCAAGCACTTTTCAAATCGGGTCTGTAGCATTTCCACCAGGACAATGCACCAGTACACAACTCCATCCTTGTCACAGACTATTTGAGCAAGATGGGCATCAACAGAGTTCTTCATATTTACCCAACCCCTCCGCTCCAGCAGGATATGACACAAGGTCAATTTTTAAACGGAGTTTAGCAGGTTTGAATTCAGAGGTTTCCTTCTCCTAGACTAGTTGCCTCACCAAGGCTGAAGAACCTACTCTGCCCTGCTATTTTCCCATAGCTGGAGGGAGAATAATTGGATCCATACCTTTCCCAAGAGTATTAGTGCTTTGTGAAAATGCAATCAGTCTCGGCCAGCATTTGAACTCGTACCGCCCTGTTCATTTCCAACGACGATAACCATTACACCACGGGCATCAAGAAAGTTCTTCACCCTCTCTATAGTCCAGACCTTGCTCCCTGTGACTTTTAGTTATTCCCTAATCTCAAGGAATTGTTTAGTATCATATCCAGGACACTCATTGATGGGGTCTTACTCTTCTGCAGAGATGCACTCGTTGTATTCTACAGAGGTATCCGACTGGGCTTGTGCAAGGTATTTAGAACTACCACCACGGGCCATAATGGACCTGAGAGTGATGGCTGTGAATGGTTACTCCACATTCCCCAAAGCTGACATATCCGACATAGCAACAGTATGAAATCTCTACGTAGATGTGCCACCGAATTTCACCATGCAAAAGAAATCGTAACCACTGATATCTATCGAAGCTTAATGAATGTCTGCGGACACCAAACTGCTACGGGTAATCCCACTTAACCGGTTTTAAAACCTGCTACGATATAAATATTGAATCTTTACCCGGCGAAGACTAGTATCTCAACTAATATTCAGAAACATTTATTGATACATTAAATACTCTATTTTAGCCCGAAGATTCACCTTATTTTTTTACATTCCAGACACGCTTTCCACCTGGCTGAACTTTAAGCTATCATGAAGTGTTTAACCGTCGGAAAATGGAATTATTGTTCTTTTGAATAAAACATAGTATATTTTAAATTCACTCAGCAGCTTAACCTTCGTCCGCTCAGAATTTTATATTTGCATTGGTGTCTTTATCTGGATTGCAGTAAGGTTTGCTTTTAATCTTTTTTAATGGAAAGCAACAGGTTACACATTGAAATTTTTATTAAATGGTATGTAGACCGTCTTCAAAAATAAATATCAATATATTTGGGTATCCTAGATTTGAACTGACTATCTTGAAATTCCAAAAAAGATTATAAGACGGGACATATTACACAAAGCCTCAATTACTGCAGGTCCTACAACACTTTTAACAAAGTTTTTCAGATATTATACTTGTTAGCTAAATCAAGCCCATTACCTTCAAGTTACGAGAGTAGGCTGAAAAGATCATCTATTGAAAAGTTTATATATGATGTCTTTGCGGTTGATGAGGTTTCTGACCTATGGATTCGAAGCACTGAAATACCCATGGAAGAAGTGTGTACACTGCAAGGGAAACTATGTTGAAAATTAGACCTCAGTTGGTTACATTCCATGAGAGAATCTTGGTCGGTCTATGAACTTTTCTGATGACTTTCGTATACCGAATGTAGATTTGGAAAATAAATCTTTTTCGTGTTTTTAGTAAAGAGTGCGGCAGATTTTGGGACTGAGAGGTTTGTATTGTAAGATAAGAAAAATATGTCACTCTTTTATTACTTGATAAAACAATAAAAAAAACTGACCCTTTATTTAATCTTGAGTTGATATCTTAAAGGCATGATGCCCTACCAATTAGACGACGAAATCATTGAATCCATTCAAAAATTAATTGATTTCAATATCGCAAGTTTTGGTACAAATTAATGGATACACTGTAGCAGACATAGAGAAAGCATTGTAATTCATTATCATAAGCTGGTCATAGTATAGTAGCAGAAATTATGAAAGTAAATCTTTCGGATTGAATTGAGGTAAGTAAATCATTTCCTCATAATGTCAAAGCCATGAAGATGAATATATTTCATGGTCAATACTTAGTCTTTTGTTTGAACAAGTGGAACTTTCGCACGTATCATTTAAATTCTCCTTTTTGAATAAATAAACCACGAAAATAAATTGTATTTACCAAGGTGAACTGAAAAGTTCATGGACTAAAAAGTGCATATTAAGACGTCATATCAAATGTTGATGAATTTTTGAACAAAAGAATCCAAACATTGAAACAATTATGGAAAAAGTCTATGAACCGCAAAGGAGATTATGTTAAAATTAAACCTCAGTTGGTCACATTCCATGCGAGAAACTTGGTCAGCCAACGAATTTTTCAGATGATCTTCGGATAATCCAAAATAGATCCAGTCAAACAATCAGAGGATTCTCCACGAAATGTTCGGTACTTTTATCCAGGATCACAGCTTAGTGTCTGTATTCTATACCTCGGATCAAACTCTCTCTCTCCCCATGACGCTTCCATTGGAACTGATTATCGTATCTGTACCTGGAGAAATCTCACGATAAAAACCTATTAGATTCCCGGTAAACCAATCAAAATAACTACTTAGCTATTTTGAAAAGCATAAAATTTATGCCATATTTACCAGCCCCTCCGCTCGGGTAGGATATGACACAAGGTCAATTTTTAAGCAGAGTTTAACAGGTTTGAATTCAGAGTTTTCCTTCTCCTAGACTAGTTGCCTCACCAAGGCTGAAGAACCTAATCTGTCCCACTATTTACCCATAACTGGAGGGAGAATAATTGGATTCATACCTTTCCCAAGGATATTAGTGCTATGTGAAAAGCAATCAGTCTCGTCCAGGATTTGAACTCGTATCGTCGTGTCCAATTCCTACGACGATAACCATTACACCACTGGCGCTTCCACATAAAATTCATAATCCCCTCTAGATTAGTATAAATTAAGAAAAAATAACCATATTAACTTTTCTTTATTCCCCTATTTTCTTCTGTGTAGTCGGAAAGGCTCAGGATATATATATATATATATATATATATATATATATATATATATATATATATATATGCAGTTTACATGGAAAAAAACTCGTAAAAGTATCCTTTATTTTATATATATATACATTGAAAAGTTAATATATTCCATAGTGTAGAAAGTATATAAATATATATATATATTGATTGAAGGTTAAATAATTTCATCAGTTTTAATATCCATACTTTCTACATTATAAGATCTATTTAGATTTTTAGTGAGTCCAAGGAATCTGTTGGAAAATGCCCATACCAATGTTGCTTAATTTCCCTATTTTCTACAGTGTTGTGGGAAGGGCTCAGAATATATATATATATGTATATTCATAGATGTATGCAGTTTACATGGTTAAAATTCGTAAAAGTATCCTTTATTATATATATATATATATATATATATATATATATATATCCTATAGTGTAGAAAGTATATATATATATATATATATATATATATATATATATATCTTCTTGATTATGGTTTTAATAATGGCATCAGTTACAATATCCAGTCTTTCTACACTTTAAAATCTATTAAGAGTTTTAGTGAGTCAAAAGAAGCAGTTGAAAAATTATATGTTTTAGATAGAAATACTTGAAACCTACACGAATAATTTGTATTAACTTACATCACTCAATAATCGTTTAACGATTAATTTCATCATTATGTACTTGAGATCATATTGCTAGTGAAAAAAAGGATGACTTCGGTATTAGATAACCCAATAATCGTTGTGTTGTATAGTGGCTCGTACTACGTTACTTCCGGTATCGCGGAAGTATAAAAGACGCCGTGTCTCGAGAAGCTAGGGAGATGTAAGCAGAAGCAAAGATAGAAGAGCTCTGAAAGACGTCGGTCAGAGAAGACCAACTTCGGCCGTAACACCTACAACGAGAGACTAGTCGAACTGTACCACTTGAGTTGATAAATAATTAACTCTGTTTCATAGTGTATCAGTTCCTTACCACGATATAACAGGTTGATATAATTTATAACTCACCAACCTAATATTCAATCAAATTTCTTCATTCTAATTTTATTTCCTTATTATATGAATCAAAACATAGATGTATTTAACTGTGTAACTTCTTGTAGTTGTCGATTATGTATGTGGTATATTTTTTTTCATCATACAACGTGTGAAAGCACGTGCGATACTCTGTCCTCATCAGCCGCCAACCAGGGTGATATCTCAGTTTCGGTAGCACAAGGCGGTACTGCCACTTCTGGCACTAGCAAGCAGCTTTGGCCACCGAACAGGGTATTTAAAAGAAATATATATCTATATATACACCAGATCAACTAAAAGCAGACATTAAATTGGACGTTCGTTCATCTTCATTTTAGTGCAGTTTGTGATTTAAAAACGCGTTTACATTCGGCCGTTGATGTCATAGCAACCGTTTCTTGATTTTGCGTAATCACACGGGAAAAAAGGTGGTTCCGCGCGCATATCATTCATGTTGAAATCCTTTCTATATCCGTCATCAATTCGGTTCGTTTTCCTTCAGTTTTATCTTTTTTTATGCATTACTGCACAAAAGCCCTCGAGACAAACGTCATATATAATTCTGCTGAAAGATGTTATTTGTTGATCAATGGGGCCCTCAAGAAAGGTGGTGAGTAAAAAGAAAGCTCCTGGTCTAAGTTTGTCCAGGTAGCTATCTGATTACCCTTGGGCCTCTAAATTCTTGCCTTGCAAGGGATATCTCCAGGACGCTGATGCTCAGCAATGGGCTCGTGAATACTGATTCATAGGCCCATCATTCGATTTACATTCTCCGGCAGGAGAATTACGTTGTTTGTACCAGCGCGCCTTGTGGATTCGTGATCCTCGCAAGCTGTTGAATTTTCTGACGCAATCACACGTTGTAGCCGGGTACATATCCAGACAGTTACTGTATGAGCAAGTATGATGGGTGATATATTCTTCCTCCCCGCTAAAGACACCCTGAGGGCATTTTTCTTTCATTGTACTATCCATATTTATTAAATTCCTGTCTTTCCAGGATGTCACTCCAACTTTCTGAAGAGTCACTTTGTCTTTCCAAAGAGTCATCTTGCTTTCCAATGTTATTAAATGTGGTGAGTATATATATATATATATATATATATATATACGACATTTGATAACATTTTCAAGTGTACATATCCTTTTCTCTGAGTCTAGAATAATGATAGTTTGATCTTAAGCGTTCTGACTGTCGAATAAACATACAAGAAAATTAATGATAGATACAGATGAAGTATTTTTGTCTAAATTTCACAAGATGAGAAATAACTATTATTATTCAGGTCTTTTCTTATTATTATTATTATTATTATTTACTCATTAGAGTTTTTCACTAGAGTCTGAGTGACAGCAAGTCTCCTCAATCTCCATGACTCTTCTCTGTATTCTGGCCGTTCTCAATAATGTAGTAGTTTGGCTGGTCTCCACTCGTCCGCCAACTTCCAAGTCCTCCAGTCCCTTTTAGTAATCCTTTAGTTACTGTTCCAAACGCACCAATTACAATTGGTATATTTGTCACCTGCATGTTCCATAGTTTTTTCCATTCTCTAGCAAGGTCAAGGTACTTATCCTTCTTTTCATATTCTTTCAGTTTTATTCTGTGGTCAGCTGGGACAGCAAAGTCGACAATTTTACAAGTTCTCTTTTTTTTTATTATTATAAGGTCTAGTCTTCTGGCAGAGATTAGGTGATCCTTGTGTATGTCAAAATCCCATAGGAGTTTATGTGCGTTATTTTCTAGGACAAGTGCTGGGTTGTGCAAATACCATTTGTATGGTCAAATTTAAATTTCTTGCACATCTCCAAGTGGGTCACCTTGCCGACCCAGTCGTGTCTAGTCTTATATTCATTATTATTATTATTATTATTATTATTATTATTCCTTTAGAGTTTTTCACATAGAGCGTCAGCTGATGTTCTTTCACTGGAGTTTTAGTGACAGCAAGTCTCCTTAAGTCTCCAAGACTCTTCTCAGTATTCTGGCCGTTCTCAATAATGTGGTAGTTTGGATAGTCTCCACTCGTCCGCCAACTTCCAAGTCCTCCAGTCCCTTTAATAATCCTTTAGTTACTGTGCCAAAAGCACCAATCACAATTGGTACACTCGTCACCTGCAGGTTCCATAGTTTTTTTCAATTCTCTGGCAAGGTTGAGGAGCTTATCCTTCATTTCCCATTCTTTCAGTTTTATTCTGTTGTCAGCCGGGACAGCAAAGACGACACTTTTGCAAATTCTCATTTTTTCTTTTTTTTTCTTTTTTTTGTTCGTTATTATTTGGTCTGGTCTTCTGGCGGAGATTAAGTGATACGTGTGTATATGTTAAAGTCCCATTGGATTTTATATTATTATTATTATCATTATTATTATCATTATTATCATTATTATTATCGTTGTTGTTGTTGTTCCCTAGGCATTTGGAAGATTGTAAAAAGGGGAGCCTTTTTATTATCTTCTCACATCAAGCTATAAAAGAAATGTCTTTCCACAGAACTTAAAGAATATTAATACAATATTTATTTACAGATTAAATTCTGTTAAATATTTCATCCGATAGTTGCCAAAAATGTCCTTTAATTTATTTTCATTATTTCAAAATTCATCCAATTCATTCTCAACATTTTCTTTGCTATTGCTGTTCTTTATCTGATTAGATAATTTTTTCCAAACATATATCACTCAATAAGCAAAAAAAAAAAGTCCAATTGATTAATAGACTTAATTTTTTAAATTTGCCTTGACAGTAAATTTCCAGTTCGAGAAGAAATATTTAAAAATTTTCACCATAATTTGAAATTCCATTAATTATTTTGAAAGTTTCAATTTTGCACTTCTCATTCTTAGATCTAGAAAAGTAATTAATCCATATTATTCCATCTCTCTTTATGAATGTAATCTTTTACTCCTTTTTTATCAATTTTGTCATACTTTTTTGTATGCCTAATGCTCACGAATTAGTACCTTAATATTGGTTGTAATTATAGCTAAAACGTTTCGGTCATTAGACACTCTGGGCTTCTTCAAGTATCTTCCGATGTCAGTAACCTTCTGTTGATTTCGAATAGAACGCTCAGTTCAATCCATGCGGGTTGATTGCTATCATTTTGTCATCTATTGTTGTACAAGTTTATTTTTCCTTTTTAATTCATTTCCTTAACTGAGCAGAAATATGTAGATTTATATGGACTTCTTTAACTAGGACTTGAACACACGACAACAAAATAACTTCATGTACTTTCACTTACGCTTAAAGTCACAATACCATTATTCCATCTAATCATCAGCCAAAATACTTTAAAATAAAAACCACGATGATATGACTACATGATAATATATATATATATATATATATATATATATATATATATATATATATATATATATATAAAAGAGATAGATAGATAGATATGAATTAATATGCACCTATATATATAAAAGACTATACAATTAATCACTTATATATATCGATTCATATAATAAAGAAATAATATGTGCATATATATATGTGCGTCTATACATTTAGATAGATAGATAGATAGATAGATGTAAACAAATTGTAATAGATAGATAGATAGATAGATAGATAGCGCTGATCTTAAAATATCATAAGAACAAAGAGTTAACGACGATGGCAGTTATAAGAAACTTGTAGTTCAGAAAACTTTGGAAACACGTTTTACATATATGCTTCAAACTGCATGCATTTCCTCACACCCTACACCCTGCGCCATATTTCACACGCACTTATCGATCTGAAACTCTACATTTACTCGACGCAGACATCCAGATTATCGATCCCTAAAAAGTCTTTTAAGACAACAACTCACCTTCAATTAGTTAGTCTTCCAGTCGTGCTACACACTCAACTCCGACCTGCCAGCCTGCCGATCTGCCTCGGCAACATAATTTTAGCTGACAGCTTTACCTTTCTATCTATCTAGATATCTAGATATCTTTTGCCTTTTTCTTCTGATTTCTTCCACCTGTTTGCATTTATTTCTTATTTATTTATTGAGAAAATGGAGAGAATTCTCTTTTAAAGGTATTGATTTAGTTTATTCAATTTTACATATGTGCTGTTTTTTTAGGCGCTAAATACTTCGTTAACATAAAATTACTTCTCCGCTCAAATGCAAGTATGTACATATACTTGTCCTAGTGCAATAGTTAATGTATTAAATCAAACAGTTGATAATGAGTGCATTCTTCGCTATTTATGCTAACGATCTTATGCAAAACTTGGCATGCTATAGCATGATATCTATCTATCTATCAATCTATCTATCTATCTGTATAGGAAAAATGGAAGAATATCTGTTGCTGTGTAAATATAAAATATGAAAAAACAAAATATCCAATGGATGTACTTGTTTAAATATGAATGATATGACAACGTTTAATGTTTTTTTTTTTTTATAAAACCATCTTCAGGACGATTTTCGAATATGATGTTATGTCATTATTTGCAAATAATTTTCGGATGAAATCTGGCATCACATAATAAAATCCATCTGAAGATGGTTAAACGAAAAAAACGAAACATTAAACGTTGGAAATTATTCAAATACGAATAAATACATCCTCTTAATATATTGTTTTCATACTATATATATATATATAGAGAGAGAGCGAGAGAGTATGAAAAAATAAGATATTAATAGTAAACATAAATTATATATATATATATATATATATATATATGTGTGTGTCTGTATGTGTGTGTGTGTGTGTGTGGTTGTATGAGTGTGCGTGTTTCGTTGGAAATCAAAGATAATGTAGATTTTCAAGTTTTTTTTTTTGTTTTTTTTAGCGGATTTTTTAGTTTGGTTCAATTTTAAATATTTAAGAAATAATTCGATTTTCTCTATCATTGGTCATCATCAAGAATAGAATAACTTTTTTCTTTAAACCCCAATGAAGGTTTCGTTTCTATTACCTGAGATCCCTTCTGCTAAGAATAGTAGAAAGATTTTGACAATTTAAGATTTTTTAATGACGCTTTACTCGGCAACAATCTAAATTTAAATTCTAAAAACAGTTGAGTTTTCACTATTAAATCAAATTAAAGACAGAGAATTTATGGTGTATCCATATGGGGCCTCAGCATTATTGATGACCCTCTTATTTTAAAACCTGAAAACGTAATGATCATTTAGTGAGATCTAGGCCTAGTATCTTTACCTTTGATCTCGAGTAAATTGAAGCATATATCAAAAGTGGTGCACTTCTATTTTCTGTTACAATATATATATATATATATATATATATATATATATATATATATATATATATATATAATGTCCCATTGCAATGGAAGCGTGGTGACGTAAACAAACTTGACTTACTTGATAGCATA
>OY757911.1:71126972-71249550 GCA_963585895.1 Sepioteuthis lessoniana | reverse complement strand
CATCAGGATTATAAATTAATTTCCATCCTGTTAAGGATATTGATATGAATCAATAACGCCAAAAATAACAGGACTTCTTCAGATCTAATGAATAAAATAATTCAGAATAGACACCGGAAGGAATGTTGGGAGGGGGTAGAAGAGGGGTGTAGAGTTTCCTCCCCATTTCGCCCACTACCGGTTTTTAGGTTTTATTACCAGTTGGTATATATATATATATATATATATATATATATTGAACATAATAGACATTTTATGTCTACATATTTTTTGTTAATCCTTTCGAATTGCCGTATCGATCTTTTGATATTCGGCGGGAATCGGTTGATAAACCTTCCATAATTAGAATCATCAGGAGAGGATGTATTACAAAAATGATGTAACTTTTGTATGTACATTACAACTTTTTAATAATGGGCAATTTGCCTCGTCTGTATTCCAAAGTGCTGTTAAATTTATGAGCTGCAGGATCATGGAGTTTAAAATATGTGTATTTTGGCAGCATTTCTTCATTGATACATATTTGATTGAACATGCTGCCAAAATATACATATTTTACCCAGAGTGGAGAAGCAGTGAAAGCCATATTACACGTTTGGACGTGATGTAGTCTTACTGATAGACAATCTTATAAAAAGGCGAGAAAGACTGCGATAATGCGACGCCTTGAGAGCCGCCCTTGAGCCAGACTTGGGAACGTAGAAAAGCGAAGTAAAGCCTGAAATAATGCGACGCTTTTAAGTCACCTTGGGCTAGCGAAGTATACTTTAGAGACCAGCTCAGAGCAGATGCCCTTGTGCTAGAATCGTAGAGATAAAGAGTAATCGATATTATATGATACCTCAAAAGGGCCTTTTAACAAATTGCCCTGAATATAGAGAACGTGAGGTGAATTCTCTTTCATCCTGAGTCCTGATCAGACAACCCTGGGTGTAGAAAAAGTGAAGTGAATTAAGAAAACACGACAATTGCAGAGGGACAGAGAAAAGCCCGAATTAGCGTGACAGAAGAAAAAGGCGACTACTAGATTCTCCATCTCTGACCCTGTACCAGACTGCCTTGAATATAGAAAGCGATGAAAACCGACCATAATATAACGCTACGAAAAAGCCAAGAAGCTTAACGTTATAAGCACTTGTGAAATTGTAACAAGGATTGAGGAAAGCAAACATAACCACATTTAAGATTGCCTTGTGCCAGACTATAGACAACGAGAATAGAAAAGCCTTAAACTTATACAAGGAATTGACGGACTGTTAATTTGTCAACTGGTCTCTGACTAAATCTTAACACCTGAATATATGTATCATTTTTGAAAGACATTTTTTCAGACTAAATATTGTTTTACAAACCGTGTTTCGCCTTCTGTTTCTTGGTGTCGACTTTTATTTTTATTATTCAAAAGTTATCCATATTTACCAACCACCGCCCGCTCGGGCAGGATATGACACAAGGTCAATTTTTAAGCCGAGTTTAACAGGTTTGAATTCAGAGTTTTCCTTTTCCTAGACTAGTTTCCTCGCTAAGGCTAAAGAACCTAGTTTGTCCTACTATTTACCCATAGCTCGAAGGAGAATAATTGGATTCATACTTTTCCCAAGGGTATTAGTGCTATGGGAAATGCAATCAGTCTCGTCCATGATTTGAACTTGTGTCGCCGTGTCCATTTCCTATGACGATAGCCATACACCACTGGCAATTCAAAAGTTATCCTGACTTAAGTTTTATTTACCGAGACAATATTGAAAACATTCATGAAATGTAAATTTTCGGAAAAATAGACCATTTGGTATTTAATATACTTATTCCAACGAATTATTTGTTGGTCGAAGCCCTTTTGAAGTTCCTCTTTTAATATGAGGCTGCATCGACATATTTCTGTTAATGCCATTTCTATTCTCTAATCTAATTCTTTGAGTCGATTTTTAAGAAAAGATAAAATCATATGGGGATCACTGGTGTGTGCATACAAGATGCAGTACTTGAACAATCCGGTGTTTTGCTAAAAAATATTTCGTTCAGATAGTATCGAAAATGGCTTCATAATAGTTGGTGCTGACATGTCTTAAGTCTAGACATTTCAATAGTCGTCCAGACACCATGACTTGATTATATAATTTGTTTAGCTTTACATACGTCTTCATTTAATATTTGAATTTGAAAATTTGAAATACCTCAGGCTTCTGTCTTGATAGTTTTCTCTCACATCTTGTGTACATTTATATGCATGTCTAAAAATGTGAATATATATATTTGAATATTATGAGATACATTATTACGAACAAAAATTGTGCTCTCTCTCTCTCTCTCTCTCTCTCTCTATATATATATATATATATATATGCGTGTGCGTGAGCGTGTTTGTTTTCAGGTGTGTGAATTAATAAATGTTTTCATGTCTATGTACACATCTTTTGCTGAAAGATTTGAATACATCCAAGTCTACAAATGTATTAAAAGTTATATTTTATTTCAATAGCCTAGCGTTTATAGTTGTTATATATTTACACGCAAATATTGATTTTGATAATAAACGAAAAAACTTTTGCTTCTTTCATTATTACTGACTAAACAGGTGCCTCATTGAATTTTTGCAGCTTCTATTTCACAGCGTATTTTAATCGATCATGATTATCTTTGCCCTCCAAACTGCTAACTCACCAGCATAAATATGCACGAAAGCCTTTTATTATACTACTCCTGGCAAAAATAATGGAATTATTACACTTAGGTGGTTTTCTCCCTTTTTAAGTTATAAATAAACAAATAACATAAAAGACACAAAACGCTTTATTTTTAATAGCTGAATTTTCTCGTTTTATAAGATATGCCTTAAATAAGCTAAATTATTTAATTTTATAGTGCTGAATTAATTTAGATGGGTATTGCAATACGAAATAATAATTATTTGAGTCTAATCAATTTCAAAGTAAATCTTCATCGTCAGAGACTTTTTTAAATAAATGAACACTTTATTTCCATTTTATACAAAATGGTGGGCACAAGGCCCAATGGTTTTGTGGGGGAGGGGAAAGGAGCGGTCATGCCATAACTATATTGTCTAAGGGGCCCTAGCTAGCCATATTCGCAGACTGTACACAACAGTACAATACATAATCAACCATTCTTCACAAAGTGCGCTGCAACCACCAAAATACCACTCTTGCTCAGTGAAAAGACCTACTTAAAACCCCGAATGGAATGTATGATTTTTTTAACAAAAATGATTTTATATACAAAAATATGGTGTGTGATGGGGATGAGAGAAAAACTGCAAAAAGTTCCCCGTTTGGTTGCCCTCTCATTCCCCCTTCTACGGTATGGAGGCCGACTGTTTTTCAGTGTCCAAGCACACTGAAAACAAGCCGGACCTACGGTAACCTGGAGAGGGATCTGATCTACTTGGACAAAAAGAAAAATACAGAGCAGGGCGCGGTGAGGACAGAAAGCATGAACACGATGTGGAGGTTCAAATTCTTTTAATATTGTCACGTGAGATGTTAGAACGCCATGTTGGGTGTTGTAACCATGGGGCCATGTGGGGTGTTTAAACGCCATGCAGAATAGACATGACTTCAGTTGTCCTAATCAATTTCATTTTGTTTTATCTTATTTTATTTATTTTCTTAAAATTTGAATATACATTTAAAAGGTGCATGTTAATTAATGATATATTCAGTATTTAATTCTAAACTACTGTTAATCTAGCTTAGCTTTTAATAAAGCCTCCTTAATTCTAAGATTACCAACATTACGTACTCTTGCTTCTATTTTAATGGAAAAAATATTATCATTGTTTTTGCTTTTAATTAAATGTTTATGGAACCAGGATGCACGTGTGTTGAGGCGTTCTTTAATTTTGATGTGGAGGGGTCTGATGGTACTTCCTATATAAAAATTAAAAAATTTAAATTATTCAAATTAATTTTATAATTTTTTTTCTATGCTATGCGGAGGAAAAATTGGAGAATAAACGAATATTGAAGAAAAAATCATAGAATTTATTGACAAATAATTAGAATAATGCTTAGTTGCTCATCTTTGCGCTTTTATGAAAACTTTAATTATTTCAAGTGTGGCTATAACTAATTACAAGTAATATTCTTAATCAAACTGGTAGCAATTTTCTGGATTGGCAGTTAATATTTCTTCTTTGTTGGATGGAGTCTTCTCATGGACTATTATTTTAATTTTCACTATGATTGGATTTGGATTTAGACTATTTACTGAACGTTTCATTGATTTTATATGTCTTTTCTGGCGTTGAAAAATTTACCAGGCTCATAAAGTAAAGTTGGAAAAGACAAATAACTCAAAGAATAGAACTGCAAAATCAGGAAAGCTTCATAACGATCGTAGAAAAAGAAAATTACATGTACTTTGACATTTTGGAAGTGGAGATGAAAAAAAAAAAAGAAAAGAGTATTTCGGAAGTACAAGAAAGCATCTCGAAACTAATCTCTGCAGTAGAAATTTCCTTAAAAGGATAAACACCTGGGCCGTCTCCCTTGTAATATACTTGGTATCATTCTTAAAATAGACGAGGGACGAACTCTGACAAATCGACTAGAGAACAAGAAAATTGATACTGATGCATAGGGCTTTCATCCCAGAGATGATATTGACTGTATGAGTCTAGAAAAGTAGGAGGAAGAAGATCCACTAGCATTGAGGATTGTGTGGTTGCATCTATACAAGGACGCAACGACTCTATAAAAAAAGAACAACAGAAAACTAATTACAGCGGCAAGTAACTACATTGGCAGCACAAGAACAAATAGAAAAACAACAAAAATTAGATAACCGAAATGGTAAGAAAAAGAACCTGAGCAACAAACTAATAATATTGCATATGAGAAGAACTGGATATGGCTTCGAAGGGGAAACCTTAAGAAGGAAACTGAATCTCTTCTAATAGCAGCATAAAACAACTCTATAAGGACCAATTATATTAAAGCGAAATAAGCAACAGAATACCAAGGTTATGTGGTGACAAAAATGAAACGTTTAATCTCACAATAAGAGAAAGCAAAAAATTACACAAAAGTAGTAAAAGGATTAGGTGGGAAAAATGATCGACCGGGGATTGTGTAAAGAATTGAACACACAACCAAAAGGTATATGCACAAACTAGAATCTGTTCTAGAAAAAGAGACGCATAAAATTCTTTAAGGTTTTGAGATACAAAACAGATCACCTAATTCCAGCAAGAAGATCAGATACAATGTTAATTCACCAGAAGAAAAAAAGAACTTGCTTTCTTAAAATTTGACCATACAACAACATGGTGCATACACAAACCAGAATCCGTCTTGGAGACACACAAAATTCTCTGAGATTTTGCCATACCAACAGGTTGCCTAATCTCAACCAGAAGACTAGCCATAGTGATAATGAACAAACAAAAAAGAGAGAACCTGCAGAATGGTGGACCACAGAGTAAAAATCAAAGAAAACGACAACAGACAAGTATCTGGACCTTACCAGAGAAGTAAACAGCTATGGAACATAAAGATGACGGTAATATCAGTTGTAACTGGTACACTTGGAATGGTCTCTAAAGGCTTGGTAAGGGGGCTGGAAGAGTTGGAAATCGGAGGACGAACAGATAACATCCAAACTACAGCATTACTAAGAATACTGAGAAGAGTCCTGGAAAATTGAGGAGACTTGTTATCACTCAGACTCTAATGAATGACTCTCTGCCAACACTGGTGTGAAAAAGTCACATGGAATAATAATAATAATAATAATAATAATAATAATAATAATAATAATAATTAGCACAGAAAGAGTATAAGACTAGACACGACTGGATGGGCCAAGTGATCCACTGGGAACTGTGCAAGAAATTTAAATTTGGCCATACGAACCCATGGTATATCCACAACCCAACATCTGTCCTGGATAATGACAAACACAAACTCTTCTGGAATTTTGACATACAAACGGATTACCTAATCTCGGCCATACGACCAGATCTTATAATAATCAACAAAAAAAGAGAACTTGCAGAATTGTGGATTTTGCTGTCCCGGAAGTAAAATTGAAAGAAATTGAAAAGAAGGATAAGTACATCAACCTTACTGGGGAATCGAAGAAACTGTAGAACATGAAAGTGACGTTTATACCAATTATAATTGGTGCTCTTGATACAGTCACCAAAGGATTAATAAAGGGGCTGAAGGACTTGGAAATAAAAGGCCCAGTGAAGACCATCCAAACTACTGCATTATTGAGATCTGCCAGAATACTAAGAAGAGTCGTAGAGATTTCACTTGCTTTTACTCAAACTCCAGTGAAAGACCATCAGTTAATGCTGGTGTGAAAAACTCTCAAGGAATAATAATGATAATAATAATGGGTCACCTAATCTCGGCCAGACGACCAGACCTGCGTTAATGTGAAAAACTCTCAATAAGACGAAAAACACTAGAATATGTTGGGACGGTAAGAGAAGGCAACACAATTAAAACAAACGCTACAACTCGAGGAAATAAATCTGATGTTGCTGACGAAAAAAGAAGATGAAAAATATATCGAGACAGGATAAAACAATGCAGACAAAACTGGATATTCGAAAACAACGAAAAATACTCTACCAAAAAATAGGTGATGAATGGGCGAAGACATAACAATAACCGTATAACAAAGAAACAAAACAATTTTGGAGCAAAATATGGGAACGAAGCAAACATGAGAGAAAAGCCGAATGGATAAATAACATAAAAAAAGAGATATCTGATGAAGTCATAAAGTTTAACTAGAATCAAGCTGGTCTTTATTGGTTGTTTGACTTGTATGTTTTTTTTCTCTTTGTCCCAACAAGTTCCAGCGTTCTTCCTCTGTCTTATTATTTTTCTGTGTTGTCATAAATTTCTTATCTGTGTTACCAGTCTAATTTCCTATATAGGTTTTGACTTTCTGTTCGTGTTGTTTGGGGAAACACCCATTGTATCACAGACTTATTTAGCTCCTGCAGAGTTTAATTCTGGGATTTTATTCGTTGAGATATGCATTAATAATTCGTTTATTTTTTTTTTTTTTTTTTTTTTTCACTTTCTGCATTGACTGTTTTCTGGTCATCGTTTCTTAATGATGGTAATGTAATCTTCTTTTTAGACATAATTCTCTTAATCATCTGTTTATTCATTTTTTGTGTGTTAGGCTTTGTTCTGCGTGGTTTCGTTAAGTTGTGTTTTGATTGTTAATACTTGGCCATTCAGTTCGGTTTGAGGTTTCTAGTTTTTCAGTATTTAGTATGTCGATTATTGTATAAGAGTCTTGCTGTATTTATTTGGTGTATTTCTAATATTTCAAGGTCAGAAAACCAACCTTTCTTTATTATCGTCCAAACTTGGTCAACGACTCTTAGTCTTGTTGTCTGAAATCCAGCGGATTCTTCCCAGATTTCTATTATTATTATTATTATTATTATTATTATTATTATTATTATCAAGTAACCTTCTTTACATTCTAAGCTATCTATGTCTTCATGTGTCTCTCTCCCATCGAGCCATTCCGAGAATTCTCTCAGCATTTGTCAAATCTCCGGCTCCTCTCTTTATCCATAGACCTTCAGTTCGCTCTCTCTCTCTCTCGCTCTCTCTCTCTCTCTCTCTCTCTCTCTCTCTCTCTCTCTCTCTCTCTCTCTCTCTCTCTTAATATGTGCACGTACACAATGACGTTAAATGTTGGCAAAATGCCCAATAGTGCAGCCATGGACACAGTCAGTCATTAATCTTAAGAGGAAGGAAAGAATTTGAATGTCTGCTCTTAAACGATAATTTCGTTATTTCTTTAAATTGTCGAGTTGGCAGGAGGAACATAGTTTCTGCGTGAAGTAAGCGCACTATCATAAATTCTTTTGCTTCAAAATGCCTCGCTGATCCAAATTCAAAGAAAGGTGTAGATACTTAAATGAAAAATATTAATTCAGTTAAATGAATAGCTAAAACTTCGCCTTTAAATTAAACAAGACAAAATATGGAAAATGGCTGAAGGAAAACTGTGTGCACCAATATTTAAAGCGGTGAGGGAGTAATTAGTAATTGAAGACTTGAGTTTTTATGTTGATTCCAAAATTGACCTCTAACATTGCGAAAAGTAGGAATATCTAACTTTGTGAAGAAAACGAAGATATTTATTTAGCTTAACTTAGTTGGATACAGTCCACTAAACTGGAATTTTATTACGAATTAATTCACAACAATTCTGCATATTTTTAGAAATAATCTTTGTATACCTTTGGGTAAAAACTGTCCGTCTACTGTGTGTTCATCTTAAGCAATAGGCATTTTAAGAGATCTAATTTACCCTAGTATATCCACACAAATCATTATCTATCGAGAATAATATATTGCCCCGATGAAGAATTAAAGAAATTCTAAAAATACTTTTGAAAACAACAATATAGAATCGCTGTACAGTAAAGTTATTCATACACTGTACTATGTATATATATATATATATATATACAAACAAACACACACACACACATACACACACACACACACATATATATATATATATATATATATATATGCAAGGCTCGTTCAATAAATTAGGAAATTTTAATGAAAATAATATTTTCCGATTTTTTCACATGAACATAAACACTGCTTTATTTCGAATTTGTTTATACCAAAGATTATTTTAATCTCGCATAAATATTTGTTTAGAGGCTATTCAAAATGGTGGCAAATCAGATAGTTGATATCTTGGTTGCGTTTTATAGAACATCTACTCTTGCAGGTTATTCAATTCCAAATTCCCTTTATGAACACACAAACACACACCTTCGCACACACAAATACATATATATGTATATATACATAAATATATGTATACTGAATATATATGATTTGAAAACGAATAGTTTGTAGGCAACATTATTTTAAACGAGCCAAAACTCATTTGTTTGCACAGAATAAAATAGTTTCAAGAATAGTAATTTAATTAAATAGCTCAATTTCTCCCATAGACGAGATCCTAACAGTTACTACAACCAAGGGTCAATGAAGGTCTGTGAGTAATAGCAATGAAAGGAATGCTACACATTCCCCTAAACTCTACCCATTGCGATCTCACAATCAGATGGTTTAGTGTCATATCCAACGCACTGGTTGGTGAGTGTTCTTACCGCTCTGCAGAGGTGCAATCGGAGAACTGTACAGCCCGAGCCGAAACTTTTTCTTTAGCGGTGAGTCTGTGTCTTTTCTTTAGCGAAGAGTCTGTGTCTTTCCGCTCCATGAACTGTCTTTTCAAATCAGGCTTATCGTTGAAAACCCATGTTTTTACCCTTATGTAAAGATAATAACAATATATTAACTCTTTATGTTGTATACTATGATGATATTGATAACGACAGTAATAATACAAATACAGGCGGACTCTGTCGTTTCGGCTTTATTTCTTTTTTTTTTTTTCGTTCTTGTCGACACGAGGAGAAAGACAGAAATCATAAAAGCCTCTGCTAACCATATTATGCTGACCCCTCCCCACGCGTGGTGCTCTTGGGGTGTTTAAGATCTCGGCCGGTAGAGACCCAAACTGACTTGCTTTGATCAGATCCGAAAAACCCTACCACCCGCTTCAACGGTTAAACCTCAACTGCTGTTTTTTAAAAATCTTAAAATTCTCAGGTCATCTCTTCCGGGCATAACGTCCTCCGCCCACTCAATTCATTCCAACAGCCGTCCAGCCCCATTTCTTGTCTGGTGGTTTATCTTGACAGATAGTAATTATCATATCCTTTCCGCGCGGACGTAAGAGTGCACCATCGGACTATGGCACCTGAACAAAGAGACATCAAGTAATTCAAAGCCTTATTAAACTGAATAATGAAATATAATTAACGAAAAATGATTGATATAAAAGATCGTTACCTTAATTATATAACACTTATAGGTGATTAAAGATGAAATTTGATTTATTTGTAAACGTTTACTTGTTATCATATCTTTATCTTCAATGTACCAATGTATTTTTACATTGTACTCATAATCATTTGTTTGCTACGTTATACATATTATTAACCCCTCCGCTCGGGCAGGATATGACACAAGGTCAATTTTTAAGCGGAGTTTAACATGTTTGAATTCAGAGATTTCCTTCTCCTAGACTAGTTACTTCATCAAGGCTGAAGAACCTAGTCTACCCTACTATTTACCTATAACTGGAGGAAGAATAATTTGATTCATACATTTCTCAAGGGTATTAGTGCTATGTGAAATGCAATCAGTCTCGTCCAGAATTTGAACTCGTGTCGCCGTGTCCATTCCTATCTAATGCAAATAATTCTAAAACTGATCGATTTGAGCCATAGATTGAACCCAAACAGAAACTATAGCTGAGAGTGAACCTGGGAGTAATAGCAATAAAAGGATACTCCACACTAACCAGAACTCTAGATCTATATTAATTGTTTTAACAATTTAAAAAACAGATTTTTAAAAAACTTATTTACATTTGTGACCCCCACCGCATTGACGATGGCTTATGAAGGGCCCGAAACTGCTCGGAAAAATTTGGCGAATTTATCAACCAACTACTAACGTGAAACGCTGATATGAAAACTTCAATGAAAATATTTTACCTTATCTTATTAATGATGATTCAGTCATAATGTTTCTAATGAGGAATGTCGATATAAAACCAGTTGAACATCATAGTTTTCTCATGATGACCAACTACATTACTTATCTTGATAAAAGATTTGTTGAAACCTGTGAACTGAAAATATTAGAAATAACAAACTTATATCACGAGACGTTTACTTATCAGAAAACAGGAAATAAATTTCACATCAAAGTGAT
This sequence comes from Sepioteuthis lessoniana, assembly GCA_963585895.1. Classification (NCBI taxonomy): domain Eukaryota; kingdom Metazoa; phylum Mollusca; class Cephalopoda; order Myopsida; family Loliginidae; genus Sepioteuthis; species Sepioteuthis lessoniana. Next base: position 71,238,733 of record OY757911.1, on the reverse strand, counting down.
TTAAATCCAATCTATATAGAAAGTGTGAGAAAAAGTATCGAAAGGACACTTTGATTTTTTAAAATTCTAAACTTTAAAATTAAACTCCAAAGTTACTAATCCAATAAAGTCAGTGATCAATACTTTTGATCAGTCGTTTAAACACTTTTTGATATGAAAATTTGTATGAAACAAAGGATTGTGCAAGAGCAACACGAAAAGAAATACCACGGCACAGCATCACATAATCTCGGCAGAAAAGTTCAACGGAGCTTAAACCAATTAAAACTTGCTGGAAAAATATACAAAATGCAAAGGGACTATTTAAAGGAAAATTAACTTTTAATTCATTGTTAATTTCTGTCTTGGTTTATACAAAATCGATCTTAGTACTGTTTCATTACAACCCATTTATATATATATATATATATATATATATATATATATATATATATATGTGTGTGTGTGTGTGTGTGTGTGTGTGTGTGTGTGTGTGTTCTTTCCGCTTCTACTACACAAGTTTCCTTTTTCCGATTTTTTGATTACCATATACGTATGAATTTTTTATCTGTTTCATGTATCACCAAGAAAATCTAATATTTAAACATTTTCATGAATCTAGCATATATTTAAAATATGTTGAAGATATTTTTATTCAAACAAAGAAAGAAATTGATGGAATAAGTAAAAAGACCTTGTAAACCTTTCAAAAGTAACTTTATACTTCACTTTACTGATAAAATTAATCAAATTAAAAATTGTTAAAACCCTTCCTTTTTGGTTTCTTTTCTTATAAATAAACCTTCAGTTTCTATACTTTTCAATATCCCCTTTATATATATATATATATATATATATATATATATATATATATATATATATAAGAAGAAAAATTGATAACAAGGTAATTCAAGTGGAAGGAGAGATTTATTGAGAAGTCAACACTAGAGCGTTTCGGTTCTACTGAACCATCATCAGGACCATGAGGAGTGATATTAGCGATGTTAAGTCAACGATGGATGTTTTAAAAATTCAAAATACAAAAAACCTAGGGGAAAATTTGTAAATAAGAAAAAGTTGGCCGTTTAATTGGTGAATCAGTGTTTGGGTTTTAAACAAAGTTTCCCCTAGGTTTTTGTATTTTGCATTTTTAAACATCCATCGTTGACTTAACATTGCTAATATCACCCCTTATGGTCCTGATGATGGTTCAGTAGAACCCAAACGCTATAGTGTCGACTTCTCAATAAATCTCTCTTTTCACTTGGATTACCTTGTTATCAATTTTTCCACATATTGTCGGATTACAATCCTTTATTTCCTTTCATATATATATATATATATATATATATTTTGTTTTGGTTTAGTTTGGTTTGATTGTGATTTATGGCATATCAACCTTGGTAGTTTATTAAATGCCAAATCCTCATATATATATATATATATATAAGCGAATTCTTTGTTGGTCACATAGTTTTTAAACGAGTCAGAACACCTTTGTTCACTCACAGTTAAATGGTTTCAAATATTGTTATCCAACACAAATAATTCTACTTAATATTACTCATTTGCTTGCATACCGTTAAATGGTTTCAGGTCTTGCTATATCATACTAATCATCATCATCTTATCATCTTGTCGTGCCATCAGCACGGATATCCCTTGTGACGATATCCCTTCGCCCCCACCCAATACATCATCTTCTCTAAACCATTTCAATCTTGACCGGTGATCGTCTAATGGTTCCGATAGGGGCATCGCACATTTCTTCATGGCTACAAGAAATACAATCAAGGATGTGGGAGAAAAGAACAAAGAACAAACGAACGATATGGCTTGGGTCAACTCAAATGCAAGAAGGTTAAGTTGTGACACACTGCATTCACTGTAACGCTAGCGTGTAATTCTAGCGAAAATTCTACTAACCACGAGGAGTGCTGACTCATCTTGACTGGTGTTCTCTCACTGCTGCTGGACCCTATCTCATGCTGACTGGTCTCTTCTGCTGTCCAGTGTCGACTGCTAACTGCCCCACACCGTCGCCCGTTGCCAACTGACTTCTCTGCGTTCCTTTGTTCAACCCCTCTCTGGCGTTCCCCTGCCTATTTCCGGTCGTGTCGAGATCGTGGGCTAAGGCCTTTGTTTGGTTTCGCGCCAAAACAGACAAAGGGATCGTCTGCTTAGCGGACCACCCACATAGTGTCACACCCTGATCCTCTCTCGCTACCCATCCCTATCGTTCATCGTTTCCGGCATGTCCTCAGGACTACACCCCTATCCACACAGAGTTGCTGTATGTAGGTTCGAGCTGGTCGCCCTGCTTTCGCTCGGCCATGTGAAGGGGTCCGTAGGAATACATCTCTTATGAGCACCTCCCTACTTCTCCAACAGTGTCCTGCATGTCTGGTTCGTCTATCTTTGATAGTTTTCGTGATGGGTGGTTGGTGGCCGTATAGCTGATGCTTTAACAAGTCCTGGAGACAACAACCCATTATCATACTAATAGTTCTATTTGATATTAATCATTTTTTGCATATTGCTAAATAGTTTCAAGTATTGCTATTTAACATTAGTATTTCTTAGTTGAGGATCTAAATCTAATATATCCAACATTAATATTTCTATTTATCTGGTATTCTTATGTAATTTAATATGAATCATTTGTTTGCACATAGTTAATATTAATCATTTGTTTGCATACAGTTAAATGGTTTCAAGTATTATTATCTAACACTAATAATTCTATTCATCATGTATTCCAATGTAATCTGAATAACTTGCACAAGGTTGTATGGTCTCAAATAACTGATAATTATAATCCCTAGTAAATGACTGAACTGTTCTATTTGACACAAACATGGGACCTAAACAGGTGCAACCAATCGAAGTCAGAGTTAATATAAGAGTATGGGTACTTTACATTCCCCAAACTCCAAGACAGGAGCCTCACCATCAGATCCAGTTTAATGTCATGCCCAGGACACACAACACCACGCACGCACACACACACACACACACATATATATATAGCAATGAATACACGCTTATCTTTTTTAGAATTCAGTCACGTAAAGCTCATAAAAGCTCATATTTTAAAAGAATAAAAACTCTACAAAAATCAACTTAATAAGATTTAAATAAATTTTTGTGTATTTTTCTCCGGTTCTTCTCCAATTTTTTCCAATGAACTTTATGTAAATTGATTAAAACATTCTTTGGGAAGTCAATGGGCATCAATTCTTTGACAAGTGAATTGTCATTCCTATCGACTTGTCATCATCAACATAATCATCAACATCATCATCATCATTAAGGCGTGCCGACAGCACGGATTCTTTTGAATCTCTCTCACCATCCTTCCCTATCAGCAATTGCTTTTAGTAAATCATCTTAATGCAATCCAATGTCCGCACAGATTCGATGACAGTTTTTCTTAGTCAGTCGACAATTGAGGAACGTCTCAAAATTAGCGACGAATTGAAGATCGGGGGAAATCCTATACTGATTAAGCGTGTAGTTTTGGTCTACTAAAGAAGAAATATGGCTGAACTTTAAAATAATACCCATGTCTGTAGAGCCTTACTCCCCGGGATATCACGGTATGAATTAACAGGAATGTACCGAAGAAACATTCCGGTCTCTCGATGATACAAAAAAGCAAATAAGAATCGGTTAGGCAATGTTGAGTTAAACCTTTACTGTTAATCGTCCACCATCCTTTTACTGCTGTGACCTTGAATCACCCTTCTGATTTCTACAATTAAACAGACAACACAGAGTCCCCGCATGTCGATTTCAGAAAGCTTCCGGTTACTGAGCAAGTGTCGAACGCTGGTAATACGATTCGCGCTGTGACACCGGTGAATTTCGAAATGGATACCGCGGCCTGTTGCGGACCTAAGGCAAAGCTAGATGGCCGTTCGGCGCAAGCTCTGTTTCCGTTCTCATTTAGCAGGGCTTTAATTGCACACTAGCGACCCTAGTGAGAGAAGTGAGTCTGGATTACGCATCGCGAACACGCTGAGCGCCCAATTTTATCCTTCCTCCAAGGGAAAAGCCGATCAGATATGTTTCGTGCCATGCCATTCAATTAACGCGAGAACCTTGGTCGGTTCATCACAAAATATCACCATGTCCAGTGCCACCTCGCTCTGTCTGCTCATGCTTTCTTTCTTTTACTCCCTCTCTCTCATAAACACACACACACACACACACAGACACACACACACATATAGACATACACGTATTCAACTACTATCTCTCCAAATAAATTTCTACCTATCTTTCTAATTATCTCAAACTCCTTTTCATCTTTCTCTTTTTCTTAGAATCTATCAACCTCTCTCTCTCTCTCTCTCTCTCTCTCTCTCTCTCTCTCTTTCTGCTTATGTGTGTATGTGTGTGTCCATCTGCTTATATTTTCTACAATTCTCTGACTCTCCCAACTCTCTCTATCTATCTATCTATCTATCTTCTCTCTCTCTCTCTCTCTCTCTCTCTCTCTCTCTCTCACGCTCACGCGTACATTCATAGACATTCTTTCTATCTTAATACGTTTCTATCTTTCCTTATTTCTATTTTTCTCATTCCTTTTTTTTACTTCACAGTATATATCAACCTTCCTTGTTATTATCTCTCTCTTTCTTTCTAGTTCCCACACACACACACACACATCAACATACACATACATATACATACACCCACACACAAGCGAGCACGTGAAATTTCTAGCTACTACTTTAACTATCTTTTATTTATCTCAAACTTATTTTTTTGCTTTTTCTTTTTTCAGTATCTATAAATTTTTCCTCTTCCTTAAATTTCCATTGGCTTTTCACACCTGCCATATTAGCTCTCTCTGTCTCTGTCTGTCTCTGTCTCTCTCTCTCATTCACTCAAGTGCATGCATGCGCGTGCGCATACGCACAAACACAAGCCACACACCTCTTTCTCTTCATCTTTCTATCTGCTTTTAAGTTACATCATTGTTATTTTTTATTTTTCTCTGTCTGTCTGTCTGTCTCTCTCTCTCTCTCTCTCTCATATACACAGAAATAAAGACATTCTTTCTTCTCATACTTCTATCTTTCTTTCAACTATTTTCAAATGATCTCTTTTTTTCTTTTCTTCTCAGTATTTATCACTCTTTCTTTCTTACTGTGTCTTCATCTGCTTTGATATCCTACTCCTCCTCACTCTCTTCCTCTCTTTCTTTCTTTCTTTCTCTCTCTCTCTCTCTCTCTCTCTCTCTCTCCCTCTCTCTCTCTCTATCTATCTATCTTTGTGTGTTTTCATCTACTTAACATTCTCTCAAGTGTGTATACGTGAATTTACAGGCTCTTCTTTTTTCCATTTTACTTCTTTCTTTTGATGTTTTCAAAACTTCGTTTTATATGGCAGAAATCTAATCCCTTTCCACAATTTCTTTATACTTACCCCTCCTCTCTCTCTCTCTCTCTCTCTCTCTCTCCCTCCCTCTCCCCCTTCTCTCTTTGTCTATTTATCTTTCTCACCTGCGCTGAGACAATTTGAAAAATCAGATTGGCATATTTCACAACAGAATGTGAAGGATTTCTTGAGAAAATCGAATCTGCATCGAAATAAGAGAAGCGTCATAAATTATGTAAAGTAACTTCCAGTTTACTGATAGAATTTACATAAAAATTACAATCCTCTGTAACGTTACAATATCATCTTGAATATTCAAATTAAAAAATAATAGGTGACTTACGTAGTTCAGATACGAAAGTGTTTTATCCAGATTGATACATAACAGTCCGACGGAAATACAAGGGAGAGAGGATGAACTTGTAAAGTCTCTCACCGATTTGCACCAACGTCTAACCCAACTTCTCTCTTTGGATTTCAAAACTGTACCGCCTAATGAATCCAAAATTATCTTTTCGTATATAAAATCTTCCCTAATTATTGCACCAGCAAGTCATATTGGCATACGTGTCAAATTCTTATTTAATTTTAATCAATGCTATCCTTAATCGATGACATGACTTGTTAACTATCAAAATCCGGCCTCAATAATGATTTGAAAATACGTCACCCTGGCAATCGACAAAACAATCCGTCAAACCTGACAACTTGCCACTCTTGTAAGAATTACACCATCTGAACATTTTCGACATAATACATTTACACTCAAAGATTTGTAACCAGTCTACAACCTCATCAAACTAAATTATACAATAATTAATATAATCAATTCTCAAAAAATAACTAATATAATAAATTAACACCCTAATTATTTTACACCTCTTCCTTTATAAAACTAACCTTTTATGTTTACTTGTTTTCCGTTTCGTGATATGAATAAATGAAAATTTAATTTCAAAACTAAAAGCATCGATCAATTTTATTTCATAAATAGTTACCGTCAAATGAAATGGTGACAGCGACTCGATTTCAAACCCCTTACGTGGCTGTTTGCATTTCAAATAGCGCTGATGTCCTTGGGAAAGGTATGGATCTCATTATTCTCCCTCCAGCTATGGATAAATAGTAGGGCAGACTGGTCTCTTTAGCCTTGATATCAAGGAAAAAGGTTTTAAACCAAACCTATAAAACTCTGCTTAAAAATTTTGGTACATCCTTTTCGTGCAGATGGGTAAGGTAAATATTTGCTTTGCTTTGGTTTTATGGCATATCAAACATCGTTGGTTATTTAATTCCAAATCTTGTTTTTATTTACACATATTGAATATATGATTTATTAACCCATTTTGTAGATACACACAGTTAAATTAATAAACAGTTCTATTTCTAACAATTCAGTTTAGCATAAGTCTACTAAGTTAAATGGTTCCAACTATTGCTATGTATCACTAACAATTCAATGAAACATTAGTCATCTGTTTACACACTGTTAAATGATCAAACTATTCTATTTCTAACACTTCAAGTTAGTATAAGTTATTTGTTTGCAATCCATTTAAATGTCAAAGCGTTCTATTTGGCCCATAAATAGGACCATGTGAAATGCTATAACTTCGAGCCAGAGTGGACTTGGGGGCCTAACTATCAGATTTTTTAATGTCATATTCAGGACACTCGTTCAGGTGGTGGTCTTATCTTTCTACCGTGATCCAATCAGTGTATTCTACAGCCCCAGCCAAATAGTAAAATACAGTAAAAAACTTGGACGTAAGTTTACTGCAAAGAATTTGTAGATCAAAGCATTTTCAATTATCCGTCATAAATTGTTTTTAAGAACAGCGTTTTTTATATCTAAATGTCCATCTACAAAATTACGATAGTGTCATCATCATCATGTCACGCCACTAGCACGGATCTTCGTAACCCTCTCTCACCACACTCTCTATCGTCCATCGCTCCCGATAGGTCTTCAAGGCTACATCCTGTATCGGCGCAGAGCTGTTGTATATACGTTCTAGCTGGTCGTCCTACCTTTGCTCGTTCATGTGAAGGGGTCCACAGGAGTATATCGCTTATGAGCTCGTCCCTACTTCTCCAACAGTGTCTCCCATGTCTCTCTCGTCTAGCTTGGATAGTCTTTGTGATGAGTGGTAGGCGGCTGTACAGCAGCTGTTTTGTTGGGGTGCTGCCTCCAGGACTTGTTCAGTATGGCTCGCAGCATTCTTGTGTAATTGCTGTCAAGCTTTTTCTCCGTACGTTTAGTTAGCGTCCATGTAGTGTATCCATATAGCAGTATCAACACGACCGCTGCTTGGAAAAAAACTGCGTTTTGTTTTATCGGTCAGGACTGACTTCCATATGGCCGATAACCAATTTATCCACTTTTCTTTTTGAATTGGTTTTCTCCTTCTCTCGCTTCTTCCAACTCAACACCCACCCACCCCTCTCTCTCTCTCTCTCTCTCTCTCTCTCTCTCTCTCTGCAACTACCTTCATCTACAATCGGACCATTCTTCAATGTGAGTCTTTGCGTGCTTTTTGTTGAAATATAAATAAAAAAATATTTAATAATTTCTTTTGTATCATTTATAACTGAAATAATAATGATGAGATTAGACTATTATATGATATTAAAGGTTTGTGTGACCCTCTTTTGTGCAAACAAATGTATATCTTAATGCTTGTGCATAGATATGTTCGTACATAAAGATTTATAATAAAAACTGCGATTTCGTGTGCAAGGGTAAAGAGAATTACCAGAATAAGATGCATATGATTACAAGAGTTGGTTGGTTGCTTGGTTGGGTTTTGTGGCATATCAACCTTTCTCGGTTATTTAACGCCAAATCCATTTTTATGTAAATCAGTTCTATTTCAAACAATTCAGTTTAGCGTGAGTACACAGTTTAAATGTCAAAAACATTTCTATTTCAAACTATTCGGTTTATTCAAACAGTTTTAATTCAGCTAATTCAGTTTAGTGTATGTACAGATTTGTTTACACAGTTAAATGTCAAAACAGTTCTATATATAACAATTCAGTTTAGTGTAAATACAGTTTCGATGTCAGAAACAGTTCAATTTCAAAAAAGATAAAGATGAAGACAATCGTCCGAAAACCCTGAATGATAAAAATGATGGTTCGAGTCAGGAAGTTGAGTCCAACTAAATACAAGGACAAATGACTTTTTAGATCATATCTATTGCTTCGAAATAAAGTTATGAGAAAAGCTCTTCAAGTTGAAGCCAAAAAGATACATTTCCAGGGTCGGCACTTCGTAAAATTATCTTCGTAAAGACACTGATGATTAGGAAAATGAATGAATCGCTCTCATTTTGCTTGTCTCACCTTTATTAATAGGGAATTGTAAAAAGAATCATTATAACATATAAGCTTCTTTGTGACAAATACTTATATTTACCCAACCCCCTCCATCATGGGTAGGATTCTGAATACAACTACTTTGAATAGAAAATTTTCTTTCCCCAAGACCGGTTGCCGTAACAATGTTAAAATCACAGTCGGCTCTACTATTTACCCCATGTTCCGCGGGAAGAAGAAATGAATTTATGTCTTTTACAAGGATATTATGGCAAAAGTGAAAAGCAAACAGCCAATTTGTCTGATGTTTCTCGTTTTGATACGCTTGAAAAACAATGACGTCATTATTTGAATAAGATCTTCATAGTTCTTGAACGCCTTGTTTGATCAACAAACTTTTAAAATGATTTCCCTGATTGAATCATTTCTATTCTCAAATAAACAAGGGGCATCTAAAGAAGGTCGGAGGATACAGCGGTCGAAACGTTGTATTTTAACTGATCACAATAAAGTTGAGGACAACGGTCCGAAAAATCTCAATCAAAATAATGCAAACAGCCTAGTTTTGAATTTGAATTCATATCAATTCCAATTTCAGCATCGATAACCAATTCCCTTTATGATGGATGTTCATTTACTTTATATCATAAGCGGAGTCCACTGCATATATTTGCGTATATGCTTGCAGTGTGCATACATCTTTGTGTGTTTGCGCACTTGCGTGCATGATGCTTATTAGTGAAAATACAGTGCAGACCAATGAATCAAAGAATAAATTGCCAAGCAGGCATGAAGAGTTGTCTACTCCTAAAAAGTCCCATTTTTTCGAAGTTGCCGCCTGGACTGACGTCATCATGTTATAAAAAAGCTTGTGACATGCAAGAATATACAAGACTTGACTACAATTCTCTTGGTTCGGTCCTGATGACGACGACGATGTAACCAAAAAAGGAAAAACATCTGAATATATTCTTCACGCTCAAATTCCTTACTGACAAGAATGTTCTATGTTTTATGGCAAGAAAATAATTTCTTGAATTGATATTTTTCTTTTACCTCTTCTATTTTGGACATTTGATTGTCTAACATTTTTTTTTATTTCCTACCCTCTTTACATTTCAGGATTTTTTTAACGAGAACAACACGGTATGAATCATGCCTTTTCCATTTGTTCATTTTTTAAAATGTTTATTTATCAAACCTATACATGTCATCTCGTTTCTCTGGCTCGTTATTTTTGTGTGAACGTTGTTTGTTTGTTTTTTTCTTCTTTTTTTTTTTCTTTGTTTTTTTTACATCAGTATTCTTGGGTGTAGTCACGATAGATTTGGGGTGGTGACTTTCTTTAATTCGTAAGCTCGCTGATCATTTTTTTTATTTAACAAAAGCCTCAGTAATCCAACAATACGAGGAAGCGCCGAAAACTTCTCAGTCCAACTAAGAAATAACTGATTTTTTTTTTTTTTCATATAATTGAATTTTTTCGCAAAAGTTAAAGAAATATAAGAAACGATATGGCTAGTCTGTTTAATTGTGGAATGAATGTGTGGACGAGGTTTTATGGTTCTACATCATTTCCTTATTGGTTAAGCAGGAAAACTTTTAACACCACTTCGTACAAAGCATATTTTAATACTGTTATCTAAATGGTTTCAAATAAAAGAAATAGGTTGATGTAAAAAGATAGGCTCAAAAATTATTTCAATTTGACTCTAGATATCAATGTAATAATCTTTGATACTAATAACTTCAATCCTCACTCTATTCCCTATTCCCATAGGTTTGGGCCAAATGTAAATCACTTTTTAGGGCACCTACCCTTTATGGTTAGTGAGCTATACTACAAAACAATCGTTAATGAGTTCGATTCTCGCCGAGTGCAACAATATGGTGGCCCTTTCTTACCAGTGACTTAAGTGTTATAGTGTTAGAAAAAATTGTCATTTACAATTTCAACAGGGGAGAGGTGCACTTGGCGTCACGGTTATTGCCGTAGGAAATGGAATTAGCACCTCTAGTTTAAATCCCTGATTCAGCTGTCTTTATTTTACTTCGAGCTGATAACATTGTGAAAGGCATGAATCCACCTCTTCTCCCCTGAATTTTTAAATAGTATCAGATAGTATCACAGACTGGGTTCTCTAGCCTTGTCAAGGCAGCTATTCTTAGAAAATGAAAACTCTGATTTAAAAACCAGCAGTACTCTCATTAAATATGGCCTTGTGTTGGATCCTGCAAATGGCGCAAATATTTTTTTTTCGTTGTGAGTTTTTTACACCAGCTGACGCTGGTGGTTTTCCCCTTTAGTCTGAGTGACAACAAGTCTCTTCAGGTCTCCAGGACTCTTCTGAGTTTTCCGGCCGATCTCAACAGTAGTCTGATGCTTCCTTTAATTTTCAGATATTCTAATCCTCTTTCCAACCCTTTTGGGAACTGTTCCAAGCGCAAGACCTACAACCCACATCTTCCACAATTTTTAAGCTCACTAACAAGGTCCAAGTATTTGTCTGTCTTTTCGCTTTCTTTCATTTTCAGTCAGTAGTTTGCTGGAATAGCAAAATCCAAGTGTCGGCAAATTCTTTTTCTTGATAATCAAAACTAGGTGTAGCCTTCTGACTATGATTAAGGGAATCATTTGTATCTCAGAAAACCAGATAATTTTATGCGTCTCATTCTTTAGGACAGATTCAGCTGTGTACATATACCATTTACCTGTATGGTCAAAGTTTAGTATCTTGCACAATTCCCAGAGAATAACCTTTCCCACCAATTCGTGCCGAGTCTTCTACTCTCTTTGTGTCAGTTTCCTATATCCGCTTATTATGTGATAAACCATTTAAACTCTGCAGCCACATAATCTAAACTTTCTATTCTGTTGCTTATTATAAATTGTTGTTTTGTTACAATTGGTACATAATTATTATTATGACTCTTTGAAAGTTTTTACCACCAGCGTTAGTTAATAGTCTTTCACTAAATTTTGAGTGACAGCAAGTCTCCTCAAGTCTCCAGGACTCTTCTCAGTATTCTGGTCGATCTTAATAATGTCGTAGTTTGAATGGTCTCCACTTGTCCTCTGATTTCTTAGTTTTCTAGTCCCTTTATCAAACCTTTGGGGATCTTTCCTAGCGCACCAATTACAACTATTATCACCGTCATCTTTATATTCCATAGATTTTTTTTGGTTCTCAGGCAAGATCCTACAACTTATCTCTTTTTTCGCTTTCTTTCAGTTTTACCCTGTGATATACCGAGACAGCTAAGTCCACAATTCAGTAGTTTCTCTTTTTCATTTTGTTGACTATTGCTATGTTTGGATTATTATCATTATTATTATTATTATTATTATTATTATTATTATTATTATTATAAGATAGAACTAAAAATTAATATTGAAAAATAATATATTTTTGATTCATTTATAATACCACGAAACATCATTGAAGGTTATTATCGAAGACGAAGAATATCGTAGTTGTTCAGCTTCTCTTTATCAAATCTGTTTCATTTCTTTATTAATATTCTATTTTGTTTTTAATATCGATTTCGCCAAAATATACCCAATCACAAATTATGAAGGTCATCAGACATAAATTTCTAATTACTTACTCAGTATAATATTATTTTGGCATAAGACTGCATTCAGCAAGAATCAAACTCATTACTTAACAATAATGTTCAGCAAAAGTGTGGTAACCTCTAATCTAAATCTGTTGTTGTTGTTTATTAACCGTTGTTTAGTCATGCATATGGGCATCAAGTTACTCACAGAACCTTGCTGTTACTAAGAGACCGCCCATTTCAGAAATGAGCCGGCTCATTGTTCCTTGGCTTCGGTGATTTGATGGTAAATGATGCTTTCAGTATGACGTTACTGTAGCTCTGACCTAAATCTATACTAGTTAAAATTCATCTCATATTGTCGACCCTGATCAATTTTTTAAGACGCGTGAAAACCTTCAGTTCGAATCTACCCATCACAATTAAGAGGGAGAGTACCGGTGGTGTAATGATTTAAGTTCAGAGCTTCAGGCTTGAAGTAAGCGAGTACGAACTCCAATCTCGCCATTACGTTTATTTTCGGATTAATATTCTTGAGAAAGTTATGAACCCTCACATCCACTCTCAGCTCCGTTACTTCTGTTTTTCTACGAAAATAGATTTGGCGATTGATAACCCAAGAAAGTTGATATGCCACTGAACAAAGAAACCAAACCCTAATTGAAGTTAGCTGAGTAATTTGGTTTATAACAAGTCTTCAACAGTAAAGATATGAAAATAGAATGTAAGAATAGCGAGTAACGTTATGCCATCAAAATGCATATTAACCCCTAATGCATTATTTAATGCCAAACTACGATTCATTTGTAAATGTTTCATTATTATCATAATTATTTGTATTTTCAACTTTCCGTTGCAATTATTTTTGTATTAGAGTTTTTTTTTTATTTGACTTTATTAATTTTTTTGGAAGTAGTTATCAAATAGCATCAAATTTCCCCATCTTATACTGATAATATGCACACTGTATCAAGCATTCCTATATACTATAAATAATATATAACCAGTTATATGGTTTCAGAATATATTTCTATTTGATAATAATAATAATAATAATAATAATAATAATAATAATAATACTTGATAAGACTTGACACGACTGGGTGGCCAAAGTGATACAATGGGAATCGTGCAAGAAATTTAAAATTGACTATACGAAAAATGGTATATCCACAACCCAGAATCTGTCCTGGAGAATGAGGCGTACAAACTCATCTGGGATTTTGACATACAAACGGATCTCCGCTTGATGACGAGAACTTATAATTATCAACAAAAAAAAGAGAATTTGCTAAATTGTGGACTTTGCTGTTTTGGTTGACCACAGAGTAAAATTGAAAGAAAGCGAAAAGAAGGATAAGTACCTCAACTTTGCAAGGGAATTAAAAAAAAACTGTGGAATATGAAAGTGACGATTATACCACTTGTAATTGGTGCACTTGGTACAATCACCAAAGGATTGGTACAAAGACTGGAGGACCTAGTAATAAGAGAGGAGACCATCCAAACTATAGCATTGCTAAGATCGGCCAGAATACTGAGAAGAGTTCTGGAAACTTGTGGAGACTTGCAGTCGCTCAAACTCAGTGAAAGACCATCAGCTAATGGTGATGTGAAAAACTCTAAAATAATAATTTTACTCTTTTGAGTTTTTCAAACCAGCGCTAGCTGATGGTTTTCTTGTGGAGTCAGAGTGAAAGCAAATCTTAAGTCTCTGGGACTCTTCTTAGTATTCTGGCTAATCTCAACAATGCTGTAGTTTGGATGATCTTCACTTGTTCTCTTATTTCGAAGCTCTCCAGTATCTTTATCAATCCTTTGGTGACTGTACTGAGTGTACCGTTTACAATTGCTATCACCATCACTTTTATGTTCCATTATAATTATTATTACGCACTGTTTTTTAGTTTCAAATCTTCTAATCAAATATCATTTGAATACAGTATTATGATATCAATTATTCCTATCAAATACAAATAATTTTTAAACAGATCTATTTGATTCATAGACGGAACCTTAACAGATACTAGTATTCCTTGTCCGAGTTGACCTGGGAAAAATGGCATGATGGGGTTACTCTACACTCCGCATAGCTCTGAAAGTGGTGCCTCACTACTAGATGCGGTATTTTATACTACCCAGGATAACCTTTTTTTGTCGGACTACAGAGGATACAGTCAGCGTTTTCTAAATTCGGCATCACAACCCCTTACTTCTCTGATCTTTCAAGCTCTCTGACGTCACCTTCCATCTGTAGCACTATTTTGTAAGTGATATCACGTATGTCTGGATAGTCGAGTGACTATGAAAGATGAACACTTCTCTCGTTTACCGGTCATTTCGTAAACTGAGACAAACTTGATAATGACCATAAAATGATCAATTGACTTGTTGCATAACCATTTTTTTCTCTTCGTGTTCTTAGCCTCTTCGCTGCTCTATCTTCTTCGAACAGGGGATCAATCCTCCTCGATGCTATGAATAAACTCAAAGATGACTAGTGTGTAATTGTACCTTTATTCCTTAATTTATAACTTTGGTTGTCTTTTACATTACCCACCTCGACCACCACACGTGAACAGGAAATTAACACTTCGAAACATTGGAAACTACGACCAAAAAAATGTCAGTTCATCCGTGAGCCTCGAATGACTTGTGTCACGTGATAGCCCACGGAGACGATAGAAGTAAGATTAATACTATCCTCCCGTTGGAATGAACAGTGGAAACCCGTCAAAAAAGTGACCGTTAAGGGAGGATGTGGGTCACGGAGGGGATATCAACAGGTGTTGGTACTTAGTAACCTCAGGTCACCGGACACCGGAAGGGGAGGGAGAGAGAAGCCAAATGATTGGCTGGGACCCCAAAACGTAAGTGGGGACTCCTTCCCCTCAGCGGAAGTAAATAACAAGAAAGTTAGTTTTTGAGCAGGGCTCGTGGCAGACGAACCATAGCCATTTTACTCTGGGTTGAAGACAAAAGAATAACTGAGACACGAGGGACCCCAGGTTCTTCAAGCCAGTATAAAAAAAATAGGACAAAGTCTATTAGCCCATGAAAGAAGAAAGATTCTCCAGTGGAACCCCGTCGAAAAATAAGATAAGTAACTTTGGGGTCATTTCACCTTTATAACCAAATTTTGTATACCACTCTCTCTCTCTCTCTAAATTTGAAGAAAAACAAAAGTCAAGAAAAGACATTTATATTCGTGGACTGTCCAATTATTATATGTTTTGACACCTTGAAAGTGTATATAACTGTAGTAAAGGAATCATATATTTTTATGTTACCATGTGGTCTATGTTGTTACTTCATGCTTCCTTTTCAGCTTCTATTCGCCTTATGTTATCTTGCTTAGAATTGTCCTATTAATTCCTTTAAAATATCACACGGGAAACCGGAGTTGCCGACTACTACAATATAATATTATTACGACTAAAACCTATAGGTCCATATTCTTCCATTGTCTAGGGGAAGGAAGAAAGTGGCCTTGTGGGTGTGTGATAGTATGAAATTTGGAACCCCTTGCCAGCGGCGGTCAGTCTGGCCCTAAATTAATCCCTCACATAATATACCAGTTCTTATATGCCTGAGAGAAAAACTCTGAACGAGGACTTATTATATAGGGGATCAAGTGCCAACCTGCCCCGTCTTCACACGTGCGAAAATAAAAGTCCTGTTTTGGGATTTTAGTCAATTTGCCGTCACACTTGGGATAACTAGCTAGGAAGTTAGAATCTAATTCTAACTTCTAATCCTCGTATTCACATGATTTTAACGTCCTTCAAAGAGAGCAAAGCTCTTAACTGAAATCAGGAAAGACAATATGACAATTAAACTCAGTTAATCCAAGCTAGATTAAACAATTTCACTCGGAGAAAAACAGTTTTAATTATTTTTAAATAATTTCGTGTCAAATAAAAAATTCGGCCAATCTATTATCAAAAATCATAGCTTGAGTGATCTTATAGGAACCGGTGTTTTCAGCTTGACTTGAACGTATAGGGTTTCTCAATATATATGGGACCTATGTGACTGCTAATAACTCAACTAGAAATAATTTTGTATTCTTTTTTGTTTCAGATTCAAGCATAATATACTATAACAACTATTAATCCTCGGTCACAATGCTTGGGCAATAGAGGGAAAATATTTTACGTCATAACTTATTTGGAGATAAAATTATTCAAAATTGTCTCAAAATCGATGCAATCCATTAATATGATAATGATTTATTAAAATGAGTCAAGAAACTCAAGAAAAGATAGCATGTCTTGGAAGCTGATATAATAACAATTGAAAAAAAAAACATTGATTTCATGTCTCTGGCTGAAAGGATGCATTTTTACAGGACGTGTACCAAATGACAGCCATTGCGCTTGTCTCGATAATTAATCATTATCATATTGATGGGTTGAATCTATTTTGAGACACATGTCAGACTCCATTACATTATTCGTCACTGAAAAGATGCTAATACATTCAAAGTTCAGGCGAAAAGGAATACGATGCGTTAGAACAGCTTTCTCGGTTCTCCGATATCAGTCCTTTGGGCTATTTTCTATTTTTAAAAAATCGAGGAGTTAATTCTGCAGTCTTCATTTAGAAAATGGAGCAGGCCGTGACGAACCATCAAGAGGTACCACTTATACTAGTAGGTTTTGTTTGTTTTGGTTTGGTTGTGTCTTATGGCATACCAACCCTTGTGAGTTATTGAATGCAAAATCCTGCTTATATATATATATATATATATGTAGAAAACTGATAACAACGATCCAAGTGGAAGGAATGATTTATTAACGGGTTGACACTATAGCGTTTCGGTTCTACTGAACCATCGTCAGGTCCATGAGTGATATTAATAATTTTAAGTTAACGATGGATGTTTAGAAATGTGAAATACAAAAACCTTTTTCTTACTATACATATTTTCCCCTAGGTTTTTGTATTTTATGCACGACTGCACACAAGTATCAGGTCAAGGGAGACAATCGCCCCATTCGGGTGGACAACTTTACCACATCCTTCATACTTACCAGACTTTGCACTTATCATCTTTTCGGTCTCATGAAAGAAGGTTTAAGAGGTAAACATTATGCCAGTGATGATTCAGTGGCTCAAAGAACAGTCAACATAATTTTACGAAGCAGGGATACATGCACTTATTTGAAAGTGGAAAATTGCTATTGAAAGAAGCAGTGACTATGTTGAGAAGTAGGAATGTGATCCACAGAGGACCAGTTTCCTTTTTATGTAAATGTTCCTGTGTCAGTTATTATTCCTGTACTAAATAAAAAGGCATTACTTTTTCACTCACCCTCGTACTAATACAAATGATTGATAAAAATATAATGATTTTTAAACGGATCTATTTGATCCATACAGAGGACCTTATAAGTACAATGAGAGTACAGTTTGTTTGTTTTTGATTAAGTTCCCAAAGGTAAAATAAAGATAGCGCTCATGACGAACAAGTGTTTTCTTCTCATTATATACACTGATTCCAACTGCTTATTTTCTCACAGAAGGAAACCTTTTCCGGGTGGTTAATGTTTTCAAAGTACATAGATAAGCAACGCTCTTAAATGAACAAATAGATTTTTATGCAAAGTTGTTTTGTGTGTATATGTTTGTGAATTACTTTGCTGACAATCAATGTCTGAATCGAGTTAGGGTGTAGTATTGTTTTGATAGCTTCTGTGATAACAGTTAGATTATAATATCTATCATTCAGATAATAACGACAACGAAGTTTGGTTCTATCTGATAGAAGTCTTTCAAACGATTTCTTTTTTGGTTATGTTTAATATGCTCCTTTGTATGGCGACAAGAACACAGAATATCGGAAACTCGTATCATTTAAAAGACAATTTCCGGAAAATAAGCAGATCTGGAAAAAATCTTTTGGTACCGTTTTCTCAAATCTTACGAATATGATTACTAAAACAACCTTACAAAATTCTATGACGAGTTTGTTTGTTTGTGTGTGTGTGTGTGTGTGTGTGTGTGTGTGTGTGTGTGTGTATTAGTGGTGAGAAAGAGAAGTGTTGATCGTCTTACTGATTGATAGGATTAATAAGAAAGCAACATTTTTGTATTTCTTTTGCATGAAATTGACAAATAAATTAATAAATAGATAATGGTATGTAGGGGTAAAATCGATACAAAGTCGTTAGAGCGGTACCACTGGTCGCGCTACACCTATCCCTTTTCTCTTCTTCTTCCTCGTCTTCTTCTTATTATTATTATTATTATTATTATTCATTTATTTTACCTCTCATCTCATACTCTTTTCCGCCTAATTATTCTTTTGATTTTACTTTTTCAGTTATCCATTTTTTCTAATCTTTTTATCTAGTTTCTTCTTCTTCTTCTTCGACTTCTTCGTCTTCTTCTTTCTTTCTTTCTTTTTCCCTATTTGTCTTTTTCATTTTTCTGCTTCATACTTTTTTTCCCTTTTATTTTTCAACTTTTTATTTCTATTTTATTTTCATTTTCTTCCTTTGATCTTCTTTTGTTTCTTTTATGAATGTTATTTCCTTCGACATTTTCCACTTCTTCCTTCTTTTCTTCTCTTTTCTCCTTCTTTCTCTTTTTGTTCAATTTTCTCGTTCTTGCTTCTCTTTTCTCCTTTTTTCTCTTTTTGTTCTCTTTTCTCCTTCTTCCTTCTTTTCTTCTCTTGTCTCCTCTTTCTCTTTTTGTTCTATTTTCTCCTTATTCCTTCTTCTCTTTTCTTCTCTTTTCTCCTTCTTTCTTCTTTTCTTCTCTTTTCTACTTCTTTCTCTTTTTCTTTTCTAATTTCTTTTCAACTTTTTATTTCTCCATATTTTCTTTTTCATTTATATTTCGTCTTTCTCACTGATTTTACCTTTTTCAAATAACTCATTTTTCTCGTATTTGTTTCTTCTTTTTTTATTTTCTTATAATTTTCTCTTTATCATTCTTGTTTTAATCTTATTTAACTCGCTAACTAATTTATTCATTCACTTTCCTTCCCCTTTTCTCGTTCTTATATATAGTTTTCCTCTTTCTCTTTCGCTTTATTTACTTTTTGCTCTTTTATTTATTTTTTTCTTCCTTATTTTCCTCTTATTCTTATTCTCACTTCTTGTATTTCAGTTTTCCTCCTTTCTCTTTAACCACCTTGTCTCTAATGCTTCTCTCTGTCTCTATCTCTGTCTCTCTTTTACACTTTTTATCTTCTTCCTTACATCGTTTTCTAATTTTCCTTGTCATCTTTTCCGTCCATTCCTTCCAAAAGTCACCATCTTTCTCTTCTTTTAGTCACCATGTTTGTTCCTTTTCATTGCTTGCAACGGATTATATTCATACCGGCAACCTCCGTGTGCCTCTCCCGAGGTGAACTGTCAGCACTGAGGGGCAAGTGAACTGTGAAATTAGCGTTTGTTCACATTGGCTGGTCACTGCGTCATTGACGAGGGACTTTATGGTCTGGGTCAGGAAGATAAAGGATATTTCAAAAAGAGCTGAGTAAATAGCGAAAAATGGTTATAATACACAAAAAGCCGTTTTGGAAACCTGAGAAGATAGATAGATAGATAGATAGATAGATAGATAGATAGATAGATAGATAGATAGATAGATAGAAATGGAAACCGTTGAATTTCTAAAGCAAAGAAGAGATATATATTAATATTTTAAATTAAAAAGGTCCCACATTTTGCGACTTCATTACCGTAAGAGTTGCATTATATATTTCTTACGGCATCTGAAAAAGCCGATTTTGGAAATTATCATTTAATATTTTGTTTTTATCTTGTACGCGAATACAAATTACTAAGAGAGGCGAAGCCATCAAACTTGCTTTAACGGGATGAAAAAGAATATATTTATAATTTAGAAAGAAAGAAAGAAAGAAAGAAACAAACAAACAAACAAACAAACAAGTAAACAAAGCGAAAAATTGACTATAAAAGAAAAAAGAAAGAAAGAATTAGATATGAAGACGTTTACTCAATCTGAGAACAATTATTGACGTTGAAAAGTTGATGTGCGTAGCGAGAAATCCTCCTTTGCATTTAGTTCAACCTACTAAAACCTTTTTAGCCACTGGGGAGAAAGTGCATCAATCTATGAACTCACAATGTTATAGAAACACGCATGCACACATGAAACCGAGGTGATTATTGCCTTAGATATATTCGAATGCATATTCACAATCACAATTACATTTCGGCCTCATATAGGACAAAAATTCACCATTTTTTTCTTACTTGCTGTCGGTACGCCCGCGGACACACAAAAGTGCACATGTGCGCGTTCGCTCACACACACACACACACACATATATATACATATATATATATATATATACAAACATACGCATGCACACGTGAACACTCATTTGAATTAATAATGCAGCAGTTTTTGTTAAATATGAATAGATTAGATTTTGTCTTTTACAAATAGTTTGATGTGGAGCTACCAAATTCAGATGCGCAATAGTGAATAGTGAAAAGCTTTAACGTATTTTCTCTTTGCAGAGAAAAGCTATTCCTCATAATGAAAGGGCAATAAATAATAATCAGAAGGAAACAATGTTCCTGCAAGGCGTAACTAAACATACAGAATTTTAGCTTCCAATCATCAAAACAATAAAAATTGAACGGATTGTTTGCCTTACACTGGCCTAAGGAGTAGAGTGTTCGCCACTGGTCTGGAAGACCAAGTTTCAATCCCAGGTCGAGTCATATCAAAGACTCAAAAAATGGTACTTGTTTCCGCCTTGCTTAGCACTCAGCATTATAAGGTAAGAATCAAGGGTAAAGTAAAGCAATCCATGGCGAAGAGTAGCGACCTCCCCTACACCACGGTGTAATAGCTATTGAAAAGAAGCCTTCGGGTCACCCTTGACGACGGCCGCCAACTCAAGCTTTTCAGTAAATCTTCGGATTGGTTTCATTTCGTTTCGTTTTATGACATATCAACCATTGTGGGTTATTCAATACCAAATCCGATTTATGCATATGTTATATATAAATGATTCGTAAACATAAGGAGCTGGTTCCAAGTACTACTCTGTATTACTAACAATTCAATTAAACATCAGTCATTTGTTTAAACCTTATCAAATGATAAACAGTTCTATTTCTAACAATTCAAAATAACATAAGTCATTTGTTTGCACTCTGTTTAAATTTCAACCAGTTCTTTTGACCCATTGATAGGACTCTATCCCTTGCTACCACTCCGGACCTGGGAACGATGGCAGTGAAGAGATATTCTGCACTCCCCTAAGCTCCAGTATTACTGGAGCCTCACAATCAGATTGCTTTGAGTCATAAACAGGATACTCATTCGGAGCGGGGTCTTACCCCTCTGCAGTGATGTGGTCGGTGAAATTCAAGAATTCGAGTCTATTGGGTTTGCACTTGTTTGATCTGGAGAGGTTAACTAATTATAAAGCATTCTACATACATTTGTTTACCTTTTTCTATTTCGCTTAAAGCGAAGTATGAATCACTTGAATTTGTTTAAAAATTCTATTCAATTCCCCGGAAAATATATTACGGAACAATTTTAGTCCAAGTTAAACGCGTGACGGGGGTAACCTGAAGCCGAAGTTTTTTTTTTATCTTATCTTTTAGGTCAAAATACAATTGGGAACGAGAAAAAATTTTGGAAATATATTCATAGACATGCCAAAACAAAATCACGGTTGAGGTGAATTTTAAATCTTTCAAACCCTTTTGTTTTATTAAAACAGGGAAAATTAAAATTAGATTCATCATCATCATCATCATCATCATCATCATCATCATCATCATGTCGTGCCGCCTGCACGGATATCCCTGACCCTCTCTCGCCACTTCTCCCTATCATTCATCGCCTCCAGCAGGTCTTCAGGGTTACATCCTGTGTCCTCACATAGTTGCTGTATGTAAGTTCGAGCTGGTCGTCCTGCTTTTGCACGGCCATATGTGAGGGTCCATAGGAGTACATTACTTATGAGCTCGTCCTTGCTTCTCCAGCAGTGTCCTGCGTGTCTGGTTCGTCTTACTTGTATAGTTTTCGTGATGGGGGGCAAGTGTCCGTATAGTTGGTGTCTCGAGGGGTGTTGTCGCCAGTACTTGTTCAATACTGCTCTCAACATTCTTGTGTAATTTCCGTCTAGTTTCTTCTCCAGCCGTTTAGTTAGCGTCCATGTAGTGCATCCATATAGCAGTATCGATACAACCGCTGCCTGAAAGAAACTGCGTTTCATATCATATTGAAAATAAAAAAAAGATAAATATATAAAAGTTTAAAGAATAAAATCATATTTGCGGCAAAAAAGAAAAAAGAAAGAAAACTAAATAAAATTGAAGTTTTAGTCCAGTGTACGCAAGAGAAAAATTCCGGTGTGTGTTTGTTTAAAAAATAAATGGAATCTTTTTAAGCGTTTCTTTTATTTAAACTAGGAGAAATGAAATCACAAAAATACAATGTTTTTTGTCTTGTTTTATTTTGTTTTGTTTTTATTTGTTTGTTTTTTTTTTTTTGTTTTGTTTTTTTTTTTTTTGTTTGCATCGTTTTTTTTTGGGGGGGGGTAAATAAAGTAAAAGATGCCATACTATGTACAAAAAAGAAGAAAATATACTGTGAAAGAAACATCTGAGGATCCCAGATTTAAAATGCAAATGTTAGGAAAATGAACCAGGCTTTCAGAGAGAGGTTAAAACAAAATTACAATTATGGTGAATTTTAAGTCTTTTGAACGTTATTTTTTGACTAGTCAAACGGTGAAAAATTAAAATTAGACTAATCATACTACACTGTGCAAAAGTCTTCGGTGACTTTAAACTATTATAAATTTTTACTAATGGCCAACTTATAAGTGGATATTTGGCATTGCACTTTTACAGATGAACCATTAGCCATTTTGGAGTCATTTAGATAAATAATCATTATATTGTAGAAGAGATTCTGAATGAGAGGGAAAGATATAAGTTGTTGTAAAATTGGCGACCGTAGTCGAGGGCGACCAGAAGGCTCTCTTTTCAATAGCTACTACACCAAGATGTAGGGGAGGGCACTGCTTCATTGCCTGGATTATTCCACTTTACCCTTAATACATACCTTATATTGCTGAGTTTTAATCAAGGAAGCATCAAGTACCATTTTTAAAATCTTTGATCTGGGATTGAAGCCATGTCTCCCGGAGCATTGGCGAACACTCTACCCACAAGACAGATTAGAACCACCAAAAAAAAAGTCCCTGCAAAAGATTTTGGCAACCTGTTAACAATTAGAAGAAATTTACACTCATCTGAATTTGCTGAAGATTTTAGCATATTTCTTTATAAGGAAAGAAAAATAATTTAAAAGCAAAATCATACTTGCATAAAAAAGAAGAAAAATGAATAAAACTGGGATTTTCATCCAGTGTACAAAAAAGAAATTCCAGTTGGAGTTGTTTTAAAATTAAATTAAATCTTTCAAGCGTTCTTTCATTGAAGCAAGGAGAAATGAAATCACAAAAAAATCGTATTGTGTGTGTGTGTGTGTGTGTGTGTGTGTGTGTGTGTGTGTGTGTGTGTGTGTGTGTGTGTTGTTTATTTTTTTTTGTCGTTTTGTTGTATTTTTTTCAGTGAAATAAAGAAAAAGTTGCCAAACTGTACAAAAAAAGCCAAAAGAAAAAGTATCGTAGAAGAAACATTTGAGAATCCCTGATTTAGAAACACAGATATTTTGGTAAATCGGAAAGACTTTGGCCCGTTTACCAAATCAATTCTCGTTTCTTATGATACCTGTATCTGAAAAATAAGATCTAAAATGTTCGGATTCAGGGTTACCGCGCTTTAAACCAGGACTATATCAACTTCACATTATAAATATACAAAATTTAATTGGTAATAAAATAAAACTCTCTACATACATTTATTTACTTCTTTCTATTCCGCTTAAAGCTTTTACTGTCCCTTCTCTAACCGCAGAATCTTTCAATCATCCCACAACTTTATATAGGAATCTTTGTGGTGCTGTGGTCAACGTGCTGGACTGCAGGCTTGAAGTAAGCGAGTTCGAACTCCAAACGAGCTTTTATATTCACTTTCGGAATAATACATTCGGGAAAGGTATGAACCCTTCTTGCCCCAACGCACACAATGGGTTTAATAGTATCACCATTGTTCTTCCACAAGGATTGCTTTGGAATTTAATAACACACGAAGGTTGATATGCCATTAAACAAAGGAACCAAATTACTCTATAAGTTTGGCTTAACGGGTTTGTTTTATCTTTACACCATCCGCTCCTCTCAACTTAGCCGACCAAGGTCTTCACCCACCTATCCCTTACATTGATCCTTCAATACGTTATACTTATCATTCAGCAGATTTTCTCAATTATCTCATCGTCAACCTTGTAGCAGAAATTCTTCTCCCGTCAGCAGATAGTGTTAATTTACTAAGCTTTTTGGTTAGATGTAGCACAAGGCCGCATGAATGGGGCACCCAATGAGAATCGAACTCACTCGTGTAGGTTTTCTAGTCTACCTTGCTAACCATTACACCACCCGAGGTGCCCTCCCGTCAACAGATAGTGGCACTTTGCACCACATGTAACTTCTCGGAACAGAGATAGGAATGTGAATGATTATCTTTTTCACAGTGCCTCCGAGGACTCGTCAGATTTGATCGACGCTTTACGGTGAAAATGACGAATGATACCTACAAATTAATCAATTGATTTTTAATTCCATTTTCCATCCTAAAAAATGAAATATTGATCGCATTACTTTCTAGATTCAACCCGGAAAGAGTTTTTAATACAAAATGGTAAATAATTTTTGGCAGTATTTTCGAAGAATGTTTTGGTACTATTCGCAAAATAATTTTTGGTGCTATCTCTAAAAGAATGTCGGTATTATCTGTGAAAATAATTTGGTATTATCTGTGAAAGAAATTTGGTACTAACTGTAAAAGAATTTTTGTTACGACCACTCCTTGTCAAAGTGGATCTCAGAGTAAGGAAAATGAAAGAGTACTCTTCTCTTTCCAGAGTTCCCAAACGGTAGCCTCACCCTCTTATATTGTTTAGTAACATAACCAAAACCACCCTTTTTGGTGGGAGAATCTAACCTCAAAGCAAGGACACAGTTGGGATATTTTAGGACTCACCAACATGGTGTGCATTTATAGAAATAATAAAACCTACAATATAGCGACTGCAAGATTGCCTTTTAGAAAAAGTGATCTAGAAAAGCTTTGAAATATCACATTACTGCTAAGTTTAAATAGTCAGAGAAAAGATCTCCATTGTGGACAACTGAAGTTCAAGAGGTCTCATTCAAACACGACAGTGGGATGGCAACGTAGGATTTTGTATGACATCTATATTGTATATACTCGGAGATATCAAATAGTGATATCAAATAGTGATATCAAAGGTAGAATTTTATGATATCTATATTGTATATAGTTTTTATAACATGGACAGAAAAATAATTTAAAAAAACGAGTAGCTGTAGATGGAACAAAAATAAGAGAATAAAAAGACCTAGATACTAAATTTGAAATCATGTATTGGCCGAATGAGTAGAGTGTTCAACAATGGTCCGGGAGACCGGGGTTCAATCCCAGGTCGTGTCATACCAAAGACTTAAAAAATGGTACTTGATGCCACCTTGCCTAACACTCAGCATTATAAGGTAAGAATCAAGGGTAAAGTGGAGCAATCCATGGCAAAGGAATAGCGCCTTCCCCTGCACCTCGTTGTCGTAGCTTTTGAAAAGGAAGCCTTCGAGTCACCCTCGACTACGGTCACCAACTTTACTTAACTTACGGATTCATTCAATTTGAAATATACACTTTTCTCTCGTTGTCGTAGCTATTGAAAGGGAAGCCTACATTATTCCATATGTCACATGTGAGTGCCCGATTTTCTAGTCATGGTTATTACATTATATATATATATATATATATATGAAGATCTTGTGGTTAGTACAAAATTTAGATATTTAAAAAGGGAGTGAATGTTATTAACGTTTTAAACAATAAAAACGAATTAAAATCCTAAAAAAAGGGGACCATTTCTTTCGGTCACTTCTCTTCAGAAAATTTTTTAGTGACAATCGATTTTATACAAGAGAGAGTAAGTATGGGATTGTAACAAATGGAAAATCGAAGATGGGTGAAGAAAAATATATTGAAGAAAAATGTTTGGTAAACAAGTAGAGTTAGTACAGTTAATAATGTTTTCTTCTGATAGTCCGAGAAGGTTATTAAAAAGCAACTGTGTTTCGGATTGCTTTCGGATACGTTCATTTTTGATGTCTCTAAGATGATAAACATGGTAGGGGTGGACACGCCTGTGTAGGTCTGGTTGGCCAATAGATAGCAGCCAGTGGTGGAAGTTGAATTATGAATATTCGGCGTTGTAGCATAGTCGGAAGTAAATTTTTGGAGACTCGAGGGAATATGTTGGTTGATTCTAATCTCTAAACGTTGATTAGTGCAGCCTATATAGCAAATATCGCATTTGCATGTAAACCGGTCAATTAGAGAAATTTTTTGAAGGGTGTCGCACTGTCTTTGAGGTTAGGGGAAAACAATAGGTTTACTGGATCGTGCACAAGGTGGGGTTCATTTTACACTTCAAGACGCAAAATCAATTTAATAAAGTTTAAGTTTACCGTACCTTAATGATCTGCTCTAAACTAAAATTTGCCGATGAACACGATTTTATAAAAAAAAAACATTATTGAAAAATAGATACTCTGAGGATGTAATTACCAATACCATTAAATATAATGCCTCCATGTAACTATTAGAACAAATTAAAAGATCCGTCAATCGTTGTTTCAATTCGGTTAAATTAAGAATCGTTTTGAAATATGTATTATATATGATTTAAATATAATTATCGCAATTTATTTAAATCTTAATGTAATAATGTAATAAATTAATAATGTATATTCCATAAAATACATATGGATATACATACACACATATATACATACGTATAGAAATATATATATATATATATATATATATATATATATATATATATATTACATGGTAATGTCTGTAACCCTGGGTTTCATGCTTTAAGCCTCCATCATTGATATTGAGTAATATTTAATAAAGCTTCAACATTTGGTCCTCAAGTGAGCTGGTAAGAACCATTAACCTCTACAATATATATATATATATATATATATATATATATATATATATATATATATATATATATCGATTCTCTGAAGTTTCTATTTCTGTGAGTCTTTTTTGACAACTCGATTTTATTCATCTGATGTGAATACAAATTTTTGATATCTTTAACTACATTATATATATATATATATATATATAGTACTGTGTCGTTTGAAAAACATTTACCATCAGTTAAAGTCTTCAGCTGTTCTGTTGACGGTGTTTTATTTTTTTTATTAATTAATATTTTTATTAATACTCAAGATTCTACTCTCTACCTATGACCACAGTTTTCTCGTAGAATTTCAAAAACCATTGTCACATGAACTCTCTCTCTCTCTCTCTCTCTCTCTCTCTCTCTCTCTCTCTCTCTCTCTCTCTCTCTGTGTCTGTGTATATAGACAACATACTTTTATAATGTATATGATATACACTCAGGTGCATACACACATACGCACACACACACACATGTACATATATATAAAATAAAACTATATGGTCTATATAAAATTGTGATGAAATGTCATAGTGCCACAATATGGCTGAAAATATACAAAGCGACAAGGCTTTTTTTTCTAATTTTCTGTACAAAACTTTGTGAACAGCATCAATAACAACAACGTAAACAGCAAATAGAACATTTACACAAAAGATTTGCTTTTCTCACAAGAAAGATTGCCGGGCGTAAATCAAAAATGTCATTCGCCGTGTAAATTTATTTTCCTGTATAACCTTCTCTGTCCCTCGTCAACATTTATTGTGTCAAAGTAACCCACCTTTCCTCTTACCTTTCCTTCAGAAAACACGCACGCAGCTTTGTCTCTCGGCATCTACCTTATTTTCTTTTGAATCTATTTGTCATTCATTCATTTTTTTACTGAGCAGGTTTCCTTTTTAATATCTTTTTCAATGGAATTTTTGTTGATAGTTTTGGGGTTAATGCGAGTTTTGTAATTATGGTCAATAATCCGAGTTCAAAACCTGGACGAGGCTATTTGCGTGAAAAAAAAGCATTCTCTTCTTCCTGTTACCGCCAATGGACAACTAGCAAGAGAGACTGGGCTTTTTAACTTTAGTAAGGTAATCTCTCTGGAAGAAGGAGAAATTCGCAACTTAAAACTTAAGTGTTCTTACGGAATATCTGTGGTACACTGGAGCACAATTATTCTCTTATCAGCTTATCCAAAATGTGTGGCTGTCCCTTCAAAATCTCTTCAACAATATAAATGAATAACCTAAGCAAGCAGTTTAGTTGTTTTTATTATTAACTGAGCTGTTGGAGACGCACGACGGGAATCTATTCCAACTATTATTATAACTATTAATGTAATACACAAATGAATTTGGTATCTATGTCTCCCATATCGCGTCGCATTTAGTTTCTTAAGATATCAAATACTTTTATGATAATTATTGCTGAAGATTTAGATATCAACACAACTTAGGAATACTCCATTGTCAGGGCTCAAAAAAGGCGGACTTTATTCCCAGCAGAAGGGATAAAACCCCTACAAAAAATGGTGTCCTGAGTATAATGCTAAACTACATCTGATGGTGAGGCTTCTGTTCAGAGATCTGGAAAGTATTGCGTACCTCTAAATTGCCATTACTCTCAGGTCCACGTTGATCTGAAGGAGTTGGAACTATTAGTGTCTCATCTATTAGTCAAATAAATCTGTTTAAAAACTATTTATATTTTCTAAGACTGAGTGAAAATATCTGAGAAACAGATACCCCCCCAAAAAAAACAAATATGAAGATTTCTTAATCTCTTGGTATAAAATAATTCAAGACGGGTTTATATGCCGTTAAAATCAATTAATCAACCAATCAATCAATAACTTAGGAACTGTTTTGATTTATTATTAATAGTAGCCAACAAACTATTCCTACCCAGTCAAGTTTGCATTCATTCAATGCCAGTTTGTTGTATTTACTTATTACCTTAGAGATTGTTTCGTCTTCTCTATCCTAGCTTTCACATAATTATTTTTGTTATAAATTATCTTCAAGCTGAAATTGGAATTTAAAGTTGGTTGGTTTGCGATTTGTAAAGGTCAAGGCGAATAAACCTAGTTTTGCGTAGACATGTCACTAAAACCTTTTTAAGGGTGACATATGATAAAAGCATTAGTTAATAAATACTTTGAAGAACATATAAGAAAGGGGTTCGAGGTAGTAGGAGTAGTCAGAGAAAGAGCAGTAGAAGAAGCAGAGAGGCCAAAGACGAGAGCCGAAGTCCCGAGGGAGGTGGCGACCGGGTCAGTAGAGAAGAAATTACAAAGTCTGTGGCTGTCCCTTTCGCTTTATAGTCTCTGTCTAACAAATCAGTTGACGCATTTCCGATACTCTATCTCTCTCTTATTGCCGACTACCGTGTAAATATAGTAATAATAATTTTTCGTATTCAGTGAGCCAACACACAGTTTTGTGTTCGTCTCTTCTTAACTCGGGTAAGTTACCACGGGGTCTGAGTGAAACGTAAAGGATAACGTTACACCATCTTATATTATATACCGTAGTGGTACACTTATGAAGTTATTATGGGATGCTATCAAGAAAAATTCTATTTCTTGTAATTAATCTCTCTTTAATCTGTATATTCATTGTGGTCTTGAAGGACCAGAAATGAATAACACAAAGAGATGTAAAGTTTACAGCAGTATATATTTACGGATATACAGACAGTAATAGTTACCGATAACTGACTAGACTCGCTTGACTCGTTTATCGAGTCAGTCACTATTTCTAACGTTGGAGAGTGTCCATACAGTGATGTCATAAGGTATATCCCCAAAACAATATTCTTCAAGTCAGTGAGTTCCACATGATTCTTCTTCCTCTTTCTTTCTTTCAATCTATCGATATCATCCCTCGAGTGTAATGTCTTGCGCATTATTACTATTTTCTTTATTGTCATGTCTTCCAGTTCCCCCTTGCCCAGTTCGCTGGGGCTGTAAAATACACCGACTGCATCTCTGCTGAGGGGTAAGACTCCCCCGACGAGTAAACTGGATATGACACTAAACAATCTGATGGTGAGGTTCCAGTAATGCAGGAGCTTTGGAGAATGTGGAGTGCCCCTTTATTTCCATCGTTCCCAGGTCAACTCTGGCCTGAAGTGCTAGAACCTGATAGAGTCCAATTTATGAGTCAAACTGAATTGTTTAGAATTAGCTTTTTTTTACATTTAATTGTGCTTAAACTGTGCACTTATGCTAAACTGATTTGTTTGAAATAGAAATGTTTTGACATTGAACTGTGTGTAAAAAAAAACTGTACTTATACTAAACTGAATTGTTTGAAGCTTTTATCAAAATAGCTTAATTTACCGTTAAATGAACCAAAAAGGGTTGATATGCCTTAAAATAAACCAACCAACCAGTTCCCCTAGTTTATTTTCCAGGTTCATGGGGATAATTTTGAAGTCTATTTACATACTGTATACTTATTGTAGCTTCACCTGCCATTTTATATGGTATATCATTACCCTGAAAAAACCTGGATATTGAATCTTGGTAAATACCTTATTATATAATATTCTCCGATTGTCATTATATTCATCGTATCATATCTGGGTTTTTTAAATTAACAATTTCAGTACAAAATTATTTTAATAACTAATTTAACTTCAACATATTCAACTTTTACTTGTGGTGTGCAAGTTTTTTGATGAGGGAGACAACAGTAACCACCTGTCCTGTACGGATTGAAGTACTCTTAGTATCTAGCTTTGATCATCTAAATAACTTAGTGGAATCTCTTTCCATGTTCAACACTTATCTCGCCCAGATTAGGCGAAATAAATTGAGGTGAGGATACAGTGTACTTTCCATTCTTCGTCGCATTGTTATCTAGTTAATCAAATTAGCATCGTTTTGCACTTCAAGATCCAAGAGAGATCGATACAATTAATACGAATAAATTCTATGCCGCTAGATTCAGCTGGATTCAGTTTACTTCTGCAATTGCTGTAAAATTATCCATTCCTTAATCTTTTGTCCTATGAACATTCTTGTCTTCAATTTTGCATCACTTTCTTATGCACGAAATTTTATTTTTACGTGTTCGAATCTACGACGATCGTATATTATAGCTTTTATCATGTTCTTAATAAATTATAGTTTGATCAAGTTTTTATCAAGTTTTTATTAAGTTCTTAATAAATTATAGTTTTTATCAAGTTTTTATCAAGTTCTTAATAAATTATAGTTTGATCAAGTTTTTATCAAGTTTTTATCAAGTTCTTAATAAATTAGAGTTTGATCAAGTTTTTATCAAGTTCTTAATAAATTAGAGTTTGATCAAGTTTTTATCAAGTTCTTAATAAATTAGAGTTTGATCAAGTTTTTATCAAGTTTTTATCAAGTTCTTAATAAATTAGAGTTTGATCAAGTTTTTATCAAGTTCTTAATAAATTATAGTTTGATATAAAGGGATGAAAAGACAATTCACAGGTCTACAAGTAAAATATATTATACATTTTACAAATCCATACGTACCAAAAGGATTTTAAGTCCGTATTCGGAATCAGCTCCTTCTATTCGTCTAAAACAGCTTTCTACCTCAGTGGTGAAATCTTTAAGCTTTGTTATAATAAATACTAGGTCTACTTGCTTTTATTAAACGGTCATTCTGCACAGAAGAAATCGTCAAAAGTATTATGAATGTGATTAAACAATCAATCAGTCTTCAACTGTTTCTCTTTTTCCTATGTTTCAAATGAATATATTGCCCTCATATTTTGCCAGAAGACGTTAATTGACGCTTTTCATGTTTCCTGTTGTCAGGTACCTGCCTTTTTTTCTTATACAGCTCAATAAACATCGTCTTAAGTGGCGAGCGAGGTTTTGTAAACGTTGTCATACACGACCTTTTCCCGGTTAGTCTTTCGCTCAGCAGAATCTCTAGAAGACTTAAATAATTGCGGTTCATACCTACTTAAACAGGAGACCACTTCAACCTTATAAATTTTGTATTGCTGCGTTTAAGAGGTTTCGTATTTAAATCCCCGACAACGCTGCATTTTCTAACATCGTTTCAAACCATTTCTTTAGCTTTTTTATTCCTCCACCGTTTCAACTCTTTCTTCTTGATATTATCTTCTTCTTCTTCTTCTTCTTCTTCTTCTTCTTCTTCTTCTTCATTTTATTCTTCTTTGTCTGTTTAGAACTTCTCATTACACTTTAGAAAGATCCTATCATCTTGCGTTTTATTATGTTGGTTATAGTGAAGATTAAATATAGTTTGCGCCATTTCGGACGGAATTTTCTGCGTGTGGATATGAATGTCTGCCTAGGATTAAGGTGTAGAATCTGTTCGGAAGGTTATTCAAAAGGATGGGATAATAAGCTCAAAAATACTGAAGCAAAAACAAGATAAAATTAAAATGATGAGAAATATATTAGATTATGGTAATTTCAACATGTTTAAAGACATGCAAATCTGTCTTATATATATATATATATATATATAGGTTTGTAGCAGATATTTTTCAATCTAACAAATTAATTCATGTGTATACAGTGTATTATACATTTGATCATTTCTTCAATTATAAACCCTAAGCATATATATATATATATATGTGTGTGTGTGTGTGTGTGTGTGTGTGTGTGTGTGTGTGTGTGTGTGTGTGTGTGATGTATTCAATAATTTTCCAGACTGTTTTGTACAGGCATTTAAAATTGTCGTAGACTCTTGAAAATTCACTATGCTTTTGCTGTACATTTTATGAGATGACTGACCAATTTTTATGATTTCAGGTTCAAATTAACAGCTACAGCAGCAATTGGAATACACCCTACAAAAGCCTGATAGTCACAGCTGGTGAATTTTAAAAATTCAATCTGGACGTGAGGAAGAACGATATGCAATAAAATTCTGTTCCAAACTTGGAAAAAATGCCACAGAAACCTATGGAATGATTCAGACTGCTTTTCGACCATCTTGCATGAATCGAGCTTCAGTTTTTGAGTAAATTCAAGGAAGACAGGGAGTGTTGGAGGAGCAAGGAAATCAATACACCAGAGTTGGTTGGCCAAAGGGTTAGGGTTACTACGTTGAGGTTTTAAGGGAGTTCAGGAAGAGATTCCATCGGAAGAGATCAGCACTCTTCAAATCGGCTCAGTGGCATTTCCAACAGGACAATACACCAGTCCACAACTCCATCCTTGCCACAGACTATTTGACCAAGATGGGCATCAAGACAGCTCCTCACCCTCCCTATCGTCCAGAACTTGCTCCTTGTGACTTTTGGTTATTCCCTAAGCTCAGGTGTTGTCGTTATGAGACAATGAGGAGATGAAAGAGACTGTGACGAAGGTCATTGACATGCTCACACAAGAGGACTTCCATGGGGCCTTGTAGAAGTTGTTGGAACGGTACAACAAGTGCCTTGCAGCCGGAGGAGATTACTTCGAAGGGGACTAGAGTTTCATGTGTGTACTATCAATAAAAGTGCCCATACGAAAAAAGTCTGGAAACTTATTTAATGACCCTTCTATATATATATATATATATATATATATATATATATATATATATATATATATATATATATATATTCAGTATAACAGGAATTCAAATCACATACTGCGACTAATAGTTTCACGTTTTCCTGATCCTCAGCCAATACCACATTATAAAGAATTACTAATGTTACAAAAGAATGTTACGTGGAAAATTGTGGAATATCGATTGGAATCGGATTTCTATGATAGCAGATCCGTGAAGTCTTTTCAAACATTAACTTTATGAAAAGTTATCTTCATGAAATAAGGAACATTTAGAATATAACATTTTTAGCCCTTTGTTACATAGACTTCTCGGTTTTGTTTGCTTTTTTGGTTTAAGGACATATCAATTTTTATGGGTTATTCAATGCCAACGCCATCCTAGTAGAAGAACAGTACTAGTATTATTTATCCCAAAGCCGGATGGATAAGAGGAATCATAACTTTCTAAAGAGTTTTAGTCCGAAAATGAACGTAATAGCCCGATTAGAATTCAAACACGCTTTCTCTCTCTCTCTCTCTCTCTCTATATATATATATATATACACACACACACACATACACACACACACACACATATATATATGTGTGTGTATGTGAGTGTGTGTGTGTGAGAGAGAGAGAGAGAGGGTGAGAGTTGATACAGCAACCATTAAACACAATAATTATATATAGATATATATATAAATGTGCAAGAATTAAGTTGTGTTATTGAGAAATATTTGGCTCAAGACCATATTTTTAGAGCATTCTATGGTGATCGACCTTGCAATGATATAGAAAGTGGTGATAGTGTAATTTTAACTTAAGCATTATTTATGTTTAATTAGTGTAATTACTTATGGAAATTGACTTTATCTGACACAAGGATATGTTCATGAAATTCTAAATGAAAATCAAACCCACAAACCGGAAGCTAACACACTTCGGTTTTATTTCAACAACAAATCAGTGTGTATATACATATATACCAACCCCTCCGCTTGGGCAGGATATGACACAAGGTCAATTTTTAAGCGGAGTTTAACAGGCTTGAATTCAGAGATTTCCTTCTCCTAGAAAGTTGCCTCACCAAGGCTGAAGAACCTAGTCTGCCTTACTATTTACTCATAGCTAGAAGGAGTATAATTGGATTCATGCCTTTCCCAAGAGTATTAGTGCTAAGTGAAATGCAATCAGTCTCGTCCAGGATTTGAACACGTGTCGTCGTATCCATTTCCTACGACGATAACCATTATATCACGGGCACCTCAGTAAGTATATAAGCATAACTTTTTCTGGTACAAAATCGGTAATCTTTTAGGATCGAACTCACCATCAATAGTTTATAAGAGCTCCAATAATTTCTAACTTGATGTAAATATTTACTCGCATCATCACGCATAAAGACAAATTTGAAGACCATCCAATGAAAATTGGACTTACTTGCAAAAGCTTGCGAGTTTGACGCATTTTGTCTATGGGAATGAAGTTAAATGTTGACGGTTTGCAACTCTGTAGTGCTAACCACTGCATAACAGTAATTCTTATTATACCTACAATCGCCTGCATGTCTGCAAATAGACAGAAAGTTGAAGTGATAGAATCATTTCTTGCTACACGTATTGTAGAATTTGAAGGAAGCTGAGAAAGCCATGTTGGGAGCGAATAAGACGTAGGGAATTCGATGCACGCGCAAGCAAATAGAAGTCTGAACTCAGGGGAATCGGCTCTTCATTTTCAATCTGGAAGCATCGAGTCAATAACCTGTCATCAGCATTTAATGGTGCCGAATACGATGGCCACGTGAGCGACAACAGCAACCTCTTTCACACCCAAAGCCAAAAAAATACAAACAGGTACTGTAAATAAGAAAAAAAAAGGTTTGCTTATTTTTTGTTTAAATAGAGAAAGATTATATATATATATATATATATATATATATATAAAGACAGAGTGATTTAGAGAAAGAATAAAAAAAAGGATAAGCTAGTCATAGGGAGGCGTGAAAAAGTATGAAAATATGTAGAAAAACGTTGTGGAGAGGCAAGAAGAAGAAAGAGAATATGATTAGTAAAAAAGAAAGAGAGACCGAAAAAAAAAACAGAAAGGGCGGTGATAATGAAAGTGACGAGTCGAAAGAAAAAAAGATGAAGCAGAGGCGGAGATGGGAGTAATAAAATAAATAAAGATTATGAATTATCCTATTTAGTATGAATGTGTCAGAGAGATAGAAGAAACAATCCTAACAAGCTGTCAACGGAAAGCGACGGAACAATAGAGGCAAATCTAGAATATATGAGTGTATTAGTGCGTATACACACACGTATCTCGGTATACATATATATATATATATATATATATATATATAATCTGCAACTTTTAGTGAATATAAGCATAATATATGTAAGTGTTTATGAATGTGTGTGTGTGTGTGTGAGAGAGAGAGAGAGAGAGAGAGAGAGAAATAAATAAGGAATAAGTAAAAGCGTAAGTACTTATAAGCACAAGGCACACATATAAATGTATGCAAATACACACATCCATACGCACATATACAATTTAAAATCTTTAATGATCTTAATGTGTGTGAGTGTGTGTATGTATGTATGAGTGTGTGTGTGTGTGTGTGTGTGGATAGAGGGGAGTAAAGTAAGAAAACCGGTAGCATATATACTTATTCGCACCAGTCACAAATAGAGACACATTGACAAACACATATACATGTATGTATATATAGTATACGTAGGTGTGAACAGCGCGTATATAAAAAGGAATGTCAAAGGTGTCATATTGATCTTTTTGTCTCTTAGTGCGTATATACGAAATTGATCTTATATATATATATATATATATAAATATATATATATATATATATATATATATATATGTGTGTGTGTGTGTGTGTGTGTGTGTGTGTGTAATTGATATGTTTCCGTTTTACCACTTTGTCGATATGTGCGACTGGGAAACAGTAATATAGTGAAAAAGAGGAACAAACAGAAAGAGAGAGACAGAGAGAGAGAGAGAGAGAAAGAGAGAGAGAGAGAGAGAGAGAGAGATTAGCAAAAGAGAAGGGAAAGAATGAGTGAGAGGAAATGGCACTCACCTTTACGGACGATCAACGCAAAATTACAGCAATGAAAACTTTGCTTGGTCTGTAATCGGGTTTGCTCAAATTACCCCCGTTCCGGATTTGTCTCCTGAGATCCACAGCAACTTATCCGAAATGTCAACTTCAGTTAAGATCTGTCGTGGCGTCGATGAAGTGGAGACTGTCCCTGGTGATAGAGCGGACGTGGGCCAAGTCTAATAGCCACGCAAGGCACAAGCGTAATTGCAAACTGATAACATTAAGCATCGTGCTTCCCAGTCGACTGCCGGCTTTTAACTCGCCTTCTTCACAAATCTCACCTTCCCGCTTTTTTTTTCTCTTTCGTATTTCTTTTTTTTTCTTTTAGTTTGTAATTATTTTTTTTTGCCATCATTATTGTGAATTTTTTTTCTTAGTATTACTTCATCTTTAATCTTTTATAGCGCAACCACAGTTAATACTTATCCCTCTGTCTCTCTCTCTCTTTCTCCCTCTCTATCTCTCTCTCTTTCTCTCTCACTATCTATCTATCTCTTTATATATATATATATATATAATGTGTCAACTTGGTTATTTTTATTTTTGCACTTTTTCTTTTTCTTTTAACATTTCTTTATCTCTTTTTCCTGTTTTCAAGTTTTTTATATTTTCTAGATTTTATTCAAGATATCCTTAATTCTTCCAACCAACCAATCTCAATTCTCGTGGTTTCCAAGGAGACCAATCGTCATCAGTACAGCCCGAAACTTTGAGAGAAATTTTGTGGGGAGATTCCCTTTTTAGCCCCATTTCTTCAGTAAATTACAGCTTGTTTAATATTTAAGGTCCACAGAAGGAAAGTGCCCAATCAATTCCAAACTCTAGCGAGGTAAAATTGCGTTCAATTCACACTTAATGCTTTAAAAAAGACACGAGACCAGCTTTTTCTTCCCAACTTTGAAGTGAATCGTTAGGCAGTTGCTGTACTTTTTTATAGTAAAAAGCAATCTTTTTTAGATCTTCGTTAAAAGGTCACGTTGTGGATTGTTTCTGGCCGATCGTACCGTATTGCCGAATACAATATGTTGTTTACTATTACTGGAAGAGATGAGCGCTGAAAAGTTATCACCGTTGTCTGGGTAATACCATGAAGTGATACCATTGGTCAAGGCAATTGGTTTTAGGTGTGTCACCAAAATGGAATAAAGATTAATTTTTTTCTCAAATTTCAAAACAATGTAACATAAGCGTATAACAATTTAACGGCCTATCGAAGTTGAGATGTACTGGATTGTTAGGTTTCGCGGAATATCAAGTCATTTAATGATTTGGTTTGATTTTCCTATCAAAAGCAACTCGTCTGTAGGCTATGTTGTTGGTGATTCTTTTTTCTTTTTTTTTTTTTCTTTTTTTTTTTTTTTTGGATGCCCGATTTGTAAACGCTTTAGTTTGTGGTTTCTGCCAATTGGGGCTATAGAATACGCCGACTGCACTCCTGCAGAGGGGTATATATATATATATATATATATATATATATATATATGGAGAAATGTTAGATTTGGTAAATCTGACAAGATGTGAGAAAATAAGTAGGAAAGTAGATAAACCGAAACACTGACAACGGATTGAAAAATGATATTTCGTCTTTTTTTAAAAAAAAGACTTCATCAGAATGATGAGTTTTTCTAGAATTTAGCATA
Organism: Sepioteuthis lessoniana; assembly: GCA_963585895.1. Classification (NCBI taxonomy): domain Eukaryota; kingdom Metazoa; phylum Mollusca; class Cephalopoda; order Myopsida; family Loliginidae; genus Sepioteuthis; species Sepioteuthis lessoniana. Next base: position 71,200,062 of record OY757911.1, on the reverse strand, counting down.
GGAGGAAGTAGATAAATAAAAAATGAATAAAAAGAGAAAGGGATAATTGGAAGAAGAGAGAGAAAAGAAAGAAGGGGTGAGATAGAGATATATACCAAAGTGATGGCGCTACTTCATACTATGTTGAATTCTAGAAGTCTTTTTAAAATAAAGACGAAATATCATTTTTTTATCTCGCTGTCAGTGTTTCGGGATCCACTTTTCCACCTACTTTTCTTATATATATATATATATATATATATATATATATAAAATTTGAAAACAAATAAATGTTAGGTCAGATATTAAACCAGCCAAAGCTCATTTGTTCACACATATTTAAATGCTTTCAAGTACTGATATTAAACACGAATACTTCAACTCAACATTACTTATTCGTTTGCACACAGTTAAAGGGTTTCAAGTATTGCTATGTAATACTAAAAATTCAATTTAAGCTCAGTCATTTGTTTGCACACAGTTAAATAGTTAAACAGTTCTATTTGACTCACAGATGGAACCCTAACAGGTACTACCACTCTGAGTCATGGAAGTAATGCCAATAAAAGAGTACTCTATATTACCCAATGCTCCTGGAAAGAAGCCTCACTATCAAATGCAGTTTAAATTCATATCCAGGACATACGCTGTGGGGTTCTCACTTCTCTGCAGAGATATAATCAGCGTACTCTACAGCTCCAGCTGACTAGTCTTGAGCATCTTGGATATGACACTAAAGGATATCTGATGGTGAGTGTCCTGTCCTGAAGCATAGAGAAAAGTGAAGAAATCCTTCATACTGTTACACTCATGACCACTCTGACGTCGTGTGGCAGTGCCTATTTATGAGTCAAAAGTTTAATCTTAAACTATACTTGAAACAATGTAACTGGGTGCAAACTCGTGGTAAATATTAGATTAAATAATTTGTATTAAACAGTAATACTTGAAACCATTTAACTGTGTCCAAACGAATGAATAATGTTGAATTAGGATCAAATAAATGATTAATATTTGATTAGATAGGACTACTTCTTAAATAGAATTACAGCTGTTAAATAGCTACACTTGAAACCTAAGTGCAAATAAATGAGCTCGAACTCGTTTTTTCTTGCCCAGTTGGCTGTGGCTGTAGAATACTCGTTGGGGGGTAAGACCCCCCAACGAGTGTCCTGGATATGACACTAATCAATCTGATGGTGAGGTTCCAGTGATGATGGGGCTTTGGGGAATGCGGAGCACCTCTTTATTTCCATTGCTCCCCGGTCCACTCTGGCCCAAAATGATAGCACCTGATTGGGCCTTATCTATGAGTTAAATAGAACTAACTGTATACATATGGTAAACTGAATGGTCTGAATTAGAACTGTTTGACTAAACTGAATAGCTTGAAATAAAAAGGTTTTGATTATTAAACTGTACTTACATTTAACCTGCGTGCTTCTGCTAAACTGAGTTGTTTGAAATGGATCTGTTTTTGACATTGAAACTCTACTTACGCTAAACTGAATTGTTTAATATATAACTGTTTGGACATTTAACTGTGTGTAAACAAAATCTATACTTATACTAAACTGAATTAGCTGAATTAGAACTGTTTGAATAAACTGAATGGCTTGAAATAGGAATGTTTTCGAGAACTAGACTGTGTACTGAATTATTTGAAATAGAACCCACTATTTGTATAAAAATGGATTTGGCGTTAAATAACCTACAAAGGTTGATATACCATGAAACCCAACCAACCAACTAAAAAGTTTTTCAATAAAATTACCGAAAAACTATATATATGGATAGACCATATTTGGCATTAAAAACAACATGATTTAGCATTAAATCAAATGACTTTACGTGGTTTAGGGTGAAAATCGTTAAAAGTGAGTTTGTACTTAAAGAGTCAGTAAGGAAGCCTTTTTCTTTTTTTGAGAAATATTACATCTTTGTATAAAGCCTCACATATTTTTGAAAATTAAATATGTCATCCGTGTTTGTTAGTCCGAAGAGTTTATTTATGCTTTCAACTAGAATTTTTCCCATGTGTGGTTGAAGACGTTACACTCTATAAGTATGTGGTAAGCTTTTTGCTTAGATGTGGCACACGGCCGATTAAATGGGGCACCCAATGAGACTCTAACTCACTCGTGAAGGTTTGCTAGTCTAGCTTGCTAACCATTACACCACTCGAGATGCCCACAGTCTACGTGTCTCATTGTATATAATTATTAACATGCAGTACATAAAGGAGATTCTGCATTTTTAAAGAGAAAGGAATGGATTAGGTGATTGTAACCAATGTGAAGTCTAACAAGGATTGCTTCTTCCTTACTGATCTTTCTATATACTCGTGGCTATTCTTTAATGATTGGTTGAATTTGAGTTGGTGGAGGTTATGGTGTCCACAAATCCCATGATTGTTACAATTTATGGGCAATAGATTTGCGGATAGTTTCTGTGTGAGAGATCTTAATGTTCGATCTGCTAATGTTTAGGGAATTTTTGGCTCCTCTATTCCTATGCATCTCAATATGGCTAGAAATATAGCAGAAAATAATGGAGTTTTTTTTATTGATGAATTCTGTGATTAACGGATATTTAGTGTCTTTGTGCTTCAAAGCTGTAACTGCTTGACAACGTGGTGATGTCTGAGAATATGATAAATCTATTGGGTTTATTATCTCTTATTATATCTATAGCCAAACTACTGGTTACTACTTCAGCACTATATATACTGAGAATTCACCAGATAATCATCATAGGTACTCTTTATCTTAGAATATAGCATCACTTCCTATTCTGTTTCTATCTGTCGATCCATATGTAAAGGGTGCAGTGAGTAAATTTTCGTGTAAATTGCACCAAAACGAAAATAACTCTGATATCTCACTTTATCAGATATATTTACCTAAATTACATGAAAATATCTCGAAATACTATAGATTAAATTTATTCAAAGAAATCGCCATTGGCTTCACCCACAGCCTCCAAATGACTTCGGAATCTCCTACAATCCTTTCAGATAGTCTCCTTATTTAAAATAGTAAATGCTGCCGTTATACCTGCCTTCAGTTCTTCTTTAGTGTTGTAGAAAGCTTTGACGGTCACTCTGTCAACCGCACCTCACACATAATACTCAAGATGATTGCCATCTGGAGAGTTAGGCGGCCAGATATTTGGGGTGATGGGGTTGAAGAAATTTTCTGACAGCCAAATCTGGATTGTTTTGCTTGTGTAGCATGGTGCAGAGTCTCGTGGCTAGACCTAGGGTCTGCCATAAACCACCCTCTCGATCCAGGACAGCATTACCTCTTCCAGACATTTTATGGGGGCCTTTGTTGGGTCTGAGGCCATGTGGGAAAACGAATAGCGGTATAATGTCAGCATATCAAGTGACCTTCTCAAACACCATGATGTGGACTTAGTGTTTGGTTTTCATTACCATTAGTACATCTTCTGGTGACAGAACAAACCAACGGTTGTTCTCTGTGTTCCCCATCTGATCCTAGCTGAATTTTGTCCCATATGGGGAAAACCAAAGCATGTTCTGTTGGAAGGGTTAGGGCTAGGGTTGTTCAAAAGCTTTGCAGCTCGGTCTTACCTCCGGATGTCTTCATGCTCTACCTGACTTAGAAGAAATTCAGACATTCAGATGTCCCTGGCTATGGACCTGATCGATTTCATGGGACGGCCTGAATCTCACCAAGAAATTCGAGAGTTCTTTTCTTGTTAGAAAGATAAAAGTTCTTTCGTAATCATGATTGGACTCATTCAATTCTTTTCGAATCCTCTGCATTTAAACACTCTAAAATCTTGTCGGAGCTTTTGGTGCACGTCAGTTTCTAATCGGACAAGATGATTTATTGTACTCCTTCCTTTTTTGAATCAAATTTGAAAATTTGATTTTGGTTTCTCATCACTTATCGCCATGTGAAGGCCAAGCTAGCTAAGGTAGATCTACGGTTGTGATGTTTATATATATATATATATATATATATATATAAAGAGAGATAGACAGAGACTGACAGAGAGACGCACAACGCACTCATCATTGACTGCAACATTTCACTTCAAGTTGTTAAAGATAACTAAAGACTGGCACACATATCGTCATTCCTGTACCTTATTTTGTGTAACTATGTATGCCATAGAGTGCAATAGAAATACCTCCCACATTTCAAACTGTCGCTTGTGTGGTGCAATTGAACTTGAGTAAATGGTAATGGTAGCTCCACCTAGCAATTTTCTTATCATTTTTTTCATATACAACCAGGTATGATTATGGCTTGGACTGGTGCACACCACGCGCGTTTGCTGTAGAAACGTTTTTAAGACTGGTAACTCTGTAATTGCTGTATTGTGAGATTTTTGTACTCATTTCATGTTCCGTCGAAATGATGCTGCTTTGAATAGAAAATCAATAGTGCAATGGATTACAAATTTCAGAACTATGGGTTCAACGATTAAAAGAAAGCTATCTAGAAGAATTAAAATATGTTATTCACCAAAAATGTGGGGGTTATTTCTGCTGCATCTTGTATATATGAGTAAAGTTTTGAAGGAGAAAGAAGAAAAATTTTCAGAAATCAGATTGACATGTTTCATTAGAAAACTAGCGTCTTCCGATTGGAAATAAATCTGCTACCAAAAACGGATCTAAATAATAAGAGGGAGAAGTGTAATGATCTGTAGAGTTTATGAATGCTTAATATAAACTAAAAATAGAAATAGAAATAAAAATTTTAACTGTGTTGATTAATCCTTTTTATTGTGAATATTTTTTAGCCGAAGAGAAAGGCTAAATTTGAGCATGGGAGAAGGGGGTAAATTTTAGCATGAAGGAAGAAAGGATTAATTTTAGCATAATGGGAGGTAAATTTTACTAACTCAAAGCAATATCCAATATTGTCAGCCTTTAGGTGTTAACTCTAGCCAGCTTCGAAATCCTTAATACGGTTTTAACCAATCACAATACAGAGCCACACTTGATCTTCTCAACAATTAGAGAAAATTAGAAAAATTTGATTTTTCACATTAACCTAATTTAGACTGCAGTGAAGAATATTACAACTACGATATTAACCCTGTTTGATTACAATCAGTTTATTTTGTTACCGCCTCGTCGATCATTTCTCCTACCAATAACAAAATCTGTATTTCCATTATTTAAATAAGAAAACAATGTATGATTGCCTGAATACGTTGCCGTGGTTTATCAAGTTAGTCAATGAAACTATGGTTACTTTCGTGAGCCTTATAAAGTTCCCTATATTTGTATTTTTCCCAGAAAAACCTTAGCATTTTCTATATCATCTTTAATCCTAACATTTTATCGCATTGACTTTTTTCACAGCGACTGAACTAAATGACAATATGCGTATAACAACATTTAAGTAATCGTGATTTTAAAACACTGAGTTGAAATTTTCCTGCCTATTTCTCGTCTAAAAATCAGTTTAGGATTTAAAAAATTGATAGCGCCTCCTTTTATCCGGAAGTTACAGTTAACTTTCTTTTCAACCTTAAATGAGTTCGAAAACAATTTATGAAGTTCTAGCGTAGAAATCAGCATTGTTTGGACTTTTGTACAATAAATAAATAACTGCAAGTTCTTTTTTTTTTTATTCTTTTGTCTGAGTGAAGAACGAGAGACAGGATGAGAAAGAGAGAGGAAGAGGATGAGAAAGCAAGAGGGGGAAGAGAAATAGAGAAAGATTAATCTTAATCTAATTCATTTTAAAATCAATTTGTCAAGAAACGAATCGTCGGCTCGTATCGGAAATGAACTATAGAAAGTATTACAATTAAAGAATTTATCACTGACAAAGAGATTGAAGACAAAAGCATCTACCAACAACTTTCATGCATTATTCAAGTATTTCCTCTCCTAATATTCTATTCTGAATATGGGAGGGAAATCTCTTTAGTAGAAACCGCTTAAAGACCGCCTTGAGTAGCCATTAAGCTCAATGTCAATTCACAATTTATCTTTAAGCTTTTACATGACAATCATTTGTAAATAAATAAATAAAAGGGTGTTATATGTAATTATCAAGTCATCGTTATCTTTCCCAATAAATTTTGATGATCAGAATAAGCGTGAAAGCAAATTCCGCTTAATTCTTATTTATCTGTTGACTGGTTTAGAATTTTCTGTCATAACTAATAACATTATTGGACTATTGAGATAGTAAATATCCCTCTAGGATGCGCCATTTTTCTTCTGTCACATACATATATAAATCGAATCTTTACAATATTGATAGAACTATGGATTAAATGTTTTATTGCTATCACTTATCTTTACTTATCCTGGTTTTTTTTCTTTTCTTTTTCTTTTTTTTTTTTTTTTTTGCTTTCTAACTTATGGAAAAGAATAAGTTTTAATAATTCTAATAGAAATTTGACTGACCCTTGCCAAAGATTTTCGAATACTATTACATCCAATATTAAGAGGTTTGGTAAACAGAGACGGATGACTTACGGTCAAGTCATATTGGATGCAACAATTCCCGCCAGATATCGAAGTTTTTCAGTATAGGTGACCACTTCGTAATCCGCCCTGTCGGCTGGGACAGTAGAATACGCTGACTGTACCTCTGCAGAATATCGCCCAACATGGCCACCTGTTTCCTGTTAGTGGCGGTCCGTAATGCTTAATCCCGTTAGATTCTGCTGGTTAAGCCGTCCATGACTCAGCACTATAAGTAGTCATATAACATACAACACTCCTCCTTGACCTTTACTGGGCTAGACGAGCAGTCGAAGAGGCCTGAACAGATAAATCGGTTGATCGTATCGAACCCTATCACCAATATGATTGTCTCGACCGTATTCTTCAAAATGCTCTTGTGGAAAACAAGTACCAAACCCTACTTTATTTTAAAGGTGCAAGAAGGTGCTGGCTAAGGTTCACACAAACGCACACACACACTCACACATACACACACACACACACATATATATATATAGTGCATCACAAAAGTGAGTACACCCCTCAAATTTCTGCAGATATTAAAGTATATCTCTTCATGGGACAACACTGACAAAATGATACTTTGACACAATGAAAAGTAGTCTGTATGCAGCTTATATAACAGAGTTAATTTATTTTCCCCTTGAGAATAACTCAAAATATAACCATTAAAAACTAAACCCCTGCCAACAAAAATGAGTATACCCCTTAGGGAAAGTTGTCAATATTAACATACACCATGTCAACAATAGTTGAAACCACTTGATTGTGTGCAAAAAAATCAGTAATATTAAAAGGAATTAATAGTGTTCGCAACACTTGAAGCCAGTTAACTGTGAACTCATAAATGAGCTCTGATTCGTTTTAAAATAAAGTCTCCTACAAAGCAGTTGTTCCTATTAGGGATCTACCAATGGGACAAGTAGAATTATTGAATTATTTACTTTACTTTAAATCGTTAAACTGAGTGCAAACAAAGGAATGATATTTTAAAACATTTCACTGCGTGCAAACAAAACATTAATATTAAATAGAATTATTAGTGTTTGCAATACTTGAAGCCATTTAACTGTGAGCAAGCATATGCTAGCCCAATCGGCTGGGGCTGTAGAATAAACCAGCTACATCACTGCAGAAAAGTAAGGACCCACTCCCAACGAGTGTCCTATATATGACATTAAACCATCTGATGGCGAGACTCAAGCCTTGGAGATTTAGGGAATGTGTAGTACCCCTTCATTGCCATTGTTATATAGCAATACTTGAAACTATTTAACTGTGTTCAAAAAAGAGCTAAGGATCGTTCAAGAATGTTATCTACAAAATGTGTTTGCAAATCATATATATATATATATATTTAACATATATGTATAAACAGGATTTGGCATTAAATAATCAGCAATGGTTGATATGCCATAAAATTAAACCAAACAAATGTGCACTAACTCGTTTAAAAAAAGTTTCCCTACAAACTATTCGCTTACAATTTTTTTTATATATACATGTGTGTGTGTGTGTGTGTGTGTAAACAAGATTTGACATTAAATAACCCACAAGGGTTGATTTGCCATCAAACCAAATAACCATACTTCTCAGAAATAGTGAGTAATGTAAACAAAGTTATTGTGTGCAAGAGTAAGGAAAGCTTACTAAATAACAAGATGGAGATTTGAATTATTGTAACCTTTATGTCTTCATAGCCGAATCAGTAATCCAGAAACCCCGGAAAGACAGGCTTCCGAGCGTAAGGGGCGTGAGTTCGAGTCATATTATTTCCGATTAAGGTTTCTTACTAATTCTAATGAAGTGATCTTCTTGAAGTTGCAAAACGGAAGCGCAATAAAAAAAATTATCAAGAATTAATGATAACGAAATGCGTTTTTTTCTGATGAATACAAATGTATCTTTATTTTTACATTTTTTTTATTTATTTGCTTTTTGATTTGAAGAAGTATGTATTTTCCCAACGCCTCCAGCACAAGGTTAATTATTTTTACGCGGAGTACAGCTGTTTTTTATTCATAGTTTACTTGACAATTTAACCATATCTAGGGGAAAAAATAGATGGATTTATGCCTTTTCTAAGGGCATTAATGTGAAGGGAAACGCAAAAAACCTCGCCCAGGATATAAACTTGAGTTTCTAATTTCTATTTTCTATGGGTATGGCCATTACACTACAAAAGCCTCCTTTGAGAAAAAAACGTAAGATCTAAAATCAAAAATAATTCTAGTAAAAATTTAACAAGCCTTTACTATACCTCGACTTATAGATTCGAATACTATTACATTCAATACTGTAATATAATGGCAGGGGGATTTCGTTTCATGCCTTTGGGTTTAGTTAGGCTGAGAACCTTTCGGCTCAGTACATGGGTTAGTTAGGTGCAACATTAACACAGGTGTTCACGCGCGCACGGAGCGGACGTGTCACTCAGAGATGTCACAATAGCCCGAGATGGGAAATGGGGTTACAGAGCGCGGGTGACGTCACGCACCAGAAGCGCGCGGATGATTTTGGGAGATTTTGAAAAAGTCAGTTTGTAGAGTTGAGATTAGACACCGGACGAGACGGTTGACTTTCGCTTGCTCACGGAGGCCTTGGGCAGGTGTCGCACGAGATGGGTGGGGGCAGATGAAAAGGCCGGAATAGAAAGATTGTGCCTCTCTCTCCTTATGTCGAAAAACCTTTATACTCAAGAGTAATAAAAAGTTTCGTACCTGAACTGAGAAGTCGTAAGTGTTTTTCGTGTTTCGAGATTCCTATGTTCTGTGTTCTATCTTTATGGACATTCGATGTACGTTTCACACACAGCCATATCATGGCTATGGTACTATACAACTAGTGTAGGTAAACAAAGCAAAGAGAGAAGTGACTTACGCTCAGGTCATACTAAAATACCTGTTCCCTCCAGATCACCGAAATTAAGCCGCGATGAGTATTTAAACAGGGATTTCTTAAGTCTTATAAAATTAGAAGTAGATTTAAAACAAATTTATTACGAATTACGGTAACCTAAATAACTCATTCAAACAGAAAATACCTTTTTCACAAACTTCGAACACGTAAAATAAATTCACCGCTGTAAATAGTCATAGGACGTTGTTTCACTAACTGCCTATTCAACAGAAATATCAGTTTCAGGTTATTTCTTCGTGTTGTCTGCTAAGCTGTTTAAGCAAATTTCAGATTTCTTCTTTATTGCTGGGGAAAAGCCAAAGCTGATAGCTCTAACTATGTGAGAAAAAATAGCGTTTGTAAATGAAAGCTTCTGAACAAAGGTGAAAAAGTAATTGAGAAAGAGAGAGGGAAAGATAAAAACGGTGTTATTGAAGCTTAAGTATTTATTATTGCTGCCGTGAAAACAAGCAGTCGGTAACACTTTCAGATCGTTTCTGGAGTATATGGCAACAGTTTGCTCGATTTCAAGGGCAATCACTTCCAGTGCTTTGTGTCAACAATCCCTTATGACCACTCTGAGAACCTTAAGTTGCTTAATCAAGTCAGCGAGAGAACGATTACTGCTACCATAAATCAGACATTTTTCTCAAAAAATGCCACATTGAATTTTTATTCATGTGATTTTAAGTTCAGCGAGCTACTGACAAGGTTTTTTGCATAAAATGAAGACAAATTTATCCTTATGAACGAGGTGTTCAAAGGAAACATATAGCGAAAGTTTATATTCGAAATGTAAATTACGAAGTGAATAATGAGATGTCAAATCAAGGCTATCTCTGACGACAACTTTCCAATTTTCCACATCATTTTCCATTTGCCCAGATTTCAATTCGTGCTTCTACTTGAGCTTGGGCTTTGATAAATATCTTTGACTGTTGCTCAGCTCATGATAGAAATGGCTAATGTAATTGCTTTACACATACACACATACATAAACGCAAACACACACACACACACACACACATATATATATATATATATATATATATATATATATAGTGTATCACGAAAGTGAGTACACCCCTCACATTTTTGCAGATATCTAAGTATATCTCTTCATGGGACAATACAGACAAAATGACTCTTTGACACAATGAAAAGAAGTCTGTGTGCAGTTTATATAACAGAGTTAATTTATTTTCCCCTCAAAATAACTCAAAATATAGCCATTAAAAGCTAAACCCCTGCCAACAAAAGTGAGTACAACCCTTAGAGAAAGTTGTCAATATTAACATACACCATGTCAACAGTCAATATTTTGTGTGGCCACCATCATAATCCAGAACTGCCTTTACTCTCCTGGGCATGGAGTTTACCAGAGCTTCACAAGTAGCCACTGGAATGCTCTTCCACTCCACCGTGACGACGTCACGGAGCTGGCGGATATTTGAGACTTTGCGCACCTCCACCTTCCGCTTGAGGATCCCCCAAAGATGTTCTCTTGGGTTTAAGTCTGGAGTCTCTACAGCAATGCTGACAGCACTTCTACGCCGATCTTTCAAAGCATTTGGATGTGACATTCAGCACGTGCGCTCAGCTTCTTTGAATGACCTACCCGAGACCTGTCCTGAGTGGACCCCGCTCTTTTGAAACGCTGGACGATCTTAGCCACTGTGCTACAGCTCAGTTACAGGGTGTTGGCAATCTTCTTGTAGCCATGGCCATCTTCATGTAACGCAACGATACGTCTTTTAAGATCCTCAGAGATTTCTTTGCTATGTGGTGCCATGTTGGAACTTTCAGTGACCAGTGATGAGAGAGTGTGAGAGCTGCAGTACAAATTTGAACACACCTGCTCCCTATACTTACATATACCTAGTAACACTAATGAATCATATAACATTTTGGAGGGAAATGACAAGCAGTACTCAGTTTGGACATTTAGGGGTGTAGTTTCTTAGGAGTGTACTCAGTTTTGCTTTTAAAGGTTATATTTTGAGTTATTTTGATGGGAAAATAAATTGACTCTGTTATATAAGCTGCACACAGACTACTTTTCATTGTGTCCAAGTGTCATTTTGTCAGTGTTGTCCCATGAAGAGATATACTTAAATATCTGCACAAATTTGAGGGGTGTACTCACTTTCGTGATACACTGTATATATATCCTAACATTGGGTAAAATTGTAGAGTATATTGGGCTCTCTATCTTTGGTAGGGTGACCAATCTAGGAGAAGAGAACATTTTTAATTCAAAACCTGAGAAGTATGGTTTAGGAAAATCTACTGCGTATTGGCGTAACCATCCTTCTGTTATCAGCTTATTCAGTTAATGTCTTTAACCGAACTATTTGGATCTTCATATGGAAAATTCCAATATATATATATATATATATATATATATATATATATAACATGAATGAAGTATCTTCAGAGAGAATTGTCGCTGTTAGGGATACAGAATATACACAAATTTATTACTCCATTTTTTTTAATAAGCAGAGGAACCTTAAATTTTCAGAAACGTCCACAGATGAGATTTAACTAACTGCTGGTTACATATATAAGTATATATGAATGACAAAATGAAACACCGACACAAATAAATAGATTTATATTACGTTGGTTGAAGCAATACTATAACTATATATTTACTTATATATATATATATATATATATCATCATTTTTATGTCGCATGGCTAGCACGGATTTCCCTGACTCTCTCTCTCTCTCTCTCTCTCTCTCTCTCTCGCTAATCGTCTCTATCATCCATCGCATCCGTGATGTCTTCTAGACTACACCCTGTGTCCGTACAAAGGTGTTGTAGATCAGTCCTTTTTGGTCGGCCAACATTTGCACGTCTGTGTAAAGTGGTCCATAGGAGAATGTTACTTATGAGTTCATCCTTACTTCTCCAGCAGTGTACTACATGTCTTGTTTGCTTTATTTGGATGCCAATGCTCAGAAACATAAGAAGGCACAAAGAGAACTAATTAACGCTTACTAGAAAGAACAAATAGAATCTCGAATAGTGTGGCAGACAGTAAATAAAGTGAGTTACAGAAAGAGCACTTCTAGAGCTAAACTAAAAGCTGTCAGCTAAGAAGAACGAATACAGGTGCGGAAAGAACATTTCCAGAATCTGCTTGGAAAATCCCCCAAAGTTACAGATAAACCTATAACAGAAATTATCAATAACCAACTTCACATTAAACTAGGACAGTTTATTCAAGAACTATACAAAAATTAAAACAGGAAAGCTGTCGGTCTTGATGAAATACCTTCAGAATATGGAAGATAAAGAAATTCGATGGCTTTCTACTTCGATACTGCAACGCAGAATATAACCAGAACACAAAAAAGAGATGATAAAAGGCTGCATCTTATCATCTTCCAGAATGGTGACCTCGGAATTGCCAAGAACTATCGAGGCATGACCCTCACTTTCGTAGCGGCTAAGATTTATAATGATCTACTACTCCACTGCATTAAACCGCAAATTGAGAAAATTCTTAGAAAGAATCAAAATGGTTTTCGGAGAAACTGATCCACAACATAAAAGATTCTGACAATCCGTCAAATCATAGAAGGAGTTCGTACAAAAACCTAGAGATGACAGTCGTGTTCGGAGATTTCTCCAAAGTATTTGATTCCATACACAGAGGGAAGATGAAACAAATACTTCTAGTGAATTTTTTCTCCAAAGAAATTGTCACAGCCATGTGATATTCTATAAAAACACGAAAGTGAAAGTTCACTCACCAGATGGAGACACAGACTTCTTTGACATTGTTACTGGTGTTCTGCAAGGAGAGACATTAACCCCATACATGTTGATAATCTACCTAGACTACTCTCTTCGAAGGTCTATAGATCTAATGAAAGAAAACAGCTTTAAACTAAAGAAAAAGCAAGAAGCAGACGATACCACGCACAAACTATTACGGACGCAAATGACACCTTCTTGCAAATACACCTACTCAAGCATGGTCTTGAGCAGGCAGCAGGTGGTATTGGACTCCATGTCAAAGCAGACAAAATGCAGTACATGTGTTTTAAACAAAAAGCAGACATCTCCCCTCTGAATTGTGGTTCTCTGAAATTAGTGGACAAGTTCACGTACATCGGTAGTAGTATCTCATCTACTGAAAATTACATCAATATGCGAGTAACGAAGGCATATAATGCTATCGATATATTATTGATCACATGGGAGTCTAACCTATCCGATAAAATAAAACGCCATTTATTCTCAGCAGCAGTTATGTCAATTCTACTCTATGGATGCACCACATGAACGCTGACGATGCACATAGAGAAAAAGCTAGACGGGAACGGCACAAGAATGTTACGAGGTATGCTAAACAAATACTGGAAGCAACATCCCACAAAGCAGCAGCTATAGAGCCACCTACCTCCAATCTCTAAACATATATATATATATATATATATATATATCAATTTCCTTCTTGCCCAGTCGGCTGGGGCTGTAGAATAAACCGACTGCATCTCTGCAGAGGGGTAATACCACCTCCCAACGAGTGTCCTGGATATGACACTAAACAATCTGATGGTGAGGTTCCAGTAATGCTGGAGCTTTGGAGAATTCGGATTACTCCTTCATTGCCATTGCCCCCAGGTCCACTCTGGTCCGGAGTGGTTGCACCTGATGGGGTCCTATATATGGGTCAAATAGAACTAAACTGTGTACTTATGCTCAACTGAATAACTTGAAATTGGACTGTTTTTACATTTAAACTGCGTATTTGTGCTAATCTGAATTGATTGAAATGGAATCGTTTTTGACATTGAAACTGTACTTACGCTAAACTGAATTATATGAATTAGAACTGTTTGACTAAATTGAATAGCTTGAGATAGAAATGTTTTGACAATTAAACTGTGTACTTACGCTAAACTGAATTGTTTGAAATAGAACAGTTTATTTGCATAAAAATGGATTTGGCATTAAATAACCAACAAAAGTTGATATGCCATAAAATCCAAACAAACAAACAATTTCCTCCTTTATATATGGAAGGAAATTAAAATAAAAGAAAGGAAGAAAGAAAGAAAGAAAGAAAGAAAGAAAGAAAGAAAGAAAGTATTGTGAAAATGAAGGCAAAAACAAACAAAAAGATGTATGAATGAAAGGAAGGAAGGCAGGAAGGAAAGAAGGAAATGTACATAAATAAAAAAGAACGAGCAAATAAAGGGAGAATTCCAGAAAAGAGATCGAAAAGAGAAAACGTAAGAAAAAAAGCATAAAGAAAGATGAGAAAACTGAAAAGAAAGAAAGAAAGAAAGAAAGAAAGAAAGAAAGAAAGGCAAAAAATACAAGCATAACTAAATAAGAAAAGAAATAAACGCAAATTGAAAAAAGGAAAGCAGAGAGAACATGCGGATAAAAGGAAAAAAGAAGAAAAGAGAGAAAAAAAAACGAACAAACGAAAGTGTGAAAGAAAGATTAAAAGGAAAAAGCAAAAACAAAGATTCATAAGTAAAAAAAGAAGAGTTAATTGAAAGGAAGAAAGGGGGAAAACTTGCAGAAAGAAAGAAAGAAAGAAAGAGAATTGGAAAGCAAAAAATTATAAGTAAAAACAAAGTGTGAATTGAAAGGGGAAAAACATGTAGAAAGAAAGAAAGAAAGAAAGAAAGAAAGAAAGAAAGAAAGAAAGAAAGAAAGAGAATTGGAAAGCAAAAAATTATAAGTAAAAACAAAGTGTGATTTGAAAGGGGAAAAACATGTAGAAAGAAAGAAAGAAAGAAAGAAAGAAAGAGAATTGGAAAGCAAAAAATTATAAGTAAAAACAAAGTGTGAATTGAAAGAGGAAAAACATGTAGAAAGAAAGAAAGAAAGAAAGAAAGAAAGAAAGAAAGAAAGAAAGAAAGAAAGAAAGAGAATTGGAAAGCAAAAAATTATAAGTAAAAACAAAGTGTGAATTGAAAGAGGAAAAACATGTAGAAAGAAAGAAAGAAAGAAAGAAAGAAAGAAAGAAAGAAAGAAAGAAAGAAAGAAAGAGAATTGGAAAGCAAAAAATTATAAGTAAAAACAAAGTGTGAATTGAAAGGGGAAAAACATGTAGAAAGAAAGAAAGAAAGAAAGAAAGAAAGAAAGAAAGAAAGAAAGATTATAAAGCAAAATTAAAAGCTAAAATTCATGAGTAAAAAAGAAGCCTGAATTGAAAGGAGGAAGAACATGCAGATAAAAAAAAAACGAAAGAAAGAAAGAAGGAAAGAAACAAACATGAGTTTAGAATGAATAAAAAGAAACAATGAATATGAAATGAGGAAGAAAAACAAACAATAAAAAAAGAAGCCAAAAAAGCCAAGAATGGAATAGAAATTGAGATATTGACACATTCAAAAAAAGAAAGAAACAAGAAAATTTTGATGGTGAATTAATTCCTTCCATCATGTTTCTGATTCATTTCATTATCTCGATAATTATATTCCACGACCGGATTGATTCTTCCCTTCGAAGCGGAAAGCCAATTCATTCAATATTGCTTTATTATTTTTGTTTACGTTATCTTCCTAATCCGGTTTTATTCATTTTATCACAAAACGAATTCTTCTCAACATATGAATTCCCGCAAATTGACCAGGATTAGCTCAAGTGACATTTGCACAATGCCGCCACACATTACAAAGATAAATCAACACTTTCATATATCCCGGTAAAATAGAAATATGTATGTATGTGTATACCTGTTCGTGTGTCGATGTACTTATGTTTGCATTTGTTTGTGTATGTGGGATTATAAATATTTTCATGTATTTGTGTATGAGTGTTTTGTGTGTATGTTATTTTTAATATCCATTTTGGTTTATATATCAGTGTATCTTATTGCATATATTTATATCCAGATATACAAAGCATGCATGTGTGCATATGTGTTTATTTGCTTTTTGTGCGTCTCTAACTCTTTTTGCGTATGTGTTTGTGTATGATTGAGTGCTTGTGTAACTGTTTTTCCCTATTTGTTTTTTTATGCTTGTGAGTATATTTGTCTATGCAATTGTTTGTTTGTGAATAGGAGTTTGTGAGTGTTTATGTATGTGCTATTTCCTGCATTAATATCCAGTCATAAAAAGAATATATGTGTGTATGTATTTGTGTATGGGTGGAAGTGCATATGTTTGTGCGTGTTCGTATGTGTCTTTTTTAATATCTGCAGGAGGATCTGTGTTGGCTTGTTTGTGAGAGAGAGAGAGAGAGAGAGAGAGAGAGAGAGTGTGTGTGTGTGTGTGTGTGTGTGTGTGTGTGTGTGTGTGTGTGTGTGTGTGTGTGTGTGTGTGTCATAATTCTCTGTGCGTATATGCGTACGTTTGTACATTTATGTGTGTGCCCGTATGTACTGTATTTTTCGCCTGCTCTTTAATATGCATATATTCTTCTTCTTCTTCTTCTTCTTCTTCTTCTTCTTCTTCTTCTTCTTCTTTCTCTCTCTCACTGTCTCTCTCTCTCACTGTCACTCGCTCGCTCGCTTGTCATGGAAATATATATTTGTAGCTACTATTTATTGTATAACATTATTGCAACTTTTAAACACTTAAGTACCTCTTCTTTATGTTTTGACAGTTCTTAATCATACGTAACTTGTTTTTTTGTCATTCAGTTATCTTTTTACTTTGTTTTCTTTACCGGCTGCGCAAGAAATCGTTTTTAGCAGCTCTCTGCGCATCGAGGGATACCACAAGAATTGTAAGCATTGCTAGTTTAAACGATAAGACGCGAAAGAATTTTCGATAAATCGGCCTTATCTTGGAATTATAATGACATTATTATTTGCATGTCACCTTCTTCGATTGTTTCATTAGGCTTCTGTTCTTCATAAAGCACACTGGTGTTGTGGATGTGTGTGTTTATCTACATTAAATTTATTCACTTCTTGTTCCCCTTCTCTCTCTTTATTCTTTTCTTCCTCATTCTCATCGTCTTCCCCCTCCTTTACTGCTACTTCAGTTTCTCGCTTCTCTTCTAATTAATTTATCATTATTATAAAACACTTTTCCTTTTTATCCTTATTATTGGCTGTTTTTATTGTTGTCGCACTAATGTTACTACTATTTCTATTACTAAAACAACAACAACTTAAGGAGGCACACATGGCAAAACGGTTATGGTGGACTCGGCAACCCAAGGCTGTTTGCATATCATATTGCGCAAATTCTCTGAAAGAAGGTACTAAAGCCACCTAAGTTTTGTCCCTGGTATGGATAAATAATAAGGCAGATTGGACTCTTCAACTCTGAATTCAAACCAGTTTTAATCTGTTAATATGAAAAGACCTTGTATAACACACAGCTCGTGACGCAGGGATATACTAATACTACCCCTAGCTGTCTTACACTATTTACTTTTTAGTTCATTATTACTCTTTTCCTTATTGTAAAAATTATTATTATCTTTCTTTATACTATTTCATTGTCTTTTGCATTATTAAGTCAATTTTCCCCACTAGTTTTATCTAGAGGTATTTCTGTGGAGTCTAGAAAACAGCAAGTCTTCTCAGCTCTCCAGGACTCTTCTTTGTATTCTTGCCAATCTTAACACTGCTGTGGTCTTTTTTATAACCTTGGAAACCGTTCCAAGTGCACCAGTTTCGATTCCTTTAACTGCCATCCTTATCGGGAACAGAAAAATTAAAAATTAAAAAGTTAAATTAAATTAAAGATGAGTATTAAAAATATGCAGAAACTCCCAGAAGCCTCTGACAGGAAGAGGGGCGACGCATGTGCAAAGAAAAGGAACCCTCCCGACAAAAGAAAGAATATCGTTCTCTTTCAGTAGTGACCAGTGGAAAGTCAGCACCGAAATCTTTCTTTCAGGTGGTGGAAGGCGCCATGCGCCGTCTTTAGACGACGCGTTAGCAAACCTTTCCACTAGTAACAGCCGCCTCTTTTACCAACGACTCACGACTGAAAACACCAAATAATGGACTCGTCAGAATCACAATTAAGACACCATATAAGGGACTTAATAATTACAATTGCAGAACACCGGATTTAGGCACATCTCACAAAGGCGTTTAACACGTCGTTAACACCTTGAACACCAAATTTGGACAAATATACCCAAAGCCGACTAACACATTTTAACACATTGACTGGGAGATTCAACCATTTCATTTGTATTCAGGAATAATTTCCTTATTCTCTGAATGGTTGTTAAACCCAGAAATAAAGGCAAAATATAAAAGATATCTTCGTCTCCTATCTTTTCCTATCTTCTTCTTTCATATAATTCCTTTAAAGCTTTCATATATAAGAAGTTAAACCAGGAAGATAATGTGGAGTAAGAATAGAATAACCCAGATGGAGTCAGATAGCAAAAGGCAACACAGGTTGCCTTGAGACCCCATATCCTCTCGTTCCACGCTTCTTTTCGCTCTCTATCTCGATCCTATAATTCATCTTCTGGCTTTCTTTCATTTTCACTTTGTGTTCCATTAGAACAGCAAAATATTCTAGATGACAAGTTCTTTTCAAGAGGTTTACTTTTCTTTCTTGAGGTTTCACTTTCGCAGCCATGTCCAGTTTTTTAAGTGGGATTTCATCAGTTTGTCACTTGAAATATCCATACAGTTTTTCTTCCTATTATTATAATTATTATCATTATTCACTTAGCCATTTTTTCACACCAATAATTGGTGTCTTTCACTGAAGTCACCACTGTTCTCCAGGACCTTTTTAAACATCCTTGACGATCTCAGCAGTGCTATAGTCTAGATAATCTCAATTTTCCATCATATCTCTAGGTTCTCCTTTCACTTTTCTGAGTTCTGAGCGCTCTGAGTATGGTTGGTATGACTGTCACCATCATATAACACAACATTTTTAACTCTCAGGCAGGGTCCAGATATTTTTCGAGGTTTTCGCTTTTCTTTATTTGAACTCTGATTCACTGGAACGGCGAACTTCACGAACTGAAGGATTCGTTCTTTCTTATTTGTTAGAAGTTGGCCTGATCTTCTGTTTATAATTGGGTGATTCGTTTTATCGATTTCATTTCATTTTTTTCTATGACTGATTCTGGTTTGGAAATGTACCATCTTTCAGTATAGTCAAATTTCAGTCTCTTTTACAATTCGCAGTGAATCACATTCCCCATTCAGTCGTACCTGCTCTTGTACTTTACTCTGCCAGTGTACTACATTCGCTCTCCAGGATTCTGCTCAGTATTCTAATCGATTTCAAAAATGCTGTGGTTTGGATGATCTCTATCCTTTCCCTGATCTACTGTTTCCTCGGCCATTTTTTAAAAGTTCTTTGGGTTTGGTATAAGCGCCCTGACTATGTTTGGTATCATTGTCATCTTCATGCTTCATCGTTGAGATTTTTAGTTTTATTTTAGTTCTATTGCAAAGTTAGGAATGTATCTAGTTTTTCTCTTCTTTTTCACTCTATGTTCTGCTGAAACGGCAAATAACGATGTGATAAGTCTTTTCCTCCTTGTTAACAAGATCTTGTCATCTAACTCAGACTGGAAAATGATTCCGTTAAGTCATTGCATTCTGTTTGTGACTTTCTTTCTACACAGATGAACACGCTATAAGTGACCCTTCCCCACTTAGACGTGAATTACATCTTTACCGACGGCAAGACATCCTGATAATCTCTCACGGTTATTTTGATAAAAGTCAAAATTAAAGTCCCAATTGTGTAACGTTTTTAAAGAAACAACACACCAAAATTTGTTTCCTCTTTCTGCAATGCTACGTTTCTCAAACACATTGTTTAAAGCAGCTCATTTAAGACAATCAAGGTTTCTTTTCTTTTTTTTTTTTTTTAGACTAAATTAACACAAGCAGCCATATCTCGAGAACCTAACATGAACTAATATTTGTCTTTACATTAAGCTTAGTTTAACACACTTGATAAAATTGGGTTACGTTATTCTTTTAAGAATGCATAGTAAAACATCCTTGTAACTCAATAAGCATTCGAAATTCTGTTTTATTTTTGTTTATTTTTTGTTTTCGCTTTTTTTTCTTTTTTTTTTTTTTTGGCTTTTTTTTCTGTTGTTGTTTTTCGTTTTTTTACTTTGACTCGAACTTTAATCTTTTTTAATTAATGACATAGAATAATTTTATCGTTAAGGATTTTCGGAATATTTCATCTTTATTGTTATTTCCACACCGTTTCGGCCGATATGTCCTCCGACCTTCTTCAGGTGTTTATCGATCTCGGGAAATTTTACGGAACTTCGAACTACGTCCTTTATTGAATCCACGGGGGTCGCCTGTTCTGATTCCGTTAGTCATAACCGGGTACAAGTGTTAAGTATTCCTGTATTGTTACTCGCCTGTAATGATGAATGAACCTGCAACCTCCAGATCAGTGTCTCCTTAGAAGCTTAGGGAACCAACGCCTATAACCGTTACGCCATATGTTATCTGGAGGTTGCAGGTTGAGTCCTCACAACAGGCGAGTAACAATACAGGAATACTTAACACTTGTACCTGGTATTGGTATTAATTATACTCAGGATAAGATTTTTAAGGTAAAAGAATTGTTGGTTGTTGGATAAAATCGACTCTCATTGAGAGGATGACTGTAACAATAAACATAAAGAAACAGGAAGTTATGTAACTTGAAAACGAAATCAATCATACGAATTTTAAAATTTTACTCTGAAAAAGAAACAAAAAACGGAATGTTAATTGCACATTTGATTAAAGATCAGTTCTATAGATCATACTTTCAGTTGAAGATTTTGAATAGCTATATCATTTTATTACTTAAATCCAACAATCAAAACAAAAATTTACAAATCTATAAATCTACTTATTCTTATTTAAATTTTTAAAAATTATTTCTCTTAAAAAGTCCTGTAAAAATTCAAATGGAATTATGTTAGAATTCAAATGATACTGCCTTTTTCAAAATTTATAAAATCAGCACACTTAAACAATATTCATTTGATTTAGTTTCGTTGTTTTTTGTTTGTTTGTTTTTTGTTTGTTTTGTTTTTTTTTCTTGTTTTTTTTTTTGTTTTTTGTTGTTTTTTTTTTTGTTTTTTGTTTTGTTTTGGTTGTTTTCTGATTTAGCAGTAAATCAACTAATAGCAAATAAGACGCATTTTTAATAGCTGCAAATTCTAGTTTCATAAAATATCATTATGCTCATCATGTCGCGCTGGTAGCATGGATTTCCCTGACTCTCTCTCTCTCTATATATATATATATATATATATATATATATATATATATATATCTTTCTCTCTCTCTATTCGTCCATATCCTCCATCGCTTCTGGCTAGTGTTCTAGACTACGCCCTGTGTCCGTACAGAACTGTTGCAGATAAATTCTTGTTGGTCGGCCAACACTAGCAGTGTCCAACATGTCTTATTCGTTTTATTTGGATGGTTTCTGAGAAAGGAGGTAGTTGGCCGTACAATTGCTTTTTCGTGGGGTACGTTTTCGAGGATTTGTTCAATATAGCTCGTAGCATTCTTGTACAGTTTCCGTCTACCTTTTTTTCTATACGCTTAGTCAGCGTCCATGTGGTGCATCCATTGAGTAGAACTGACATAACAGCTGCTTGGAAGAAATGGCATTTTATTCCATCGGATAGGTCAGACTTCCAAAGGATCGATAACCTACTCATAGTAGTCCATACTTTTGCTAGGCGTAAATTGATATTATTTTCAGTAAATGAGGCACTGCTACCGAGTACGTGGTACTTATTTCAGAGAACAACCATTTAGAGTAGAGATATTTGCTTTTTTATTAAAACACATGTACTGCGTTTTGTCTGCATTAACATGGAGGCCAATATCTCCTGCTGCATGCTCCCAATTGTGTAGTAAAGTTTCGGAGATTAAATTGAGTTGATGGTATATTTTCCAAACTATACAGTGGAAGATATTATGGAATAATAAACTAATATGGAGGGAGAATTTTAGAATCTTGTAATTTGCATTCCTAAAACAAATACCTGCCGAAGTTGAATCGCTTCTGAGCAGTTGAACATTACTAATTGAAAGGCGACATGGTTCCAACAAAAAAATTGTTTATTGAAATACAGTAAAGAATCGTAAGACTCATTCAAGAAGGCAATCAACTGTGGAGTTGAGCGAAAGATGTTGAATGTTCCCAGTCAACTGTGTCTAAAATTTGGTGCAAATATCAAAAACAGGTGGTGGTTAAAACTGTAAAACATACTGGTAAAAGACATCAAAACTCAAAACAATGGAAAATTTACAACAAATGTACAACAAATGAAAAACGAAAGGAACAAAACAGAAGTTAGCGTTTGTGAAAAAACTGTAAGAAATCCACTGAAAGAAATACTTTGGTTCCTGTCTTTAATTGGAATCATTTATAGATGAGGCTTCTTAATCTGAGAATTAATTTTTTATCTATTGCGGACTTTTTGTCCTCATCTTGGTAGTTTTTGTGTTGTTTCTTCTTCACTGCGTTTCGGCCAAATTTCACCTCTGGCCTTCTTCGGGTGATTAACTATCTTCGGATAGGAATGCTGAGTCTTGTACGGCTAACTACCTCCTTTCTCTGAAACCATCCAAATAAAACGAACAAGACATGTGGGGCCCGTGGCGCTGCAGATAGAGGCGTTGAGTTTCTACGGTTCCAGGTGAGCATTGTCAGAAGATAGCGGTTTCAACTCCTACCCAAGCCGGCCACAGGTTTACTTGGTCAAAAACGTGGTGCGATAGATAACAACTATGGAAGTCAGTAATTACTAGGGATAAGGTTACAAGACTCAGCATTTCTATCCGAGATCGCGGTTAATCACCTGAAGAAGGCCAGAGGTGAAATTTGGCCGAAACATAGAGAAGAAGAAATAACACAAAAACTACCAAGATGGGGACAAAATGCCCGCAATGAATAAAAAATTAATTCTCACTTTGGTTCTTGTGTTTAATGGTATATCATCCTTTATCTAATACCAAATCTATCCTTATAGAAGGACAGTAGTTGTACTATTTAACCCACAGCTTGAGGTATAATGGAGTTCATACCTTTCCCAATGGTATTTGTCCTAATGTGATGGTAATAGCGCGACTGGAGTTCAAACTCGCTTACTACGATGTCATAGTCCAGTACGATAGCCACTAAGCTATCTGAATAGAAGCTAAATACAGATTTACCTACAGAAAAGTCAAAAGAAAGACCAGTTCTAACACATAAGCAGAAGAAAATGAGGTTAAAGTGGGCTAAAGAGAAAATTTTTTTCTTTAAATTATTTACACTTCATCTGTTAATATAAGAAAATAAGAAGTACCTCGTTTTGTTTTGTTTGGGTTTTTTGGGGGGTGGGGGTGTTATATGCATATATCTTTCTATGATAACCATGAACGTTTGTGTATATTTTCAGTTAATAACAAAGCTTGTTTTCATAATCACTGAAATCCAAGCTTTGACCTGGCGAAGACGTGTATATCAGCTACTAACATAATATTCTCAAAGTCTTTTACTTCATGTATAATAATGAAAATATAATCAACAATTAATTATGTCTTTTTTTTCTTTTAGTGGTGATATTGTAACCAAACAAAAAGATTACAAAATGAGAAATAACCAAAACAGAGGTTGAAAATGAAATGGAAATCTTTATAATATCAACAAAATACAATACTTACCAACAGGGTGAAGAAGCTAAACCACTACTAGCGGTGACTACTTAGTCGGCAAATTCCGCTATTTGTCACACGCCCCTCCAAATGGGCGAGTATGGTACAAAGCGTTTTTTAAGGTGCGTCCAAGTGCAAGGCCGTAGCCCAGATGCACACGGCTGCTCCAGAAATGCCTCGGATCCCGTTGGCATTCCCCTAAAAAGGGGCGCTTCAGGCGCCAGGCGATAAACTAGCCCCACCGATGAGGGTTAGAGCCTGACGAATGGGACATACCCATTAATGTTCATAAGTAGTATATATAACAGTATGACGAATGGGATATACCCATTAATGTTCACAGTTAGAGTATATAATAGTATGAGGAATAAGACAAACAAATTATGGTTCAAAGGTTGGTATATAATAGTATGACGAATGGGACATAACCATTAATGTTCACTGGTAGGGTATATAACATATGTGTATCAACCTCGCTAAAATAAGTTAGATAACCTGTTATTTTCTGTGTAACGTGTATGTTCCACTAACTTTTTGCGCCTTCTTCAAAATATTGTTTACTTGGCCAATTCAAAAGGGTAAAACAAAAAAGCAAAAAAAAAAAAAGAAAGAAATAGACGCTGATCTAAATTTCGATTCCCCGGCAGTAAACTAAATATATCATTGATCTCTAGCATTTAGATGTATCCTCAATGTAATACTTTTATTGAATTGTAACTGATTTCTACCTTCTCTTACAGCAACCGCCAAAGATGTTCTCTCAATCTCAGTAGATGAATATTTTCTATGGATTCTTTGATAGATTATTTCCAATTACAAGCTTAACACTTTATTCTCGAGGCAAACTGCTCAGTTTAGAGGAGACTACAATAAATGCTGCTGATGCACAAAAACCAAATTAGCAAACAGTTATAAATGATAAGCCGGAACAAAAATCACTTCTTTTTGCACTGGCCAAATATCTTGGAGGTGAGAGTACAACCTGGAATCTTGTTATCTTTTCGTAGCGACAACGGATTCATCTTCGAATCAGCTATGTCGGGGTTAGAGTGGTTTGAGGAAAAAAAGAAAGGAATCCTTAAAACTGATATACAACGAATGTCCACGAAATGTTTTGGCTCGGAAAAACGGCAAGCCATGTGAATAGATGCACTTCTGGGATTTGATCTTGTCTTCGGGGTCTTTTAAAGTAAACGTAAAGAATTACGCCACGCAGCTCCCTAAGCCACAAGATAATGGTTCCCCTGATTTGCAAAGCTATTTACGCAAACAGGTGTTTAGAACAGCTCTCTATCGAATTTTAGCGAGTGGTTGGCGCTTTTCTTGTATAAGGACATTAAATGAATTTACTATTCTTATTTACTTGCAATTCTTATTTAGCTGTTGGGTCCTGGTTGACGAGTGGATTTACACGAAAGAGGAAATCAATATTACTAGCAGAGCTAAAAGAATTGTCAACCAATAGATTTAAGGTTTAAATGTATCAAGCCTAAGAGTCACTTTTATCTTAAATTAATTTTGACCAGCTGAAAACCAAGCATACATGTGAGGTTTTAAACTATTAACACCGACCAATGTTTTAAGAGGTCTTACCAGTCAATAAATGTCAAAGAAAGGTTAACATAGCAGCTATTGCTCGTGAACAAAAAAAGCATGATTTTTTATTTGACTTTGACCAGAAAGGGTAATGAAAAATAATCATAAAAAACGTCTTGGTGTCGGGACAGGAAGTTTTGAACAAGGTATCTATTTAATACGATTAAAGCAAAAAACAGAGATTCTCTTCAGCTTTATAACTACGTTGTAAATCAATTTTTTCATCGACTAAAATTTTCTTTTGCTTACTAGATTTATGTTCTAAAGTTTGAAAATATGAAGATCAAATTAAAGGAACTGACGAATTAGAATTTCAATCAAAATTTACAACAATCTTTCGGAAATATCTTTCTGATTTAAACAAATATTTACTAAGATCATTCTGTTATTGATGCATGGCACGGGGAGCCGACAATTGACACTCTGTGAATGGTCTATCAGAGCACTTTCTTAACCCTCGTATGACAGTTGGGGAAAATCCTCTACAGAAACCAAAAATAACAAAAATCTCACCTCCTTACAATTGTTTCATTACGAAAAGTTTCATGTATATTCTCAAGAATGCCTTCTTTTAATATCGTAAGAAAGAGAGATTATAATTACTTTTAGTATTTATATAGTTATGAAATTATCAAACTTTTTATATCATTTGTTATGAGTATTGAGAAAGGAATAGCAGGAAGATAGATAGATAGATAGAGAGAGAGAGAGATACGATGGTAAGAGGAAAAACGAGTGAGGACACGAACGCAGAATAACCCCGAAGGACCATGCCATAGCAACAAGTGAACGCTCAAGTTAAAAATTGAGTGAATCGATTGAAGGGTCAGATTAGGAGCATTGGAAACAAACTCAAACCAAAAGGTTATAAGGGAGAAAATTAGTTCCCGACAGGGAACGGCGCCGTAAAGACATGCCGAAGAATTAAGCTGATATTTCTTTAGGTTAGGACTGAAAAATAAGCCAGCTTCCTTTTAACACTGAACAAGGCTGCAGCGGATAAGTCAAAGCGCTAAAGAATGCAAAAAGCTACGGTATTCCCTCTGAAAAATGCGAAGAAGGAACCGTAAGAATCAAGACTCCTACAATGAAAGAGGAAAAAAAGAATTACCAGAAATATCCACATGAGTCTCACATGTTGAATCTCTCTCTCTCTCTCTCTCTCTCTCTCTCTCTCTCTCTCTCTCTCTAACTGTAATATTCAAACCTTTGATTTATATGCGCCATTACACACAAAATGGAACATTTTAATTGACAGGACATTCTGCCTTTGTTGTCATTAATATTTGTTTGTTTTTGTTTTTTTTGTATTTTATATGATAAATCCTTTGTTTTCTTATGATAACCTTGGGTCCTGTTCGTCTTCTTCAATCCCCGAAGAATGGGGCTTAACCGAGTGGATATCAACCTGCTTTATTCTTTTTTCTGAGGTATGATCGATGGGATCTCTGGGAATATACAAGACGTTTTAGGGGCTTGCACATTGGAGTTTGGAAGCGTATTTATTCTCTCTGTGCCTAAAAAATTATCAGAACTCCCAACAGATTCTTTATTCTTATCTATTTGATATATATATATATATATATATATATATATATATATATATATATATATATATATTTAGGCAGCATTTCTTCGTTAATGCAAATTTCATTAAACATAATAGACATTTTATGCCTACATATTTTCTTCTGGATCCGTTCGAATTCCTGTATTACTTTTATCGTATTCGTGGGGAATTGATTTAGGTATTGTCCATAGTTGTATGTATCCCTAGTACTTTCTGCCCGACTTTGGGCCATCATTAGGGGAGAATCTATTACAAAAGTGATGTAACTTTTGTTTTAGCAAATTACTACTGTGTACGGACGTTTTTGCCGTTGAAGGTTGTGGCGTTTGCTTTTAAATGTAAACTTTTTTATCGTAACCAAATGCACTACAATTATAAATACGATGAAAAAATAATGAAAACATTGATTCACAAAAACATACTCCCCACTGATCCTAATAAAAAAATAAAACTTATTATATATTATAATAAGTTTAAAACCTCGAATTTGGTCATTAGAAATAACTCCTCTCCCTCGATTGGGGTGTTGCAAAAAACCAACGTTATATATAAATTTAAATGTCCCCTAGGAGATTGTATCTCTGATAATAGTAATAATATATATGTTGGTTTAACCTCAACTACCCTGTCGAGGAGACTTACAATGCACCTTTCTGACACAAGTTCAATAGCTCAGCATTTAAAAAAACATTCATGCCCAACAACACAACTACGAAAAATTCTCACCGACAACACAACAATACATCAAAATAATAAACAAAAACTTCAGATTCTCGAAGCACTATATATTAGAAACCTGCAACCAGCACTTAATAGAATTAATTTTCAAACCAGTGCTAACGTACTTAAATGTCTTTAGCTATTGGCACTATTTACAGAATTACATTTAAAAGCAAAGACTCCTTACACAGTAGTAATTTGCTAAAACAAAAGTTACATCACTTTTGTAATAGATTCTCCCCTAATGATGGCCCAAAGTCGGGCAGAAAGTACTAGGGATACATACAACTATGGACAATACCTAAATCAATTCCCCACGAATACGATAAAAGTAATACGGGAATTCGAACGGATCCAGAAGAAAATATGTAGGCATAAAATGTCTATTATGTTTAATGAAATTTGCATATATATATATATATATATATATATATATATATATATATAATATTTAAAAACAGTTATGTGCGTCAACACTGTAAGCGTCCCAATGTTGACATTTACGCTTGAATTACAAAATACAACGATTACTTTTAATAGATGTTTCGCGTGGTATAATGTTTAACTAGCTAGACTGGTTGACGATTGCTTATAAGTTAAATTCTTATTTCGGACAAACTAAGTCAACTTTAGTAAATGGGCTGCTCCGATGGAATAATTTCTTGCAAGGTGGACTAGTGGACCATCATTAGTGAGTTCGATTCTTATCCGGTGCTCAATACTATTGTGCTACGCTTAGTAAATAATTGCTGCATTTAATTTTTAACTACTAGAAGGGCTACCCGGATGGAGATGAATAATAACTGATATAACAGTATTTTAGAATGTATGTTCTTTCTTCAAAATTAATTAATTCATTTATTTATTCATCTGACTTGCATATTTTTTGATAGAAGTGGATCATTTTTTTCTGTACAGAATTCTTTTTAGAAAATTTTAAAATTTAAAATTTTTTAAATCTATTTCAACAAAGTATTTTTTTAGTAAAAACGCAATTTTCCACTCGAACGTGCCATAATCTTTTTAACGATTTAAATTTTCTGAGGACTAATCTTTATAATAAGTATAAATAGTTTTCTATAGAATAAAAGGCAAGTGATATAATTACCGTACTGTGTAGAGGATTTGTACATTTTTCAAGTTGGGATAGCAAAACATTACACCCGGTAGCTAAATTGATTCGAAACAAATTTTGCTAGCATTGCCAGACTAATTTAGGAGAACCCTGTCATTGAAAGGTTTATGCCTAAATGGCATGTTTTCTCCATAATTCGTTCAAAAACAGATGCACAGATTAGATAGATAGATAGATAGATAGATAGATTTGACAAATTCTAAGTTATACCAGCTTTAGAACAGCTACATACATGAAGTAATGCCCTGTAATAAATAAAGGCTGAAGTAACTCATAAACAGGTCATTGTTCAAGATCAGGAGATTGTTTTACATTTAGTTAAAGAATTGCAAAATCTAATTCACAGGCGATTGATGATTCAAATAGCTAGAACCTTTCTTAATATGTGCCAATGTTGCAAATATCTCTCTTTAATGATATCAGCCTTTTACTGAGCGTTCGATTTATACAACTTTTTTTGTAAGAATATTTCGTAACGGTTACGGTAATTAAAACGGCAGAATTTCTAACACTCTTTCCGAAGATTTATCCGATTTCGTTACCTTTATACAGTTAATAAGCTGAAATTTGAAACAATTAGTAAAAGACAAACTATAACATATTTATCCTTCCTTCGCCTGAATAACAGCGATGAGTCAGTTATTCCTGGTTAATTCTACAGTTGGCACTTTTAATTTTCTAATTATTGTATTACTGGAAGGGTTTTTTCCTTTCTTATTGGTACATCCAGTAATATTGCAATTAATGTCAAGCCTACTGAGGTCCATGAAATTAATGCAGGGATTTTTCAATTGTCTGTCCTCGCTCTAATTCTTTTTATTGTCATCAACAACCGACCAGATAAAGTACTTAGTTTATCTATTAACTTCTTTGCTGATGACACAACGATTTATCAAGTGACCTCAAGAAATTTTAACTGATGAATTTGATCGTATCATGATGTAGAAAATAGATTGTCTTTCAATTCCTCTCAGAATAAGCCGCTATTTTTCCATTATCATCAGAAAAATAATTCATCATCATCATATCGCGCTGGTAGCACGGATATCCCTGACCCTCTCTCGCCACTCCTCCCTATCGTTCATCGCTCTAGGTAGGTCTTCAGGACAACATCCCCTATCCTCACATAGCTGCTGAATGTATGTTCGTGCTGGTCGTCCTGCTTTTGCACGGCCATGTGTGAGAGTCCATAAGAGTACATCTCTTATAAGTTCGTCCCTGCTTCTCCAGCAGTGTCCCGCATGTCTGGTTCGTCTAACTTGAATAGTTTTCGTGATAGGGGGCAGGTGGCCGTACAGTTGGTGTCTTGTGGGGTGTTGCCGCCAGGACTTGTTTAAGATTGCACGTAGCATTCTTGTGTAATTGCCGTCTAGCTTCTTCTCCAGCCGTTTTGTTAGCGTCCATGTAGTGCAGCCATATAGCAGTATCGATGTGACCGCTGCCTGGAAGAAACTGCATTTCATTTTATCGGTTAGGTCTGATTTCCATATAATCGATAGCCTATTGATAGCTGTCCATGCTTTCGCTAACCTCGTTTCGATGTCCTTTTCGGTTGATTCGACGCTGCTTCCTAGGTAAGTGAATTTGTCTACTAGTTTAAGAGGGGTTCCATCTAGAGTGGAGATGTCCCCCGTTTGATTATAGCACATATATTCCGTTTTGTGTGCATTAACATAGGGGCCTATGCTTGCTGCTGCTCGTTCCAAACTATGCAGTAGTGTTTTGGCTTGGTCAGGAGTATTTGCCAGTATCGCTATGTCATCGGCGTATTCGGCGTCGGTAATTGTTGTTGCGGGGTACCTTCTGCTTCTAACCATCCGTAGAATCCTTGAAGGTGTACGGGCAAAAAACCTACAAGCGACATTAATATTTGTTGACTTTACCAAGGCTTTCGATTCCATTCACAGAGGAAAGATGGAACAAATCCTACTAGCGTACGGCATACCTAAAGAAACCGTAGCGGCAATAACGATTCTCTATAGAAACACTAAAGTAAAAGTACGATCACCAGATGGAGACACAGAATACTTCGACATTGTAGCAGGAGTACTACAAGGGGACACGCTGGCTCCGTACCTCTTTATCATTTGTCTAGACTACGTACTTAGAACATCGATTGACAAAATCAAAGAGAATGGCTTCGAACTGACGAAGAAAAGAAGCAGAAAAATAATTAAATAGTAGTTAAAACTAACAATTCAGGCAAAAAAACAAATATGTTTAAATCATTAAATCTCTAAGTATCACTCGCTTAATTAAAGTTATATTTTTGAAAAACATCAAAAATTTTCGCAAAACAAAATTAACTTCATAAAACAATTTAAGATATATAATTGGTTAATCTTTTTTCTGTTATGAACATATATCGTTTATAGTAAAAAATACCACTTTTAACCATTAAGTATAAATTTTTACTTTACAACAAATTTGATAAAATAATGTCTTAAAAATGAAGGAGAGGGCTTTTTTTACACTTCTTTGTCTCATCGTTTCTGAAATCCAAATCTTCAACCTATTATCCAGCATAAGTTTATACCAAAATATCTACGAAGTGATGAAAACACTTCGTAGATATTTTGGTATAAACTTATTTTTTTTCTTTTTTTTTTTTTTTTTCGTATTCTTGTTTATTGCTTTAATATCTTCAGCAATACTTCCGTCTTCGAACAAAACATATCTGATTTTCAATCGGGTCATGCCATACTTTACCTCTATTACACGGGCATGCACAACTCAACCCGACGTCGATTTAGGAAATCTGAGCCCCCGCGACAAATTAAACTCTACTCAATATTTGCCCTCAAACCATTAAGACGGCTTTTTGAAATAAAGCCAAAATTTAGTTGTGGCTTCAATATACGCAGCATCAATGTTTTGGCTCGATTTGTACTCGAACGTACCAAGTTTACTCGGCCAGTGGATTCGGTTCCAATTGATAACCACGCGCTCGCTTGAAAAGTCATGAACAAGGAAGCTAAATACCAACCCCGTAGTGCTTACATTTACCTACATTTCAAGATGATTGCATCGGTTGTCCGTAAGCTCACCAAGAATTTGATTTTCTGCCAGGATCTTTAAGTAGAGATGAGAATTTAATGAATTGGGTGATATAGGAGAATTACGAACATTATATTCTGTTTAATGGATTTCCTTGCATATCAGTGCTAGATTACTGTTGACGAAAAATAGTCCGAACGAAGTGTATGAATAATTACGATACTCAAATACGGTGAAATGTCTATTTACCTTTAACTGTTTCACTTGTGGAAGACAGTCATCTCTGTTCAGCCAATCAAAATTAGAAGTTGTCTCAAATTGAGAAAACTTAGTTTGCCCAGTCAGCTGGGGCTGTAGAATACACCGACTGCTTCTCTGCAGAGGGGTAAGACCCCCCCCCCCAACGAGAGTCCTGGATATGACACTAAACAATCTGATGGTGAGGTTCCAGCAATGCTGGAGCTTTGGGGAATGCGGGGTACCCCTTCATTGCCATCGCTCCCAGGTCCACTCTGGCCCGGAGTGGTAGCACCTGATAAGGGTCCTATCTATAGGTTAAATAGAACTACGTGCTTCTTTCACAATACTGATTTTTGCATTTAAACTGCTTATTTATGCTAAGCTGAATTGTTTAAAATAGAACTGTTTTTACATTGGAACTGCGTACTAGTGCTGAACTGAATTGCTCGAAATAGAACTGTTTTTAACGTCTAAACTGTGTACTTATGCTGAACAGAATTGTCTGAAGTAAAACTGTTTGACATTTAACTCTGTGTATTGCCCAGTCAGCTGGGGCTGTAGAATACACTGACTGCACCTCTGCAGAGGGGTAAGACCCCCCCTAACGAGTGTCCGGGTAATGATACTAAACAATCTGATGGTGAGGTTCCAGTAGAGCTGGAGCTTTGGGGAATGCGGAGAATCCCTTCATTGCCATCGCTCTGGCCACTCTGGCCCGGAGTGGTAGCACCTGATAGGGCCCTATCTATGGGTTAAATACAACTAACAGCATACTTATGCTAAAATGAATTGAGTAAACTGAATAGCTTGAAATATAAACGTTTTTGACACTTAAACCGTACTTACACTTAAACTGCGTGCTTATGCTTAACTGAATTATTTCAAATAGAACTGTTTTTCGACATTAAAACTGTATTTACACTTAACTGAATTATGACGTATAACTGCTTGAATAGTTTGAAATGGAAATGTTTTTGACAATTAAACTGTGTACTTATGCTAAACTGAACTGTTTTCAATAGAACAGATTATTTACATAAAAATGGATTTGGCGTTAAATAACCTACAAAGGTTGATATGCCATAAAACCAAACAAACCAAACCAGAAAACTTAGTTCTAATTTTGGTTGTAAATGTGACTGTATCGACCGCAACACACCCAGTTTCACTTGCTGAATGACCTAATCCTACGACCTTATATTTTTAAATAGGTCAGTCAGAATTCGGTCGAAACTGCATAAGTCAATGGTCAGCAATACAAAGAAAAAAATGTCGAAGTCTCTAATACACACGTATTATCGTCTATATGTATATATAATTTGATAGCCTCGCGGAAGTCCACGTGGCGTTATTGTTAAAGAGCTCGACTGCAAGCTCGACGTAAATGAGTTCAAACTCCACTCACATTATTACTTTTACTTTTGGACTAATGCCCTTGGGAAAGTTACGAACTTCTTCATCCTACCAGCAATGGATTAAATAGTATCACTGCTGTTTTTCATTGTGGATGGTTTTGGTATTAGATAACCCATGAATGTATATATGCAATTAAACAAACCAATCATATAGATACACTCATATCTACATGCATATGTGCTATTGCACCAACAAATATGCACTTAACGATAAAAGAAATAACAGTATCACACAAGTATCATTCATGTCTCAGAAAACATTGGATTTCGCCATTTCAAAATACATTTTGTTCTTTACTTTAAACACCAAATTCTAAGTTTAGAATACATGTAACATGTGATATATTACTAAAATTACAAAGGTCATTCAATAAGTAAGGAGAATGCTTGGAAAAGACAATATATATATATATATATATATATATATATATATATATATATATATAGAGAGAGAGAGAGAGAGAGAGAGAGATTTCAAAGTTTTTTCCATAAATGTAAGCTCAGCATTATTTTGAATAGGTGTGTAGCAAAATCTATTCTAATAGTTTTTAGGCTATTCAAAATGGCAGAAAATCAAACACAGTGCACTGTCTTAAATGTTTTTGTCTAAAAATTGTTTAGAAATGGGCTAATCATAGTTTTGCCGTTAAGACCCTGAATCGAAAAGACAGTTCATGGGGTGGAAACACTGATTCTTCGATTAAGAGCGAAATGTCGGTAAAGAAGGTGATGCTGACAGTCTAGTGGGAATGAAAGGACTCATCAATATTGATTTCCGTGAAAAAGGTTTTACTTTAAACATTGCTTCCTATAGGCAACTTCTCAGGCAAAATTCAACTTATTCCTTAAACAACCCTTGTTTTTATGGCCACTAAACAGAAATTACAAAATGTTTGTCTATCTGTCCACACATATAAGACTTCGATATTTTTTTGTTCGATTACAATCAAACTTTCATAAATTAATATTCAGGCCTTGAAAGGTTCTAAACTATACAAGAAGATTCAGTTCGAACTGGGGATTTTTGTTTTGATTATATTTTGTGGTGGGGGTCTATTTTTTACCCTCTACGTCAACTGCCTCTCTCGCTATAAAAAGGGTGTTCGCTCATAGTGCTTATCTTTGCTTATTTATGAAAGGCAAATACCTATGTAATGCAATGACATTCAGCTAACAATTAAAGTGTGATGGTGTTGTTGTTAGTTAGATGAGGTTAAAGTTCACATCGATGGAAACAGACGATGAGAAAGTTTGTATTTTGAATTTAGCAAGTGCTAAGCACATGGCAAATCTCTTTTATGTATTTTAGATTTTCAGAAGTGAATTTTAGAAGATGCAAAGATTTCCGTCACCCCCCACCACACACACCTGACACCCGATGATAGACGTTTTGGAAATTCACAGTGATGGCTGGCCTGAATTATTAAAACATCAATAAACATGAGAACCTAACTGTTAATCAGTGTTTGCGCATTTCTTTCATCACCTGAAATCAAGTGACACTTTCGAGTCCCGACAACACTATAGTCTCTCTCTCTCTCTCTCTCTCTCTCTCTCTCTCTCTCTCTCTCTCTCTCATATATATATATATATATATATATATATAAATGAAACGAGAAAAAATTAGTTGGACAGTGTTGATCAACATACATGCAAACTATTGATATAGAGGACTTTACTAAGTGTTTCATAAATATGCAATCTTGACCTAAAAAAGGTTTTGTTAAACGTTTCATATTATTCAAACTATACAATAATAGAATATAGAATTTTTTTACTCTCTTTCTTTCTCTCTCTCTCTCTCTCTCTCTCTCACACATACACACACACACACACACATATATATATATATATATATATATATATATATAGAGAGAGAGAGAGAGAGGTGAAACCCACATACATGTGTATATATATATATATATATATATATATATATGCCCCAAAATGAGGACATCTCTAACAGTTAAGTTAATTTTCTACTAAGCCAAAGAGACAATGAATTTACTATATCAATTTTATAATCGAGATAGTTATTCTTCTTTTGAGTTTTTTGCACCAGTGTTAGCTGATGGTCTTTCACAGGAGTCTGAGTGACAGCAAGTCTCCTCAAGTCTCCAGGAATCTTCTCAGAATTCTGATCGATCTCAGCAATGCTGTGGTTTGGATGATCTCAGCAAGACTTCCAGCTGTTCCAATACTCTTTAAACCCCTAAGGAGACCGTTCCGAGTACGCCAATTATAATTGGTATCTCAGTCACATTATCAGTTTTAATATTATTATTATTATCATACTCCTGAGTTTTTCACACCTCCGTTACCCGATAGTCTTCCAATGAATTCTAAGTAACAATAAGTATTCTCAGGTCTTCAGGACTCTATTAAGTATTCTAGCTAATTTTAACAATGTTGGGGTGTGGATGGTCTCAAGTTTTCCACTGATTTCTAAATCTTTCAGAGTTTTTTCTCAGTTTTGTAACTAAGAACTCAAAATAAAAGCGTGTATATATCAAAGGGAGAGACCAGTTTTGGGATTGCCACATATTCAAATTTCAGGTTACAGATATTCAATACGACAGAGATTTTTCATAAATAATTCACAATAATATGCGTTTTTACTTGTATTATGGTCTACAAGAAATGATAAAATTCTGGTATTTTTATATAGAAGAAAATTGACTTTTTATTTAAATGATCCAGTCGACTGGAATACACCGACTATATCTCTGCAGAGGGGTAAGACTCCCCAACAAGTGTCCTGGATATGACACTAAACAATCTGATGATAAGGCTCCAATAATGCTGGAACTTTGGGGAATGCGGAGTACCCCTTTATAACCATCGCTCACAATTCCACTCTAGCACTTCATAGGGTCCTATCTATGGGTCACATATATCTAAACTGTATTCTTATGCTAAACTGAATTGTTTGAAATAGAACTGATCTGATATTTAAACTGCATACTTAAACTAAACAGAATTGTCTGAAATAGAACAGTTTTTATATTTAAATGCGTGTAAATAAATGACTAATGTTTAATTGAATTAAGGAGGTGCCCGTGGTGTAATGGTTATCGTCGCAGGATATTCAAATCCTGGACGAGACTGATTGCATTTCACATAGCACTAATACCCTTGGGAAAGGTATGAATCCAATTATTCTCCCTCCAGCTATGGGTAAATAGTAGGGACAGACTAGGTTCTTCAGCCTTGGTGGGGCAACTAGTCTAGGTGATGGAAAACTCTGAATTCAAACCTGTTAAACTCCGCTTAAAAAATTGACCTTGTGTCATATCCTGCCCGAGCGGAGGGGTTGGGTAAATATGCTAATGTTTAATTGAATTGTTGGTGATCCATAGCAATACTCAAGACACTTAATTTGTTGACTAAACTGAATAGTTTGAAATTGAACTGTTTTTGACATTTAAACTACGTACTTATACTAAACTAAATTGTTTGAAAGGGAACTGTTTATATGTATAAAAATGGATTCGGCATTAAATAACCTGCAATGGTTGATATGCCATAAAACCAAACCGTCTTTATTTTCAAAAAATGTGCGTCATTAACCGTGTTAAAAAGCTAGAATTATGAAAAACTGATTGAGTGTGTTCTTATAAATGGATTATATGATGGATCGATATATATATATATATATATATATATATATATATATCGATAGACAGTATGAATCGAGAGAAATTAGGATAATGAGAATGTGAGATGAGAAGATAGGCGTGTAACATCCCTACATACATATAGATGAAATGAGCGAGATAATTTTCTTTGCACAAATGTTTGTTTTGAACAAGCGCAATAAACGAGTTATTTTGCCCCGCGCTTTTATTGGTTTCAAATGGCCGAGCGAAGTGAAGCCAGCTCTGCCAAATGTAAATATACAAGCACATCGGAAGTGCGAATTGCCACTGGTCTAATGTGCTGATATCCGTTTCACTCAGACGAAGAAGAAACAAGACTAACTTAAGGAAACGAGCGGCAAAAAAGAGATAGCAAGTGAAAGTTTAAGTATTTATAGATTTTCTCTCTCTCTCTCTCTCTCTTTCTCTCTCTCTCTCTCTCTCTCTCTCTCTCTCTTCTTTCTATTTCTGTTTAGTTTCAATTCCTTTCTATCTGGTCGGGCAGATGATTGGAAAGTGGGTTGATGATGGAAAGTTATTTACATTATTAAGGAAGTGAGTGGGCAAGTTAGCGGAGATAGAGACAACGTCCTCACCATCGAGAAGAAACCCGAGCTCCAATCGTAGTTAGTGTGAATTGGAGAGTGCGTGTATGAGGGATCGTTAGTGCAGGTTGGGGGTCGCGCTGTTGAAAAGAATTGGCAGGTTATGGTAAAAGCTAGACATTTCTCCGCAGGTGGCGAATCCAAGAGCCGACGAAAGACCTGAGTGGTTTGCTCTGCAGCCGCAGTAGAAACAAAATCGACAGAGACGGCACCAGTAAAAATTAATCAATGGTGAGTAAACGCATCACTGAGCCCCGTAGGTTGTCTGGACATGATATTATTGAGAGCAAGAAATGATAATCGACACTTTTGCAACCAGCGATGCCACCAACCGAACAAGAAAAACAGAAATGACTGCTACTACTACTACCACTACTACTACCACAACTATTACAAATAAACATTCTACTTTCGCACTCATGATAAAATTAAAATCTATTGCACTATACAACATGACACCTTTACATTTAGGTTGACTTGAACAACTGCAACCTTCATGACGTTTACGCTATGCTAAAAACTTCACTTGAAACCTACAATGTTTTTTTACCTATATGTATATCTAAGCCGCATACACGCACACACAAACACACACACACATATATATATATATATATATATATATATATATATTGCCATCTCCAGACAGACTGTTTCGTTGTATCACAACTATTCAGTGTGGTTAGACACGCGAGATGCTTCAAGCTGGGATTGGATAACTTACTCCAGAGCTATCGTCATTCTCAGCGTAAGCAAAGGAATTTTTGAGTATATATGTATGCTATCGGCTTCCGGTGTGCTCAGTTCATTAGAATAGCTTTGCATTTGCGCGTATGTGGATGCCGGCAATTCCCCACTCGACTCCCTGGGTGGAGTATATATATATATATATATATCATTGGCATTTGGGTTAGTGTTCATCAGTGGTCCGGGAGTCTGGGGTTCAATCCCAGGTCGAGTCACACCAAAAACTCATAAAGATAGTACTTGATGCTTCCTTGATTTATACATAGTATTATAAGGTACGGATCAAGGATAAGTAGAGTAATTCAGGAAAGGAGTTGCTCCCTCCCCTATATCTAAGTGTAGTAGCGATTGAAAATGAGCCTTTGGGTCATCCTCGACTAAGGTCGTCTAACATGTATATGTAGTAATATCCTGCTTTTTAGCCTACGTCAAATTCACCTTTACACCACTTTTCGAGACTAAATTTCAGTTAAGCGAACTTTATTATATCTGGCGTTATGCTACTCGCCAGCATCATCTACGTCATAATAAAAACATGTAAAATAAATAAAGTTTTCCGTAAACAAATTTTTAGAATAAACACTAAAAGATAAAAAAGAAAGTTTTAAAAGATTTCAAAATAAAATGGAAATACATTGAATCTGCAGAAGAGATGCCAAGTTTACGATAAATAGCATCATTTTATTAATTTTAATCATTATTCTTAATAAATTAAGACTTAAATATTCTATATGTCCTTTAATGCCGTAAAGAGAGTTATAATCTGTTGTTTACGCTAATTGAAAGAAGTTTGTTGTTATACTTAAGGCATTTTTAAGGATAAATCACAATGTAAATAACAATCTTATAATGATTATTATTCTTCAGAAAATATGAATAAAATGTGTTTTAGTGTTCTTTAAGGTTTAGCAATAGTAATATTCTTTCGTGAGTTATTTATGCTAGTCGTACGAGGGTTGTTCTCATTTTAAGGCACTATTAAGATATTATGTACGTTTTATGCGAATAACCGGGTTATATCACGGCTGTTGAAACAAATCAATGATGGAGAGTCAGTTATGACCATATATATATATATATATATAAAAGGCAACCAGAACAAGAAATACCTGATGTACTAACAACCACCCCACAAATATATACCTATGTCCTACACCAACTACCTAACTAATTTATATACTGCATTAAACTGTATGAAAATATGTTTTTGCGGTTTATATACTTTGAAGGCCAGCAAGAACGAATTCATTGGAATCACATTTAATTTTTACGATTAGCATCGGTTTTGATCTGCGATAACTCAAGTTCATGTTTAAGAAATTTCAGTTACAAAATCCCTCTAAAAAATTCTGAACGTCCCAACACATTTGCATGTCATGACACATTCACATATGACCAATAAAACAACAGTATCAGTATATTTTTCAGCATTTCAAAACCCTTTCAATTGTGTTTGAAAAGGTTCGTGTGATAAAAAGTGAAACATTACACAGGAAATAAAAAAATTTTAACGACAATTTCAGGGGAGGCTGGGTTCTTTAGTCTAATTTATTATTACTATAGTTATTGTTTATTTGCTCTTTGAGAGTTTTTCACATCAGCCCTAGCTGGTGGTCTTTTACTGAAGCTTGAGTGACAGCAAGTCTCATCAAATCTCCAGGACTCTTCTCAGTATTCTGACCAATCTAAATAGTGTAGTAGTTTGGATTGTCTCCACTCGTCCTCCTGACCCTTTAATAATCCTTCGGGGACTGTACGTAGAGCACCAACTATAATTGGTATAAACGTCAATTTCATATTCCACAGTTTTTCAATTCCCTTGCAATTTTACTCTGTGGTCAGCCGGGACAGCAAAGTCCACAATTTTGCAAATTCTTTTTTTTTTTTTTTTTTTTTTGTTTTGGTGATTATTATATGGTCTGGTCGTCTGGCCGAGATAAGGTGATCCCATAGGAGCTTAGGTGTCTCATTCTCCAGGATAGGTGCTGCTTTGTGCATATTATTATTATTATTATTATTATTATTATTATTACTATTATCTAAAATTCCTTTTTGGCAGTAAATAGTCTAACAGAAATGTTTCATTGATCATGACAGATATTGTTTACTCCTTTTCTAAAATTTGGTTTTATTTAGTTCTCGCTGGTTTAATGCAAGGGTTGATGTATGGAAATAACCGTGAATATCTATACCAGAGAAGTCGACCCACCTTTTCAAAGCTGGGATGACGGCGTCCTTATCAGTCTTCTCATTCACCGGTCCAATTCGTGTGGATAAATGGCGCTCATTATTTCGTTGGTTGACAACCTGACATGTCGCTCTCATCTCTTTTGCAGCTGTTGGAACGCGTCATACCCCACT
This sequence comes from Sepioteuthis lessoniana, assembly GCA_963585895.1. NCBI lineage: Eukaryota > Metazoa > Mollusca > Cephalopoda > Myopsida > Loliginidae > Sepioteuthis > Sepioteuthis lessoniana. Next base: position 71,159,085 of record OY757911.1, on the reverse strand, counting down.
AACTATTACTATCATTCATTATTTGGTCACGTAAACGTTAATAGATGTCGATGAATGTAAATGGGTGAGGTTGTTTCCACATGGAGGAATTAAATGATACGCTTCTTCCTTTATATCAGATCCTATTTTCCCAGACTGTCGATCAGCTGCCATCTGTAACAAGCGAAATTTTTGTGTTATAGAGCCGACGGTTAAGCCTCTTCTACCATATCACCAGCATTTAGTCCCTGACATTATATGACAAAACAAGAGGCACGTAGGCACTGGATCATCGCGAACAAATATGTATTGCTAATGGTGTTGTGTTTTTAGCATAAAACTTGTTCTATCGAACGGTGTTATCGTTCCCTCCGTATCCGTTTTCGTGGAAATAAATAGAAGGCTTTACTTTCGGAACATCCCTCGTAGATAAAATACGAATCCATGCATGCCTTCTTTTTAGTGATGTTAAGCAAACGAGACTCTCAAGTCATTGTTAGTCGGTTTTGATCCATATAAGTTACTACACTGTAATGTTTTGTGGCAAGAGATTGCCTTAAAAATCAGTTTTTCATAATTCTAGCTTTTTAACACGGTTAATGACGCACACAAAAAATCTGCAAATATTTGATGTTGTAAACAAGTCCAAAGCTAAATAAATAGAAAAAGGTCCAGGGTATGACATTAAACTGTGTTCGGTGGTTAGCCTCAGGTTATGGAACTACGACGAGTACACAATCACTCCTTTATTAGGTCGACTCTGACCCGAAGTGATAGTGCTTATTAGGGTTCTATATATGGGTTGTTTTACCCATATATAGAACCCTAACAACCACTATCACTTCGGGTCAGAGTCAACCTAATAAAGGAGCGATTGAAAATTAGTATTTGATAAGAATATTTGAAACTATAAAATCGTATATAAACTATTTGTATTAAAAATAGTTACTTGATTCTATAATTATTTACCAAGGATTTTCTTACTTGAAACCATTCTTTTTACTGGAATTATTTGAAACATTATAATTGGAGGTGTCAGTGGTGTAATGGTTATCGTCGTAGAAAATGGACATGGCGAGACGAGTTCAAATCCTATACAAAGCTGACTGCATTTCGCATAACACTTATACCCATGGGAAAGGTATGGATCCAATAATTCAGGGGAGGCTGGGTTCTTTAGTCTTGCTTAGGCAACCAATCTAGGAGAAGGAAAACTCTGAATTCAAACCTGTTAAACTCTGCTAAAAATTGTGTCGCGTTCTGCTTCAACCGAGGGGTTGGTAGATATATATAATTGGGTGTAAATTATTTTATCAAAGGAATAGTTGAAATTATATAGCTGTGTGAAAACAAATAAATGTTATTTATAAAGGAGTATAATTAATTGAAAACTTATGATTATGTATAAATTATTCTCAGATTGGAATACTTGAAATCATATATGTGTATGCAAATTATCTTTAATTAAGAAGAGAAAGATGAAGCTATAGTTGTTTACAAATGATTAATTATCCTTATTTCTATGAAACTAAGTAAATGCTTGCGAAAAAGACTGACCTCGGCATTTAATAATCCAACAAGGTTTGACATACAGTAAAACCAACCAACATAAATATTTGTATAACAGATCTTTTGGCAAGAGGGTCTTTGACGTTAAACCAGACTAAATAAATATACTCTCCTAAAGTTTGGTAAGTTAGCTAATATTTACATATATTTCAAATTAATACCATCACAGCGGTAACATTATTTCACCACAAGCACCTATTCAATACAACTCTTACGACAGAATATTATTATCCTATACGTCCATCTTCCTTCAGGCTGCATCTCTCCACTCAAATTCGACCTCTACATTACCCAGCACACACCACCGTATTTGCCTACTCCGACACCCACCCTCTCCCTACCGGAAGTGCTGGTTTAGAAGGCCGGGGGGCATAGCTGATGTCTGTTCCTCCACTAGCACCATCCCGCGGCCCACAGTGCTTGAAGGTGGGAAAGAGGCTCCACGTAAAAGTCGGATCTCCGGGTCTAAATATAGAACCGCTTGTCTGCTTAAAACCTGGTACGTTTCCGGCAACTAGCATTTTAAACATTTAGGTATGGATTTCAAAATGATTCCTCGTCACAGCTCGGAAGAGAGGCGGTAAAATGAAAACTTCATGGCGGGAAAAGAAGAACGCGTGGTGACTGTGGAGAGATTAACTTGACGAGAAGAAAGAAAAACGCCCGGCGCGAATATTTTCGGCAGGCAGTTTATTGATAGTTGCAGAAATGACAGACTGCGATTTCTGTTTATTGAACAAAACACACACGCACACACACACACACACACGCACTCATGTATATATCATCATCATCATCATCATATCGCGCTGGTAGCACGGATATCCCTGACACTCTCTCGCCACTCCTCCCTATCGTTTATCGCCCTAGGTAGGTCTTCAGGACAACACCCCGTATCCTCACATAGCTGCTGAATGTATGTTCGTGCTGGTTGTCCTGCTTTTGCACGGCCATGTGTGGGGGTCCATAAGAGTACATCTCTTATGAGTTCGTCCCTGCTTCTCCAGCAGTGTCCCGCATGTCTGGTTCGTCTAACTTGAATAGTTTTCGTGATAGGGGGCAGGTGGCCGTACAGTTGGTGTCTTGTGGGGTGTTGCCGCCAGGACTTGTTTAAGATTGCACATAGCATTCTTGTGTAATTGCCGTCTAGCTTCTTCTCCAGCCGTTTTGTTAGCGTCCATGTAGTGCAGCCATATAGCAGTATCGATGTGACCGCTGCCTGGAAGAAACTGCGTTTTTTGTATTAAATTTTCTCGTGATTAGGATTTCGAAATTCTTTTTCATTTTACTATCTCTAAGAATTTTTTAACTCTTTTCTGGCCATTGTCCTGAAATATATACAAGTGTGTGTGTGTGTGTGTGTGTGTGTGTGTGAATGCAGAATTGATTTTGACACAATAAAAAAAAACGATGTTATTTCTCTTGTAATTTTTATCGATTTCTTTCAGAGATAAAAAAAAAAAAAGTATGAAACGATTCGCCAGCAGATTTGAATGACAAAATGCCTTTCTTTTAGGCAATATGGGTGTCGTGGAGAGATCAGATCTACAACTTTCGGATTTTACATTCAATCATACAACCTCACGTGCACCTATACTGAGATCCGAGTAAACATTTATGATCACACCAACCTATCAGATGATATCAGCAACTACAATATATGTAAAGATAGCAACCGTAGTCGAGGTCGACCCGAAGGTTCCTTTTTCAATAGCAATTAAACGATGTATATGAGAGAGCGCTACTTTACCCTTAATACATACCTTACAGTATAGTGTTAAGCAAAGCGGTATCAAGTACTTTTTTGAGTCTACTGTACAATATATATATATATATATATATATATATATATTGGGTTAAGTCATGAATAATTTTCTTTTTTTAGAAGCGTTGTTACAAAAAATTTCAAATTTACCATGCTTTAAACACAAACCTTCGCGAGTGAGTTCGATTCTCATAGGTGCTCAATTCATACGGCCCTGTACAACATCTGAGCAAACCGCTTTGTAAATTATTACAATGCTTAAAACCCAATCGGAAATTACAAAATTAAAGTAATTAGTAATTTAATCTATGATCTCACCTAACAAATGTGTATATTTAACATGTAATGCTGTGGGATTTTAAGGATAATAATACCACTGCAGAAACATCTAAGAAATGTTCTCGTGTTGTTGGTCATGGTTTTTAGTCTGAAACTGACCTTTTAAAATTTTGTTCGGGTGATTCGTCATTTGGATATGAACCCAGACCAGATGTCGATCAAAATATTGTCGCAAAATCAGGGGAATTCACTCCATATAAAAGTATTCAAGAATTAGAACTTGACTTCAACACATTCCAATCCACGATATGCCGCGATCTGAAAAAGATATGAAAAGTTAGTAACCTGGGCATTTGTGTTCTTCATACTTTTAATTAGAAGAATTTGGATGATCACATATCCATTACGACAGATCTTCATTCAAGGTAAAGAAATGACCCGTTTCTCAAGAATATTATTACAGGTGACGAAAAATAAGTCATCTATGACAAGGTTTAACGCGAAATGTTATGCATTTCTGCAGCCTATCCCAAAGGTGGAACTTCATAGAAGAAAAATTATGCTGTGTATATGGTGAGATCACCGCGATATTACTCACTTTGAGTTTTTAAACAGCGATGAGATTCTCACCAGTTGCAACGTGTGCATGAAAATACCCTAAGAAAATGCCTGGCGCTCGTCTATAAGACAAACGTTGTGCTTCTCCTTGATAACGCAAGGCCACATCACCAAGAATCACGCAGGAAAAATATTGGATTTAGGATGGTCTCTTCTACCTCATCCACTATATTCAACAAACCGCCCAACATGTTATTTTGATCTTATTCCTTCTCTACAAAATACTCTGAATTGTAAAATTTTCTCGACAAGATCATGGGAAACCATTTGTGAAAATTTTCTTATGCACAACACCTGCCTAATTTTACTTGAGAGGAATCAACAAGCTGCCTTTTACATGGCAAGATGATATTCAAAATGATGCTGAATATGTTATGATTGAAATTAATTCATTGTTAAATTATTCGTGAATGAATTATTTTTTACTAAGACAGAAACTATTTATGACGGACCAATATATATGAATGAAAGAAGATGAAGAAGAAGAAGAAGAAGAAGAAGAACAACAACAACAACAACAACAACAACGACGACGACGACGATGACAAGACTGTACATAAAATAATCTTAAGTATTGTAGCTATTTTTGCTTGGTTTGGTTTTATGGCATATCAACCATTGGAGGTTATTTCATACCTAATCCGTTTTATACATATATACAGTTCTATTTCGAACAATTCAGTTTAGTATAAGAACGCAGTATAGATGTCACAGCAGTTATATTTTAAACACTTCAGTTTAACAAAAGTGCACAATTTAAATGTCAAATGCAATTTTATTTCAAACAATTCAGTTTAGCATTAGTACACATATTATTTCTATTTGACTCATAGATAGGGCCTCCTCAGGGCCTTCCACTCCGGGCCAGCGTAGTCCTGGTAGCGATGGCAATAAATGGGAATTAAGCATTCCTCAAAGCTCAAATATTACTGGGGCCTCAACATCAGATAGTTTAGTGTCATATCCAGGACTCACATTGTAGAGATGCAATTGGTGTATTCTGCAGCCCCATCCAACTGGGTCAGACATCGTAGCAGTGGAAGTTTAATTTTAATTATTTTCCTGTGTAACCCACTTCGTTACTCGGGGTTTCATGCATCACGACTATCTTATATATATATATATATATATATATATATATATATATCAGTGGCGACTCTAGCCTATTTTTGCTACTCGTGCCCCCCGCCCTCTGTCAACTTAGGTTCCCAACCCGTGGTCCGTGGACCCAAAGTAAGTCATCATAGTTGCTATTGCGCGATTCTCCATTGTATAGCACAGATAGACAAACGTACCTTGCATAGTGTTTTTTTGTAAACAATCAAGATACAATATAATTTGTAGTCTTGTTAATACAGTAGATAAGATATTTTTTTTCCTTTCAAAAGTATAGAAGAAAAGAGAAGATGTTCATTACTATGACGAGAAAAATATGTTTATTAGAATAAATAAACTGATGACAATATACACAGACACAGCTAGTAGTTTCAATTTCGCTTAAGATAAAGATTATTTGTTGAAAATGTATTCAAATAAACAAATTTTAGTTACAGAATGTAATATATGCAACATTCATTAAAGAAATAGAGATCTGTTAGTGAAAAAACGAATTAAAACACGCCGTTTAACCAACATTTACCATAGCGATGATGATGACGTCGGCGACGGCTATAATCTGCTATCCCCCCCCTCTCTCTCTCTCTCTCTCTCTCTCTCTCTCTCTCTCTCTCTCTCTCTCGGTCCGTCTCCCTCTCCCCAAGACAGCTGTCAGCAGTCACATTGTGCTAATATTTTGGAGCACGGTGTTTTGAGTTGCTCTTGCTATTGGCTACAGCCAAAAGCGGATTTCTCTAACATTACTGTTATTATAAGGGTCTAGTGCCTGGCATGGATTGCGCGTGTTCAACATTATATCCGATTTTATGGGATGTTCAATGGATCTGACGGTGGCCGGACAAAGACCATCCGTTCAAAACAGCATCGTTGTATTATTCCCAGATATATTTATGAACTTTTGGCTACTTAGTTATCGAAACTTGAATAGATACGTAATTTAATTGAGATCAGACTAAGTATGTTTGCTTGAAATTAATGAATGATTTTTAATCCATTTTGAATAACATTGACCGAGTTATTGGTCGTGCCGGGCACGAGTAGCACTAGTCCCGTCTCCGCCCCTGATATATATATATATATATATATATATATATATATATATATATATATATATATATATATATATATATATATATTGAAGTTTTGGAAACTTAAGAATCAAGACGACTGAATAAAAATGCGAGCGAGTCCCGAAAATTGTGTAATGAATGGTTAGATTCAGTAGATGTTGTTCAAATCCGTTCATGTATCAATCATGTAACTGATCAATAGACCGAATTATTAAGAGACAGATAGATAGGGAAAGAGGGAAAGAAAAAGATTAATTTACAAATGTATAAATATCCCTACACGTTCCTTTTTTCGATTGATTCTATTGCAAAACAAACGAATGCATTCAAAGTGGCTTACGATACAACTATAATCCAAGATGGTTAGAGGCCTTATATATGTTTCTTTGTTTTTCAAAGAGCACTATTGATCTGTCGATTTAGAAAGAAGCATTTCTAACAGCAGATCAATTGATCGATCCTCATAACTAGTTACTGTTCATCTCTGCCTTTTGCCTGTTTGTTATTCAAACTGCCTATTACATTTATGCAACAATCGTACTCTCTCTCTCTCTCTCTCTCTCTCTCACACACACACACACACACATATATATATGTGTATGTACATTATATATATATATATATATATACAAAGGCTTATATATATATATATATATATATATATATATATATATATATAAGCTTAAAGCGAAAGCATGGAGTTAAGAATAAAAAATTATCAAAAGATATAAAATATTTTTGGGTATCTCAAAAAGTCGACATTTAACCCCAGAACTGATACTGTCAATCATTTTGCTTTCTGATTATGGAAAGAAGTTGACAACCGTGTTTTATGGTTGTTTATATGGATTTTAGCGCATGTTAGCTATTGGGTTATTTTATCTGAAGACTTTTTTGCTTTATTCGTTCTATGTTGGGTATGGTTGTTACTTATGGAGTTATTTGTATATTATTTCTTGTGTTATTCATGATGGTACTTGAACGTTCCATACAGTTAAATGGGTTTGCCCGTGGAGGTGCCCGTAGTGTAATGGTTATTGTCGTAGGAAATGGACACGGCGACACGAGTTCAAATCCTGGACGAGACTGATTGCATTTCACATAGCACTAACACCCTTGGGAAAGGTATGAATCCAATTATTCTCCCTCCAGCTATGGGCAAATAGTAGGGCAGGCAAGGTTCTTCAGCCTGGGTGAGGCTACTAGTCTAGGAGAAGGAAAACTCTGAATTCAAACCTGTTGAACTCCGCTTAAAAATTGACCTTGTGTCATATCCTGCCCGAGCGGAGGGGTTGGTAAATATGGTTAAATGGATTTGTTTGTTGCTACTTTGTGAAATCAGTATTTCAGTTGAGCGTTTGTATATTCAAATCTATGCTTATCAATTTGTGAGGGAGGTATAATAATGATAATAATAATAATAATAATGATAATAATCTTAGCAGAGATAAAGAAAAAAGTTTAGCAGACGAAAAGATCCAAAGAGGCATATTCAAGGGAGATGCACTATCACTATTAATATTCGCAATTGTGATGATGCTACTCAACCACATACTTAAGAAATCCACAGCCTGATACAAACTCAGTAAATTGCAGGAAGATATCACCTACTTGATGTATATGGACAATATCAAACTGTTGGCCAAAAGTGGAAAAGAATTGGAAACCCTAATACAGGCAGTGAGAATATACAGTCAATATATAGGAATGGAATTTGGCATAGAAAAATGTGCCATGTTTGTAATGAAAAGCGGCAAACGACTCATGATGAAAGGAGTTGAACTACTAAATCAAGCAGTAATCAGAACGCTTAGAGAAAGAGAAACCTGCAAATACTTAGGAATATTGGAAACTGACACCATCAAAGTGGAAATGAAAGAAAAATTTTTTAAAAAGTATCTCAGAAGAACCAGAAAACTACTTGAGACAAAACTCTATTGCAGGAACCTTGCCAAAGGAATAAAAACCTGGGCTCTCCTTCTCGTAAGATACTCGGGACCATTCTTGAAGTCTATCAGAGATGAACGTAAACAAATGGACCAGAGAACAAGAAAACTAATGACCATGCATAAGGCCTTGTATCCCAGAGATAATGTTGACAGACTACATCTTTCAAGAAAAGAAGGAGAAAGAGGACTCGCCAGCATTGAAGACAGCATTGATACATCGATAAAACGACTCGAAGACTTCATAGAAAAGCACAAAGGAAGACTGATTAGAGCCATCTGAAGCAATACTGACGACATGAGGATCAGCAGAACAACAATCACCAGAAAACAAAAGTGGGAAGAAAAACAAATCTTTGGACGTTTTAAGCGACTAACAAGCGATATCTCACACGAGAAAACGTGGACGTGGCTTAGAAAAGGAAACATTAAGAGAGAAACTGAATCCCTTCAAACAGCAATACAAAAAACGCCATAAGGACCAACTATATTAAAGCGATTATAGATAAGACGCAAACAAACAGCAGATGTAGATTGTGTGGTGATAGAGATAAAACGATCAATCACATCATAAACGAATGCAGCAAATTAGCACAGAAAGAGTATAAGACTTGGTACGATTGGGTGGACAGGATAATCCACTGGGAATTGTGCAAAAAATTGAAGTTTGACCATACGAACAAATGGTATATGCACAATCCAGAATCTTTCCCGAAGAATGAGACACACAAACCCCTCAGGGATTTTGAGATACAAACGGATCACCTAATCTCAACCAGGAGACCAGACCTTATAATAACCAACAAAAAAGAGAACTTGCAGAATTAGGGACTTTGCTGTCCCAGCGAACCACAGAGTAAAATTAAAAGAAAGCGAAAAGAGGGTTAAGTACCTCGACCTTGCTTGGGAATTGAAGAAACTGTGGAACATGAATTTAACGATTATACCAATTGTAATTGGTGCTCTTGGTACAGTCACCAAAGGACTGGCAAAAGGACTGGTGGACTTGGAAATAATGGGACGGGTGGAGACTGCCCAAACTACTGCATTTTTTAGATTGGTCAGAATACTGAGAAGTCCTGGAGAGTTGGTGAGACTTGTTCTCATTCAAACTCCTGTGAAAGATCATCAGTTAACGCTGATGTGAAAATATTCCAAGAACTAAAATAATTAAGGAGCAGTTATATAAAAGCCAAAATTAATTCTCCACAACAGAATAGCAAGTCAGCTCCGTCGACTAGGACAGTCGAATAAGCCGATTGCACATGCGCGGACAGGTAAGACCACCACCTAGATATGATATTAAACCCCCTGGAGCTTTGGGGAATGTGGAGCACCGGTTGATTGCGATTACATCCAAGTTCATTCTTACCCCAGGATGATAGTACCTGTGAGACTCAAATAGAACTATTTAATCATTGACTATATTTGAAACCATCTGCGTGCAACCAAATTATTCTCCCTCCAGCTATGGGTAAATAGTTGGGCAGACTAGGTTCTTCAGCCTTGGTGAGGCAACTAGTATAGGAGAAGGAAAACTCCGCGATTCAAACCTGTTAAACTCCACTTAAAAATTGACCTTGTTTCATATCCTGCCCGAGCGGAGGGGTTGGGTAAATATGATCTGCGTGCAACCAAAAAGCACCGGCTCCTTTAAAAAGGATGCTATCTATAAATTATATATTTACAAATTATATAAATATATAAACCGGACTTGGCATTAAATAATCCAAAACGAAAAACAAAAGAAATACCAAGAGTAAGTTGTGCCAAAAAGAGATGAAACGATTGATCAGGTCGTAAAGAAATGCAGCAAATTTGCACAAAAATAATTTTTTTAAATTAGACATGACTTGAATGTAATCAGTTGGAAATTGTGCAAGTGACTGAAATTTGACCCCACTACTTAATGCACAAAAAAATCAGTCCTAGAGAATGATACTTACAACATTCTCTGGAATTTTGAGATAAAAACAGATAACCATACCCCGATCGGAAAACCCAACCTAGTGTTAATCAAGTGGATTTTGCCGTTCCAGCAAACCACGGAGTAGAAATAAAAGAAAGCGAAACTATAAACAAATAATTGGATCTTGCTAGATACCTGAAAAAGTCAGGATACAAATTATAATTTGTGCTCAGGGTTAAATTTAGGAAAAAAACAAAAAACAAACTAGAAATTGGAAATCAGTGGAAGAATCGAGACCATCCAGACCATTGCATTATTCAAATCAGCTAGAATACTCATAAACGTTCTGGAGACCTGAGGAGACTTGTTATCACTCAGACACCAATGAAAGACCACCAGCTAATGCCGGTGTGAAAATTTGCTAGAAGTGAAATGGTTATTATCATTTAATCGGTATATATGGAAAAAGAATTACCCCGATCAAAAATAGAAATAAAAGGAATCATAGCGTTAACTATTCACTTGCAGATTGCAAATGACTGGAGAATTTTAAGTTACCAAATTCTTAAGCATTAAACATCATTACTTTTTCATTCTGTCACCATTATAATTGATGAATTATTGCGTGAATTTGAAGTGAGTTAAATTCATCTTCGGTTTTATTGTATTTTTTATTGGTAACTTTTTAAGGAAGGAGGAAAGAATTCAAGGAATTGAATGACTATAATATCAAGCCAGAAATATCACAAGAATTAAGTGTTATGAAAACTTTCAATAAGTTGAAACTTAATTATCTTGAAAGTGTAAGTATTACCGTTTTATTTATTCATTGTTTAATTTTATTCATTTATTTATGCTGAAGTGTTTTCTACCTAAGAAGAATACAGGTCATATCTGTGACAGGAGCACAAATAATAATCAACCTCTTCGGTCTCTTAAAGCCACATTATACTACTCATGAAAACTTATAATCCAAATTAACATGACACTTCAGATGACAGATCAGAACATCATGATCCTCAGGTACTCATTTAATAGCCGACATGGGGATTTGATTGACATCCGGGAAATGTTGGCTGTTCTAATTTCTAAGACACAACAACGGAAAAAGTGGACTCAATGAGACAATAAAAATGTACTCTACTGTTAATTTAAGAGCAATCTTGCATTAAATTTTTACAACAAGCCAAAGACTAGCTGACCAAGCTTGAATGATATTAAAGAAAGCTTGCTTTTCTGACTTTGAGATACTAGAAATATATAAACATGTTAGTCGTTAAGAATATGAATAAAACCACACCTAACAGAATCGAAACGCAAAATACTGAAAACCAAGAACCTCTGATTCGAATAAAAATATAAAATACTGAAAAGCAAAACATCACAGATCCCAGCACCACAACATCAATGTTAACACGAAAAAGAGAGAAAAAATGTAGAATTTGTAATCATGACTGAAAAAAAGACTACTTTACTGTCTCTCAGGAACCAAGACTGGAAAAAAGTTTACCTAGAAAATGAAAACTTAAAGAAAAATATTGACAAATATTCCAATAGGCAACATTTCTAAACTAAACGAGTTAATTTATGTAAAAAGCGAAATTAGTCTGTGATAAAAATCGGTATTCCTCAAAAATGGATGGGAAATTACATTAGAAGGACAAATAAAGAAACTGCAGCAACAAGCAGAGATACTAACGAAGGAAAAACATACCAGGATTTTAAAAGAAGCGAAATTCAAAAGACACCGGAACAGGGTCAAGCAGTACAAACAAAACAAGGAATTCCGAAGTAAATAAAGAAAATTCTACCAGCAAGTCGATGGAGAATGTACGAAAACACACTAACAACCGGATGCCAGGAAACAAAACTATTTTAGAGTAAATTATGGGAACGAGACAGAAAGGCCAAATGAATTAGTAACTCGAGAACAGAATTACAAGGACTCGAAGAAGACTCCAGGGCGGACATACATCTGGACTCGCTAAGATCAACACTAAAAAGTACCAAATTGTAAAACACCTGGCCCCGATCGCAAACATAGATCCCGGTTTAAAAACTCACATCCATCTTCGACAGACTGGTTCTATAACTGAGTAAATATCAAGAAGAAACAATTCTATTCGAATGGACGCAGAAAGGGAAAACTTTTCTGATCTAAAAAGATACCCCTTACCAGCAACTATAGATCGATAACGTGTCTACCTATGATGTGGGAAAATATTGACCGCACAGATTAAGTAAAAGATCTCATATTCGCTTGTATGCCACGGATCATTTCCGGAATAACAGAAAAGATGACGCAGGGTAACAAGAAGAACAAGTGATATACAATACATAGTTCATTTCATCCTCAAAATGATCAAAACTAGGAGGAAAATGTAAGCACATTGTGGATTCACTTCAAGTCTTGATAGCAGAAGGTCTGAAAATGGGCAAACTGTTCGACAAATCGTAAAATTCATCACGAAGCCATGAAAAAGTGGATAGTAGTTTTAAGAGCAGAAGGACAAACTTTAGCAGAGGAGAAAATCCAGAGTCATCTTCCTGGGAGACTCACTTTCGCCACTATTATCTTTTATAGCAATGATGCTGCTCAAGTACATAGAAAGTGCACAGGGGGCTACAAATTCACGAAATCGCAAGAAAGAATAATCATCTTATCTACATTGAAGACCGGAATCTTTTTTATAAAAAATGAGAATAAACTGTCGTCTTTGATTCAAACAATAAGAATATACAACCAAGATATATGAATGGAATTTAAATATAGAACTACCAAATCAAGAAAGCATCAGAACGTAAGAAGAGAATGGAAAATTCTCCTACTTGAAAATATAGAAAGCAGACATCATAGAACAAACGGAAATGAAAAAATTCAGAAAAGAGTACCTTAAGCAAACGAGAAAACTTCTTGAAACCAAACTATGCAACAGAAAGAATAGACATCTGAGCAGTTCCCCTTATATAATACTCTGGACCATTATGAAAAGGGAAAGGGACGATTTCAAACAAATGGACCAAAAGACAACAAAGTTTAAGACTATGTACAAGGCTTTACATCCAAGATATGACATAGAGAGACTATATGTATAAAAAAGAATAAGAAGGATTCTAGAAATACATGAAAAAGAGCTAAGAAAAACTTATTACTGTAGCCATTAAAAACACTGGCCACATTAGAACAAACAGAAAACGAATAAAAACTAGGAGACTCTAATGGAAAGAAAAACAACTGTATTCATATATCATGCGATAAACTGGTGCACAAGCAGAGAAGACCGGGAGATGGCTACGAAAAGGAAACTTCAAGAGAGAAACTGAATTTTTTCTAATAGCAGCACAAAACAGCGTCATATTGATCTATGATATTAAACCAAAAATCAATAATAACCAAGAGAATAGCAAGTATAGATTATGTGGTGACAAAGATGAAACAATTAATCATATAATAAGCCATGCAGCTAAAAGAGGCAGTAGAATAGACCGATTGAACCTTGGCAGAGGTGTTAGACTTCCCGCAACGAGTGTCCTGAATCTGACACCATTCATGATGGTGAGGCTCCAGTAATGCAAGAGCTTTGGGGAATGTGGAGTGCCCCTTCATTGCAATTGCTCCCAGGTCACTCTGAGTGGTAGTACCTGTGGATCAAATAGAAGTATTTGAAATTTAAACTGTGAAAACAAATGACTTATGTTGAATTGAATTGTTAGAAATATAACTTTTTGATTATTTAATTTTGTTTAAGTAACTGACTGATATTTTAATCGAATTGTTAGTGATGCATAGCAAGACTTGGAACCGCTTTACTTTGTTGACTTATGCTAAATTGAATTGTTACAAAAATAGAAATGTTGTATCATTTAGCTGTGTGTATCAATAAAATTTGTTTAGAAATCCTATATTACATATATGTGTAAAAACAGGATTTGACATTAGATATCTGAATATGGTTGATATGCTTAAAACCTAACCCAACCAACCAACATAATTATACAATAAGTGAATGTAGCAACCTAGCGCAAAAGAAGTACCAGACTGAACACGACTGGGTTAAAAATGTGATCCACTGGGAATTGTGCAAGAAACTGAAATTTTATTATACGACTGAATGGTAAATGCACAAATCAGACTCCCTCCAAGAGAATGAGATGCATGGGAATGTCTGGGATTTTGAGCTACAAAAATATCCCCTGATCCCAGCCAGAAGACTAGACCAAGTGATAATTAATAAGAAAAAAGATCTTATCATCTAATGGATTTTGCAGTTCCAGAGGACCACCGATTGAAAATTAAAAAAAGACGAAAAGATATTTGGACCTTACCACCGAACTGAAAATGCTGTGGTACATGAAAGAGACGGTGATACCAGTTGTAGACAGAATCGACAACATTCAGACTACGCGATTGTTGAAATTGTCCTGAATACTCTGAAGAATCCTGGAAACCTTAGAAGACTGTCAATCACTCAGAATCTAGAAAAAGCTCACCAGCGAACACTGATGTGAAAAACTTGCAAGGAGTCAAAACTGATGCACTTGGAACAATGCCGAACGGCTTGGTTAAAGGGCTGGAAGAGTTGGAAATCGGACGAATCCAGTGAAAGATCATCAGTTAACATTCGTGTGAAAAACTCACATGAAGTATAAAAATGATAATGTCAGATTTAAATGAATAGATATGTGCAATGTATAAGATATGTGTCATTTTTAATAGAATGACTCTTCTTTTTATTTAGATAACTTTTCAGATTTGGATATAATTTTTATCGAAGGTTCAATTTTGAAATATATTTTAGACTTGAATAGCTCGTTGAATGGTAGTGAAGTCATATATATATATATATATATATACATGTGTGTGTGGGGGTGCCTATGTTTGTGTATGTGTGTGTGCATGTACGCGCCATTGTATGATTATACAATCAGAGTCAAGAAACGGTAAGAAAATTGATTGTAATAACGTAGTTCATAAAGGTTCAGGAAGTTTCCAATAGGAAATGAGTCATTCGAAGATGCACTTCATAAAGAAAATCCAGTAAAACATTACGGCTGACATACTGAGAACTTCCCAGTGAAATATAATTGCCTGAAATTTTAAACGAAATGTTCCCATCAATTTTATTTTGATTATTTTGTTCTTATTTCTTAATCTTAGGTTTGGTTTGCTACGTGTTTTTTGTACAAACCTTCTTAAAAGAAAGCACGTACTCTACACATATCCGAAAATACAATAGACAACCGAAGAATGTCGGAGGATACAGCGGCTAAAATATTAAGATAATGAGTACAAGGACGAGGAAATTAGTCGAATTAGAGTTCAATACAATTGATAGAAGATGACTGAACTTTCTAGTTCTCAATTTAATCATAAAGTCAGCATCAGTTTGTAATTACTAAACATTTTTTCGAAGGAATCGTTACCAAGGATTTAAAATTGTTCCTTTATTATCTTATTCATCGAAATACATTTTGTTTTACAATATAACGAAATCTGATCTCCCTGATATAATAAAATGGAAATTCTTCCAGGCTGTAGCCGTATCAGAACTATTATTTGGTTGCACCATCTGGATTTTAACAAAATGTTTTATAGGAACTATACAGACATACTGCATACTGTTTTGAACAAATTCTGGAAGAAGCAATCCACAAAACAGCAGCTTTATGGCCATTTGCCTCCCATCTCACCACCATCTAAATGAGTTGACAAAGACATGATGAGTATTGATATTTGACATTTTCCCGTGAACACACCAATGTTGCGTGAACAGCAAAAACTTACGCTGATCAGCTTTTTGCGGACACTGGGTGCCGTTTAGAGGACTTTCCAAAAGCGATGGTCTATAAGGATGGATAACAAGCGAGAGAGGTAAGTGAATTTCTGCTATCAGCATGACTTGATGATAGTGTTGATGATAAGGATGCCAAGAAAAAAAATTCGCTTGTATCAAAACCAAGATTACACTTACGATAGTATTGCTCTGTTTTTGATAATTCATGAAGAATGTCGTCTAGGGAGAAGTGCTGAAACAAGCGCTTGTGTCTGAAATAAGGTTGGTTGGTTGGTTGTTTTTATCAATGCTTATAGGTTATTCAATGTTTGATCCTGCATATATATATGAATATATATGATTTGTAAACGAATAGTTTGGAGGTAACATTATTTTTAAACGAACCAGAGCTCATTTGTTTACGCACAGCTAAATAGTTTCAAACAATGTTATTTTATTCTAATAATTTATTCAACATGATTCTTTTGTTTGTGCTCAGTTGAATGGTCCCGAATATTGTTATGTAATACAAATAATTCAATTTAACATCAGTCATTTATTTGCTCACTCTTAAGTTGCTGCAAGTATTGAAAATGATTAAATTCTTCGAATTAACGCATAGATGGGTTTCTAACAGGTTTTACCACTCCAGGTCGGAGTGAATCTAGGATTAATGACAATGAAGGGGTCTTTCACATTTCAAAAAATCCAGAACTGAAGCCTGAACATCAGATAATAATTTAGTGTCGTATCTAGGACACCTATTGCAGTGTCCTAGATATAACACTAATTAGAATCCCTATGCTTGTGATAATCCGGGGATGGAAGAAACGTACCCAACAATCATTTCAGCGATGTACACCTCTATTAAGCATACTGAGCACTAACGTTAATTCATTTACATAGTGATCGCGATTGAAATGCTGCGGAGAAATGGCTCTTGCTTTTGTATGACAAAAAATGTGTTCGAGTGAAAATAGATACAGAAGGATAGGATGAGTTAGATTGATATAAACTGAGATATTACAGCAAACTATTTTCTCTTTTTCAGTCAAAAAGGTACTTAAAGGTTTTTATGCATATACTCTAAACCTCACGCTTAAATGCATTGTACTGTTTGAAATATATGTCTTTGTATATAGCCGCGTATACATCCACTTATGAAAGCATTTTATTTCATAAATATATATATATATATATATATATATATATATATAGTTCTAACCTCTAAACATTAACATTCATGAATATATGCATTTAAGAGCTCCTATTACAAAATTTACCCATCATTTCCTACTGTGGACATTCAAGCAAAATTCCAAAGAAAAATACAACGGTGATAATATTCTCCGTTGATGCTACTTCAAGTCTTCTTGGCAGAGAAAAAATCCTGGAAAGGTAAAATATCAAGAATGTAATTTGAAAAACAAACTAAGAGTGGAACAGAGAGAAATACAAGACAGGAATATTTTTAATAAAAATATAGTTCTCGGAACGAAGAGCAAAATATCCCTACTTAGACTCACGAACGAGAAAGCAAGGCCCCTGCCCGCGGGCAAAATATTGTTGATGGAAAATGAAGAAAAGCTTCCGTGACTTGTGGCTTTTTAGAGTTGTGAAATATTTTGCCTTAGATGATCCGCTCTGGCTTGTGCCTAAAAGAAAAAATTGACGGAAAATAGGAAAGAAAAAAAAATAACCTGCTTATATTCACGTGGAATGTTTTCGCTAAGCAAATGCTTAACAAGACAAAATATTATCGAGAATTTATCGCGAAGAAATTATTTTTATCTGAGTTTTGTACTAATATTAAATTATGTTTGGCTGTTCGTATTCATCATACATACATATATATATATATATATATATATATATATATATATATATATATATATATATATGTGTGTGAATTTCTTTTCGTCAGGATATCTTTAGGCATGCGTGCTTCGATATATGCGTATAACTGTTATCAGATTTAGATTTTATAAGTATGTATAAAAGTCTATTTGTTTCTTTATACAATCTATATGTTTCTAAAAATCTCATTATGTTTATATGTAACCGTAAACCAACGTAAATGGCACATCATTGCCAGATTTTTATTAGAGCAATATTCTTACAATGCTCTAACGTAGAGAATAAAGTAATTTACGAAACAATGATAATTCTTTGCTGCCAACATTAACATTGAATGTCATTTTATATCTGTCTCTGTAATTGTCTATATATATATATATTCAATTACCCATAAAAATGTTAACCCCTAACCAATTTAATCAAAAGTTAAATTTATTAAAATTGCTAGGGTTTTATTATTTGTAGAGGAACGCATTGGGAACAAAACGGGTGTTATTAGGTGCTATTCATAACCAAAGTCTACAGCACTGGAATTATAAAATCAAAAATGATATTATGACCTCACTGTAACTAAAAACAAAACTGCATAGAGATATATAAGGGGTGTACGTATTTGTGGTTTTAACATTACCATACTATAAACATTAGTAATAAATAATAACCTATAACCTCTGGTATCTTTGGTTTAAAAAAGATTAAGGTTTTAAATCGTTAAGGGTGTAATTATTAATGGATGATACTCTATTATTAGAATTCGCTTTATATTTGCCTAACGTCTAGGCATAAAATAACCCTAGCCGAGTTGATATACCGTTAATATCATTATGGGGTCATAATCCAGCAAAATAACTACATCATAGCGGGATTTTTATTTGAAAATTCAACTTTAGAATAAGATTAAAACCATTTCGTTTGTAATTCGTAAATGAATGATAATTTCATGGAGTCATTTTTTAATCATCCATATCCTCACTCTAAGAAAGACAAGTATGAAATGCTAATAAGAATCCTTCACTCCTTCCTAAATGGAAACATTGATGTAATCAAATAATACAAATCTTTTTTTACAGATTTCCTTGTTCGATATTAAGTAAAGTATTAAAAAAATGTCTACCAATTGCACATAGATTTAGGGGATCTCTCAAGTACAGGGGTTTTCAAACTTTTTATTGATGCACTCCTTGTAATCAAATTTAATTTCCATTTACTCTCAAATAATTTGATAGAATATTGCTAATATTTTCTCACAGTTTCACTGAGTGTCCTGATGAGAGGGGTTGATTTATTTAAATATTTTCCGTTTCAAGATTTAAATTATAACAATATATCATCATCATCATGTCGTACCGCTAGCACAGATATCCCTGACCCTCTCTCGCCACTTCTCCCTATCGTTCATCGCCTCTGGCAGGTCTTCAGGGCTACATCCCGTATCCTCACATAGCTGCTGTATGTATGTTCGAGCTGGTCCTGCATGTCTGGCTCGTCTAAGTGGGATAGTTTTCGTGATGAGAG
This sequence comes from Sepioteuthis lessoniana, assembly GCA_963585895.1. Taxonomy (NCBI): domain Eukaryota; kingdom Metazoa; phylum Mollusca; class Cephalopoda; order Myopsida; family Loliginidae; genus Sepioteuthis; species Sepioteuthis lessoniana. Next base: position 71,139,688 of record OY757911.1, on the reverse strand, counting down.
GCAGGTGGCCGTATAGTTGGTGCCTTGTGGGGTGTTGCTGCCAGGACTTGTTCAATATTGCTCGCAGCATTCTTGTGTAATTGCCGTCTAGCTTCTTCTTCAGCCGTTTCGCTAGCGTCCAAGTAGTGCATCCATACAGCAGTATCGATACGACCGCTACCTGGAAGAAACTGCGTTTCATTTTATTGGTCAGGTCTGATTTCCATATGATCGAGAGCCTATCGATAGCTGTTCATGCCTTCGACTGAATTATAATTATACCACACATACCAACAAGTACCTGGCAATGCTTAAACCTACTTAACGAGTGAAGATCTGGTTCTCTTTGGTCAGATTGTGATTTTTCGTTAATAATAATTTAATTTTAATTTTATTCATTAAAAATCTCTTACCATAGATAAGAAAATAAATTTCAGACATTGTATTTTAATTTTACTTTCTCAAAATTCCACTTTTTTAAATCTATTTTCTATTCTTATTGAATAATCTTCTAAAACATTTCATAATCTATTTTTAAAAAAGGTTTTTTTTAGAATAAGAATTCAGTATTTTTATAAGTGTTTTAAAATATTTTTCTTTCGTGATATTCGATTGTTTGTTTATATAAATGACCGGTATATTTTGAATGGGTCGTATATGAAAGACACTTTTCCAAAGGTTATCACACCTCATCAGACATTCTGCTTGGTGTACGATATTTGGCAATTAATCTACATGATCCAGCAATTTTTGTTCTGTTATAAATAGACTTCTAAATGCAAACTTGTACATCTATCCACTGGGAACCACATACTTTTATTCACTCTGCCAAGATTCTATTCACCTCCACTTTAAGAAGCCTAGGCCTAGTGAATCAGATATTGCTAATTTCCAACCTAAAGCAGTCGTCAGTGTTCGAACCCTAACTAAAACTAGAATCCTAATGGAATGGAAAACACTATTTGCATTCAAGAATTATGACTTTTCAAAGAGTAAACAGCCCGTTACCATGACTGTTCTCAGCAGAGATAAATGAGATGCTTCTCTTACCTTCTCCATGATTTGGTGTCAGTTTTTCCTCGACTAGTACAATGACAAGAATGTCCTGCAGATGAAGCGAAAAAAAGGCCTATGCTTTTCATGAGTACCTCAGCCGGATTTTGAACTCACTGGCATAATGAAGTAATACCAAAGACTGAAAAATTGTACTTGATGCCTCCTTGCTTAACACTCAGCATTTTAACATTTTGATCAAGAGTAAAATGGGCAATACAGGGGAGGGAGTAGATCCCGCCTCTACACCTCTATAGCTATTGAAAAGGGGGCCTTCGAGTTGCCTTTGACGACGGTCGGTCAACTCACTACTTATGCTGATTACAAGTTCCAAATGCCGACAACTATTACGCCAACTGCAATTCTATTGAATCTTTAAGACTGACTTTCAGATAAGGCGAAAACTTCTCTCTAATTGATAGACTGATTGGCACAACTTAAGTTTCGCATCGGTCATTTTATCTTGTTGCAAATTGAAATAAATTCAAGAAATAAAGTGCTTAATGGAGGAGTGGGGTAAAAATATAATGTAGTCGTGATTGTGTAGTTGTATCAACCATATATACGGACAGAATGTAACATTTGTTTGACCATAGAATTATATAGGGGGCTCAGATAAAGAGCACACACTATCTCCATGGTAGAACCTGGTTGAGGTTTTTATCGGTATATTTACCGATAAAAACCTCAACCAGGTTAGTATATATCGAAAATATATAAATTCTGGACAGACATCAGCAGTTCCTAAAATGGTGGGCAATGAAAAGTGATGGAAAATGGGATTTCCAGTGATTAACAATGATGCAAACCACTCAAAGTTGGGAAAAATTGCTTCAAATTCAATTCACAGTTCAAAGTTGCCTCGCTGAACTCCGGCACAATATACTCTTCGTTTCATTGTACTTGTTGATCAACATGGTCACTATTATTGACACAAAGTTATTGACTATTGCGCCTCAACTGAACCAGAGAACATCGACAGTAGACCATGGAAGACGAGCGTTGAGTCACTTGGTGAAACGAATCATTGTCTATCTAGCAGACAGTCGAGATTGTGGAGAAGACCGCATGAGGCGATGGGTCCAGTCTGTCAGCCGTGTAGTACGTGATGGTACTATTTACCAACCCCTCCGCTCGGGCAGGATATGACACAAGGTCAATTTTTAAGCGGAGTTTAACAGGTTTGAATTCAGAGTTTTCCTTCTCCTAGACTAGTTGCCTCACCAAGGCTGAAGAACCTAGTCCGTCCTACTATTTACCCATAGCTGGGGGAGAATAAGGGGGTTCATACCTTTCCCAAGGGTATTTGCCCGAAAGTGAACGTAATAGCGCGACTAGAGTACGAACTCGCGTACTACGATTCCGCAGTTCATCGCTTTAACCATTACACCACGAGGACACCTCGACTGGTGGCTAAGTAACGGTGTTGGGTGTGTTCTATTAAAGTTGGAAAAGACCAAAAGTAAAATAGAAGCCTGTCTTAACTGATTTGACATACAGAAATTTTGTTAAAGACCATTGGCATACCTTTTAGCTTGCTATATTTCTTGCCTATGGTAATTTCTTTCGGTGTTTTCACTAGATCTGCGGTTTGAGAAATGTTCGTTTGTCTTCTGCTTAATCTATTAGCTTTCGATTGAGTGTATCTGAGATATACTGCAATCCAAATGAAATGGGCGAAAACTTAGATAGATAGATAGATAGATAGATAGATAGATTATTAGCCATGAATATATACACCCTTAACAATATTCCCAAAAACTTAATTTTAATCTAAACCAAAGAAAATTTGATAGATAGATAGATAGATTGATTAGCCATAAAAATGGAGTTTTATTCTCTACCATCATTAATTACACTGGTTTAAATTTTTGGTCTGAGGCAAGAATGGAGATAGGTGTTTTTTGTTAATTTGGGTGTGCTGAATTCAAATTTATAAATAGTTTTGCTCTATCGCCTCTAGTTTTCTGGCTTTTAAATAGTATCATTTTAGTATAAACAGAGAATATATGTGCATATTCCAAGAGTTGCAGCAGCTTATAACAGATAAAACAGGATAGATAAAGAACACTGATTGAATCAATATACTTGGATGACACAATTACACAATTCATAGTACCACAGACAGTCAAAAGTGTGTTTTCTTAGAAGATCTGGTTTATTTTGCCTCCGGGATGTCACGCAAGAGCATCCAGCAGAAGTCTCCCATCATGCCGGGGTTCCATTTGCCTTGATAGTTGCTCTCCATCTTCGTAATGTCTTGGTGGAATCTTTTTCCATGCTCATCACTCACTGCTCCAAGGTTTGGCGGGAGGAAGTTGAGGTGGGAATGGAGAAAATGAATCTTGAGTGACATTCGGCACCCCATATCCTCGTAAGACTTTAGCAACTTCTCAATACAGGCTTGGTAATCTGGTAGGCGTGTGTTACGAAGGAAGCCACTACAGACTGACTTGAATGCTTCCCATGCTCTCAGCTCCTTTAAGTTAAGAAGCTCCTCAAAATCAGTATCCTTCAGCACGTCTCGGATCTGAGGTCCGACAAAGATGCCCTCTTTGAGCTTAGCAGCACTAAGACCTGGGAACACAGTATACAAGTGTTGGAAGGCAGCACCATTTTTGTGCAACGCCTTCACAAAATTCTTCAGCAAACCAAGCTTGATGTGAAGAGGAGGAAGAAGCACCTTATTCATGTCCGCCAGAGGATTCTCCTTGAGGCTGTGTTCGCCAGGAACAAAAGTGCTTCTAGACCCCCAGTCTTTCTGCTTGTAATGGTGGGATACAGCTCGACTATCCCAGAGACAGAGAAAACAACAGTACTTTGTGAATCCCGCTAGCATACCCATTAGAAGACCAATGACCTTGAGGTTCCCACACAGACTCCATTGGTACTCGCTGTATTTAATAGCTTTATTGCAGTTAGTCCATTGTAGCAGTGTTTACAACAGATGTGTGGAGCCCAAGACTTGTCCTGATCACCAATTTTACAGTCAAAATAGTGAAAGTAGGTTGTTCTCTGGAGGGAAGTGATGGTTCGATGCTGTGCAACTGTTGTGAAGTCCCCACACACGTAGCAGAAAGAATTGGCCTTGTTGAGGCATCCTCGACATTTTGACGTGCTTGAAGCCATTGGAGAATCTGAAAATATAACAAAGTAAAACTAAATGTGCATTTGAAAATGTAATACTAATATTTAGTAACCCAAAAGATGTGTAACACGATAGTTAAGGGACACCAACCTCCTGTGCCGCCTGCGAGACAACCTCTTCTAATGACTGCCAGAGTGTGGATTGAGACCTGCTGCCTTAACTGTCAAAATCCGTCTTGATATATAACTATATATATATATTTAATGTAATGCTATCACTTACATTTAGTGCATAATAACTAAAAAATAAGCCATAAGTCTCACGATATTAGAATTAACCCTGAATTCAAATACGCCTTTATGTACCGTATATGCACAAAATGCACACCATGCATTTCTAAAAGTCTAGAGGTGATGAGTAAAAACGGATTTCAAATTTGAATTCAGTAACCTCAAATTAGGTAAAAACGGGTATTTTTGTGCTTGCCTCAATTTCTTTGTAAACCAATGTTATCATCACTGATAAGTCATACTGATCGCACGGATTACCCCCCTCTTTCTTTCTCTCTCTCTCTCTCTCTCTCTCTCTCTCTCTCTCTCTCTCTCTCTCTATCCATCCTTCCTTATCGACCATCACTCTTGGCAGGTCCTCTAGACGGCATCCAGTGCCTGCACACAGCTCATATACGTAAGTTTTTGCGTTTCGGCCAATACTGATGTGTCCATGCATAGAAGTCCATTGAAGAGTGTCGTTTTTGAGTTTATATCTGGTTTTCCAGCTGTTAACAGTATCTCTTGTTCGTTTTGGTTAAGAAAGTGGTCGCGTTGTAGGCTGCTGCTTCCTGGAATTTTTCAGAATGGCACACTGCATCGTTTTGCAGCTCTCATTTAGCTTTTGCTTTCGTTAGAGTCCATGTGGTGCATCCGTGCAATAGTACCTACACGACTGCAGCTTGGATGAATTCCCGTTTTATTACATGAGAGAGATTCGAGTTCTATATGGTCAATAGCCTTTCATTGTAGATTATAATACAGTTGAAAACGATATTATCAGGTGCTATGTGTTACATAACTGTTCAGCAGTGACACTCAGTAATCAAGAATATAAATATATAGTTGTCCATATATCAGTTCACCCCTGATATAGAGAGGTGCAATTTTATTTTTGGTTCAGTGCTGTAGAATTTGGAAATAACTAATATCTAACAATACCAGTTTTCAATGTATCCCGTACCAGTAGAAATTTGTAAATTTTGAATATCTTTGTTTAGAAGAAAATAAACTTTTTATTCAAAAATCCTTTCGCATGTACATATTTATGGGAAATTTGATTGATAGATAGATAGATTATCGTTTAGTAAATAAATGTCCTTATAATAAAATACAAATGTTTTACCGCAGTTTAAAAATATATTTACTATAAAGAAAAACAGCTTTAAACTGTGCATTTAGTCTCGAATTTTCAAAAAAGAGTGAGCTGTGAACTTTTGCACATATCCAATATACATATATATATATATATATAGTGAGAGAGAGAGAGTGTGTGTGAAAGAGAGAGAGAGAGAGAGAGAGAGAGAGAGAGTGAGTGGTAGAGAAGTTAATGGGGAGAGAGGTGGGGAAAGATAGAGAAAGAAAGAGACAGGTAATTAGTATTACATGTTTTCGAAATACAAACGAATTCAATGCTCCGTGTCTCTTAACAATGGTTTTTTTTAATGTTTCTGTCATCAAAGCTGCCAGGCATTTCCTTATCAGCGTTAGAAAGAATTGTTCGTGGCACCGGCGAAGTATTCAAATCGCAGGGGTTAAGAAAAAGGGAAATCTAATTACATCTTACCAGCACGAAATATATATATATATATATATATATATATATGTATATATGTGTGTGTGTGTGTGTGTGTGTGTGTGTGTACTTTGAGGCTTTTTATTTTGTGTTTTTTGTAGTCATTGTTTGTACGTCTTAAGGAAAGAAAATAAATTTTAAAAATAAATATATCAACGTTTTGAAAGTATTTGCGTCGTAAAGCGCGTGTCATGAACCTATCAATTGCTTCCGTTGTATTTCAATTATGAAGTTCGGCCTAAGTGTCGTTTTTAATTGTTTCAGTTTTTGGATTTTTGTAATTGATTCTGTTTTGGTTTTTTTTTCTTTTCTTTTTTTAATTGCTTTATTTATTCATTTTGTTTAAATGTTTCCTTTTCTTAGTTTTGTCTCTGTTTTTCATTGAAATGTTCTATTTTCCCTTTTCTTCTTTTAACGTAATTCAGAATCCTTTACCTGCGTTTCTTCTTTATTGTCGTCATTATTTGTCTAATTGTATAGTTATTTTTCTCCTTTTAGTTTTGTATCTTTCTTCGGGAAAAAAATGTCTCTTTTGTTAATCTATTTTTTAGTTTTCGTAATTTTTTTAAATAGCTTTTACCAATTATCTTCGGGAAATTTTACTCGATTACCTTTAGACAAAATAAAGAAAAAAATCCTTCTAAAAACACTTTGACATGAAATGATTCATATAAACATGAGATAACTGAAGACCAAGAGGCAAAGAACGAAAAGAAACAAAATTCGTAGCATTCTATTACCATCTCAGTTTAACACAAATAACCATGTTTCACTTAGAATTGAGAGAACAAGAAAATCTTAGCGTTTCTTCTCACTTTTTACCGTTTATCTGAATGGCATTCAAATGAAGCATCTCTTAAAAATCTTGATCAAAAGATAAAATACAAGCCAGACTGACAACTGCAAAGGCTATGGTTCTGCTTTCTGTGGCAAACATTATTTGATACACAAACCATATTATCAATTACGTGAAAATAGAGTTATAAAAGATAGTTTTAAACCGTTTAAAAAGCTTAAATATCTGTAAAGATAAAAACTAATTAAGAAAACACGAATTTGTTGCTTTTAACCTATAGATAGTAAGTGTATCCCTGTTTTGCATGTTTTCGCTCAAGAGTAACTGATAACGTCATCTCGTAAAATCTATTAATATATTTTTAGTATTTTCATTTCAGTTATTTTATGTCTAAACTTACAAACCAGCAAACATTTTACCAAGTGTCAGGGACCAATAATATATCAAAGCTAAAATTATTATTCCTATATGATAAAATATTCATTTAACATTGGTAGTTATGTGAATCTTAACAAAGTAAATATAATGAATATATATTAATGCTTGATAATTATGCGCATTTTCTGCAAAAAATAATTGTTCCTCAAAAGTCTGTTCTAATAGGCTAAGGTTGGTAATGTGCCGTATTGTAACATTGTAGTAAGTGAGTTGAACTGTAGTTGCGCTATTACGTTCACTTATAGACTAATACCCTTGGAAAAGGTATGAACCTCCGTATCCATCCAGCTATGGGTCAAATATTACACCCAAAAGCTTGCTGTAAAAGTAAAAAGTCGAAAAATGTGTTACTTTTAAAATAAGTTACAAAGAAGAAGAAGAAGAAGAAGAAGAAGAAGAAGAAGAAGAAGAAGAAGAAGAAGAAGAAGAAGAAAATTCAATAAAAGAAATAACATTTAATATGTAATTACTTTAAAGTGACCGTGATCTGATCTTAAAACATCCTCTTACCTGCAATTACGAAACACCTTCAGTTTCTTTGTTTAAAGTCATACTAAAGCCACCCTTATAGAAGGAAAGCAGTTCTACCATTTAACCCATAGCAGGGGGATATGAGGGTTCACAGTTTTCCCGTCAGCATTAGTACGAAAGAGAACGTAATCGAACGATTGGAGTACGAAGTTGCTTACTGTGATGTCACAGTCCAACACGTTAAATATTAGTCACGAGGCCTCCGACGCAGAAGACAGGAAATATAAAAAGAAAGAAGAAACCAGCAAAATAATACAGAAACAATAAACTTCCGCGAGTATTGCAGCAATTCTAAATAAGGTTTTTAACATTTAAGATTAACATACTTAATTCAAAATTTCGAGTTTTGCTGCATTAATATTGTATTTTCTTTCGTATGATCAAGCAGTGTAAAGGTTTCAGAAGGTTTCGAAAGGATTCAAAAGGTTTCAAAACGATTAAAAAAGTTTCCAAAGGATTCAAAAGGACTCAAAAGGTTTCAAAAAGGATTATCCAAGGATTACAGACACAATCAAGAAAAAAAAGCTACGAACAAAAACAACAAAAACCACAGATATAACTTAAACTTTCAATGTAGAGAAATGTAATTCGTTTTATTTCTGTTTTCATTTAAACTGAGAATAGGGGACGTGACCTTATATTCAATACTAATGTCTTAACAGCCAACGTATTAAGTTTGAAATCATTTAAAACGTGTAAATACTCCATGTTTCGTAGTTAATATTTTAAGCGCTAATATACTAATAAAGTTCACAATAATTTTCAGCTAATAAATACTTCATGCTTAGTTGTAGTATCAATTTTATTGACCAAATTAAAACAGGTAATGTAGCACAACGTGTCAAAAGGGTCTATGAGTGTAGAACTACCCCTTAAGTTTCAGTTGGACCGTCGTTGTAACCTTGAAGAACATACAAACACCGTCTGTTTGTTCGCTAATACAAACGTTTATTTGCTACTACTCTTCATTCGTCATCGTTTGGTTTGCTTTGCTTTCTTTGTTAAATGGCATATCAACCTTCGAGGGTTATTTAATCCCAAAACCATCATTCTAGAAGAACAGTAGTGGTATTATTTAACTAATAGCTGGGAAGATTTGGAAGTTCTATACCTTCCCCAGGAATATTTGTGGACGAAGACATCGTCTTCGTTGAAAAGGGAGAGACAGAGTATGAACTGTTCAACCGCTTTTGATAGAAAGAGAAAAAACCGTCGTGAGACGAAAAAGACAGACACAGACCTTGATATTTACTTTTTCGATTTCTGTTGTAGTTTTCGCCGGTGGTTGCTCGGGATTCCATCTTCACAGCTCCATGATTCGTCTCCAACTGCCTTTCTTCCTGTTTTCAATCCTGCGTCCACTTAAATGACCTTTCCGTTTGAGTTTCTTTCGGCTAATCACAGCCCTGCTGATACATTTGGATTTTCAACTTGGGCGTTGGCTGCTATCATGACCTGGATTTTGAAAACCTAACGACACTTTCCCATTCGTTTCTCCCTTGTCATAATGACTCTCTCTCTCTCTCTCTCTCTCTCTCTCTCTCTCTCTCTCTCTCTCTCTCTCTGCCTCGAATCTCTTTCTCATATATGCCTCTCCTTTTTCACCGTCCACTGGTTGACTTCTTAGTCTAGCTAGGAAACAATTTACTACTAAAATAATCAACCAGAATCTTTTATTATATTACTGTAAACACTCCATATTAAACACATCATATTAAAAAATACTCTAATAGAAATTAACGAAGTGGATTCCGGAAGAAAAAGAATCCCCTCAAACAAAAGCATCCCAATTTATCCTATAATACATCTGGGTTCTTTAACTTTGGTATGGCAGCCAGTCAAGGAAAAGGAAAACTCTGAAAAAATCTGAATAACCAGTTCAACTCCACTTAAAGAGTGACCTTGTGTCACATCCAGCTCGTGTAGAGGGTTTGGTAAATATATATAAGACAAGTGAAAATAAATGTTTTTACACCTTTTTCTGAAGGAGAGCATAAAATTATTTTTCATATTAATGATATTCGAAATTCCACTGATTTTCTTTTCAGAAACAAAGAAGATACGATTTTACCTTAAATTATTTGTGTTTTATACAAAAAGGAGTCTTCTCCACACTAAGTGACAATCTCTGAAATTAGTTGACCAGTTTACATACTTTGGCAGCAATATCTCATCTACTGAAAGCAATGTCAACATAGGCATAGGCGTAGACTGTAATTGACAGGTTATTAAACATATCAAATCTCTCGGATAAATTTCTTTCAAGTTGTGACTGTGTCAGTACAACTATATTGATGCACCACCAAGAACTTTAACAAAACGCATCAAAAAAGCTACAGGCAAATTATATAAGAATATTACGAGCTGTTTTGAACATATCCTGGAAGCAACACCCTAGAATACCTCAATTGTACAATCACTTACTCCTCCCATATCTCACAAGCCATTAAAGTAAGACGAACAAGACAAGTTAGGTTTTACTGGAGAAGTAAGGACAAACTCATTAGCAACATTCTCTTTGGGACACCTACACATGGATGTGCTGACGTTGGCCGTCTTGCAAGTACTCATATGTTGTATGTAGGAATTAAGAGACAAAAACTCCTCTGTATAGAAATATAAACCCATTTTTTCTTTATTACAAAATGTACGAAATGGTTGGCAAAATTGCTGCGTGAAGTGAAAGAGAATCCGAAACAACTAAGATTCATACTAGGTTGTGATATGAGATTTTCAGAGAGCTTTACTTTTGTTCTGTCTCTACGAGGCTGGCACAAAGCCGACATAAAACATTTAATCATCTTCGTTTCTTCTTCGCGCTTCTTTCACGGAAGACTGATACAAGGCCTACTTAAAACATTTAATCATCTTCGCCCTCCTTCGTGTTTCTTTCACGAGACTTGTACAGATCAGTTTACAACAGAAGCCAGTGCTAGGATCTCTTATTTTCTTCTGGGATCAAACTTGCTTTCGACATAAGCGAGTCTTGTTAATTTAGACTTTTCTCTACATCTCAATCCGAGGCCGCCTGCTCTCCTCCGGGCCAAAGCCTTGAATGACGTGACGTTTAGTGCCCCCTTCGCTCTGCGCTTTGTCCACTGCTCACGGCTTTGGGGTTGAAAACTTCCGGCGTTATAATTTTTCCAGACGACCATGCACATCGTGGTTACTCTTCGTTCCGGCATCCCGCTCTCGCAATTCACGTAGTATTTTCACTGTCTTTTGTATACAGGTGTATCCTGCTTTTGAAATCTCCGATTTACACAGCCTATCAAAGATCAAATATGTAGCATAACATACATTAGCTCTGTGCGGACACAGGATCCACCCTAGGAGACCTGCTAATGATGCACAATAAAGACAAATGGCGAAAGAGTCTGGGATTTCCGTGTTGTCAGTATGACTTGACGGTGATAATATCAAGTTTAATTCAAGTGAAATAACCTTCATTTTTCACGTGAAGTCTGAATCGGTTTATACAAACAAATAAGAGCTTTATGATTTTTTTTAAATAAAGTATTAAAGTGAATCAATTTCCTGTTATTCATATCTAAAATGTCATCTTACTTTAAAAATATCTAAAAGTAAAATCAACAAATACATAATACATGCTATAAAAATTGATATTTAAAGGAAATTTTACAAGTGGAGACGTAACACGTTATTTGGTCATTCGTATTATTTCTCTATTGTTGAATAATGCGTAATAAGCGTGACAATTTGTTGGTCGTATAAAGATTAATTTATTATTTTATAGTTTTAATAGTATTTTATTCAATTTTATCATTCATTTCTTTTCATATTGTACATTCTATAAGGATTAATTTGGCAAGAAAATGAGATATATTGTACATAAAATTATCTTGCTTCCCTTTCCTATTATGTAGGATTGTTTTAGTAATTAATTTCCTTTGCATTCTGATGATGCAAAACCCTTTATGAAACATGTCAATATCATTTTCAAATGACTTCTTTTCTTTGCTTTTCTTTGCTTTTCTTATGTTTCATAGAGGAAATGAATACATTTTCAACAATTTTTAAAAGGTATTCAAGATGCACACGATAGAATTTTGTAGAGAAGCACTTGAAGTTTATCATTAAGGTTTTCATTGTACTAGGTGTTCCATTGTTAATCTGAGTGACAAAAATTGTGGCTATTGAAAAGGCATTCAGTGTCCTTGAATTAAGCAAAAAGAACTATGTTATTACTGTGCGACAGCGTATTAGAAGATTGTTTAGGGAGTCATCACCGATTAAGTAAGTCCCTCAAAGACAAGTACTAAAAACTTCAAAAACAATATATATATATATGTGTGTGTGTGTGTGTGTGTGTGTGTCTGTGTGTGTGTGTGTGTGTTGTGTGTGTGTGTGTGTGTGTGTGTGTGTGTGTGTGTGTGTGTGTGTGTGTGTGTGTGTTGTTTTTGAAGTTTTTAGTACCTATCTATGATGGACTTACTTTAAGGAAATGATTTAGGAGACTTTCAATATTTGAAAAAAAGGAGAATGTTCGTGTTAGCTAATTACTCAGCTGACGGAAATTCACCAGGATATATATAGACAAGAGTTACGAATTTTAAACCAGGTCTTTTTAAAATTACATGGAAACGGTTAAAAGTGATTCTTAAAATCAACGGTTATTGCAAACCAAACGTCGTAATTCTTGAAGATTAATACTGAATATATACACATGCAATGCAAGAAGGAAGATTGTTTATTAAGCGTCACATTTTCAACGTCAGAGCGACTGTAAATTGCGATAATTAACTTCAGGTACTTGCAATACTCACCATACCTAGTTTCGTTAGACTTTATCTTGTTTCATAAACAAAAACTTCTTCTCAAAAGTAGATTTGAGGATGTGAATGATATTAAAAGAAACAAGATGGAGCAGCTTTCCACTATGTCAAAAGAGGTTTTGTAAATGTGATTCTACAAATGGAAAACTCAGCGAAATAAGACTTTGGTTTAATTTAGTTTTATTTCTTT
>OY757911.1:71006972-71121972 GCA_963585895.1 Sepioteuthis lessoniana | reverse complement strand
AAGAAGGAAGAGAACGAAAAAAAGAGAAAATGGGCGATTAAGAAAGAAAACAAGAAAGAAAGAAAACAAGAAAGAAAGAAAGGTTAATATAAAAAAAAGGCGACAAGCAAAGAAACTTATACCAAAAATAAAACAGTAGATTTGAAAAAAAGAACAATGAAATGATTAGGGGAAAAAATGAAAAAAAGAATAAATGAATGAGAAAATAAGGAACTGACGGATGAGAAAAGAAGGAACTGACGGATGAGAAAAGAAAGAACTGAAGGATGGGAGATGAAGGAATAGATGGATGAGAAAAAAAAATAAAGGATAGAAAAAGTAAGAAATGATGGATGAGAAAAGAAGGAACTGATGAATGAGAAAGAAGGAACTGAATGATGGCAGATGAAGGAAATGATGGATGAGAAAAGAAAGAATTAATGGACAGGATATGAAAGAAGTGATGGATGAGAAAAGAAAAATAAAGGTTAGAAAAATAATCAGCAGATGGATAAGAAAGAAGGAAGAGATGGATGAGAAAAAAAGAAGTTATGGATGAGAAAAGAAGTAACTGAGGGATGACAGATGAAAAAACTAATGGATGAGGCAAAAAAGGATAGGAAAAGTAGGAACTGATGGATGAGAAAGAAAGAAACGGGTGGACGAGAAAAGGAGGAACTGACGGATGGGTAAAGAAGGAACTGATGGATGAGAAAAGGAGGAACTGAATGATGACAGATGAAGAAAAGGAACAGATGAACAGGTTATAAAAGAAGTGATGGACGAGAAAAAAAGTAAAGGACAGGAAAAGAAGTAACTGCTCGATGAAAAAAGAAAGAACTGATAAACGGGATATGAAAGAAGTGATGGATGAGAGAATAAAAAAATAATGGCTTGGAAAAATTAGGGAACTGATGAATGAGAAAAGAAGGAACGGAATGGTAGATGAAGGGACTGATGGATGAGAAAAAAGGAACTGATGGATGAGAAAAGTAGGAAGTTAATGATGGCAGATGAAGGAAGTGATTGGTGAGAAAAAAAATGAAGGATAGGAAAATAAGCAATTGATGGATGAGAAAAGAAGGGACCGAGGAACAGGATATGAAAAATGTGCTGGATGTGAAAAGAAAGAACTAAAGGACAGGAAAAGTAGGAACTGATGGATGAGAAAGAAAGAAACTGACAGATAACAAAAGAAAGAACTGATGGATGCGAAAGAAGGAACTGATGAATGAGAAAGGAAAGAAGTGACGGATGGGAAAAGAAGGAACTGATGGATGAGAAAGAAGGAACTCATTGATGAAAAAAGAAGGAACAATGATGGCAGATGAAGGAAGTGATGGATGTTAAAGGACTGATAGACAGGATATGAAAGAAGAGATAGATGAGAAAAGAAAAAACTAAAGATAAAAAAAGTAGGAACTGATGGATGAGAAAGAAGGAAGTGATGAATGAGAAAGGAAGGAACTGGCGGATGGCAAAAGAAGGAAATAATAGATGCGAAAGAAGGAACTGATGAATGAGAAAGTAAGGAGCTGACAGATGAGAAAAGATAAAACTGATGGGTGAGAAAAGGAACTGAATGATGGCAGGTAAAGGAAGAGATGGATGAGAAAAGAAGTGATGGACGGGATATGAAAGAAGTGATGGATGAGAAAAGAAAAAACATAGGATAGGAAAAGTAGGGACGTATAGATGAGAAAGAAGGAACTGATGGATGGGAAAATAAGGAACTGATGGATGAGAAAGAAGGAAATGATGGATGAGAAAAAAAAAGGAACTGATGGATGGGAATAAAATGAACAGATGAATTCGACAAGAGGGAAAAACTGAAATGTTGAAAATAAAGACAGAATGGAAAAAGTAAGAAAACAGAAAAAAGTCAAGGAAAAATACGTCGACAATTAAATGAAAGACTTAAAACCAGTCTAAATAAATATTGCTAGGAATGAAAAAACATGTTAACGATTTTGAAATAAAATGGAATCATTGTGAAGATGATTCGTTTCTCCTTTTTAGTTTAAGATATATATATATATATATATATATATATATATATATATATATTGTGTGTGTGTGTGTGTGTGTGTGTGTGTGTGTGTGATTGTCTGCATGTGTGTGTGCGTGTGTTTATCAAAGAGCTTAAAGAACGATAACGCATACTATGAACATTGTATTTCCGATATTTTCCAAGCGAAAATATATCACAGGCATTGCTTTCTTTCTAGTCATTATAATTAGATCTTAATAAAGATTCTATACAATAATGTTTTTTTGTGAAGAAGAAAAAATCACTTATTACTTAAATATAGGTTTGGCTTCTTTGTATTATGGCTTTTCAATTTTCGTGTGTTATTTGATGCCAAAGAATAGTAGTGATAGCATTTAACCTATAGCTGGAAGGATAGGGGGTTCATACCTTTCTCAAGGATGTTAGTCCGAAAATGAACATAATGATAATAACGTAGCGACAGTTTGAACACGCTTAATTCAAGGTCACAGTCTAGCAATTAGTCTAACAATTAGTCAACTATAAAAGAGATGTATGATGTCTACTTTTTTTGTTTTTGTTTTCGTCGTTTTGTTTTTAATTTACTTTTTTATTCTATTTTATTTATGTATTTATTTATTTATTTATCTATCTTTTATTTTTTCAATTTCTTATTTTTTTATTGTTTTTTTTTCTTGATGTAACTTAAATATATCCACAGAAGGAAATGCCAAACGATGTACGCCGGACAAGAAATGAAAACTTGGATTGCAGTTGAGCGTAATAAAATTAAACCAATTACTTGTCACTTGAAATCATGGTTGGTTGGTTGGTTGGGTTTTATGGTATATCAACCTTCGTAGGTTATTTAACGCAAAATCCATTTTTATGAAAATAATTCTATTTCAAACAATTCGGTTTAGGATAAGTACGCAGTTTAAATGTAAGTACAGTTTAATTGTGAAAAACATTTCTATTTCAAGCTATTCAGTTTAATCGAGCAGTTCTAATTCAACTAATTCAGTTTAGTATAAGTGCAGATTTTGTTTACACACAGTTAAATATCCAAGCAGTTCTATATTAAACAATTCTGTTTAGTATAAGTACAGTTTCAATGTCAAAAACAGTTCGATTTCATATAACTCAGTTTAGCATAAGCACGCAGTTTAAATGTAAGTACGGTTTAATTGTCAAAAACATTTCTATTTCAAACTATTCAGTTTAGTCAAACAATTCAGTTTAGCATAAATAACTTGAAAAGAGTTGAAAATGAATGCAGCATTATTTGTACAAAACATAAATGACAGTAATCACATTTTTTCTCGTTTATTTTTCCCTGGGTGCGAAATCTCATAAATGCTTTGAAAAGAGACTATTTTTTTCTTTTATTTTATTAGTATACTTAATCATTAAAAGCTTTCTTTCAGTTACATTGTACTGAAATCTTTTGATATCAATAAAAATTAAGATAAGATTGGTTGCGTTTTTTTTTGGGGGGGTGCTTAATAGAACATCAATTTTCGTGGGTTATTTAACGCTAAAGATCTTCTAGTAAAAGGACAGTAGAGGTAATATTGATCCCATAAATGGCGGGGATAAGGAGTTCCTTAGATTAAAAGGGATAAAAGACGACAGAAAAATCGATTACAATTAAGAGAAAAAAGAAACAATCAGATGAAAATAAATAAATAAATGTAATAATAAATAAGTGAATGAATAAAATAAAATGCAATAAAAAAATAAATTAAAACAAAAATACAAAACAAAGAAAAAAAAATCTTGACTAAGGAGATGTAGTGGCTAACTAGCTGGACTGCGATCTCGAGGTAAATGAGTTCAAACTCTCGTCGGTTATAAGTCAAATAGTACCACTAGTGTTTATGCTAAATTGAATTGCTTGAAATAGAAATGTTTGATCACTTAACTGTGTGTAAACAAATGACCGGTGTTTAATAGTGATACGTAGCAATACTTGGAACCATCTTACTTCGTTGACTAAGTTGAGTTGTTAGAAATAGAACTGCTAGATATTTTAACCCTGTGTATCTACAAAATGTGTTTACAAATCATCATCATCATCATATCGTGCTGGCAGCACGGATATCCCTGACCCTCTCTCGCCACTCCTCCCTATCGTTCATCGCCCTAGGTAGGTCTTCAGGACAACAACCTGTATCCTCACATAGCTGCTGAATGTACGTTCGTGCTGGTCGTCCTGCTTTTGCGCGGCCATGTGTGGGGATCCATAAGAGTACATCTCTTATGAGTTCATCTCTGCTTCTCCAGCAATGTCCTGCATGTCTGGTTCGTCTAACTTGAATAGTTTTCGTGATAGGGGGCAGGTGGCCGTACAGTTGGTAATTTGTGGGGTGTTGCTGCCAGGACTTGTTCAGGATTGCACGCAGAATATATTCAATATATATGTAAAAACAGGATTTTGCATTGAATAACATACAAGGGTTGATATGCCATGAAACCTAAGAAAACCAAGCTAAACAACTCAAAAGGTTCATATATTTGAATAGATTGATCAGTCTGTTCTCCCATTTTATTACGGTCATTCAATCAATAAGCGAAATTTATCTATCAATCTAACTATAATTTTTTTTTTAAATCAAAATAGAATTATTTTTCAGAATTTTTTTCTATAAATGTAAATTCTATACTGTTTGAAATCGGTTTCAAAAATTATTTTGATCTCCGAAAAATAATTCCTTTGAGGCTCTTAGAATTTTTTTTTTATGATTGAGAAGTGCAATCTATGTGTAATTTATTGAAGAATGTGTAATAAGAACATAGAAACATATTTTAGAAAAGAAAATTATCCCAAATTACCTAAACATGAGTTTGCAACTGAGAGCTTGTGTCAAAAAGACAATCCATGGAATGGAAAACACTGACTCTTCGGTAAAGAAAACGTTCTGGGCGCAGCGGTCTGTGAAAATGTGATGCAGACAATTTTCTGGGACATTAGAGGACCCATCGCTGTTGATTTCCTTGAAAAAGATGAGACTATAAACAGATTTTTATTGCCTACTCCTAAGGCCATATTTCAACTTATTTATTGAATAACACTTATATATATATATATATATATATATATATATATATATATATATATATATATATTGTACATCTATCGGACATCTTTCTCTTGTTTTCTCTAAAGTTTCAAACCGGGAATTTTTCTTTAATCCTTTGCTATGTTTTTAACTCAGAAGCAATTTTACACTTTGAATCCCAAAACTTTTGCGCAGAATTCCGTACACGCAGAATTTTGTACGACCAGAATTTTGTACGACCAGAACTTCGTACATGCAGAATTCCGAACACGCAGAATTTTGTACGCGCAGAATTTTGTATGACCAGAACTTCGTACATGCAGAATTCCATACATGCAAAATTTTGTACATGCAGAATTTTGTGCGAGCAGAACTTTGTACATGCAGAATTCCATACCCGGAGAATTTTGTTCGCGTAGAATTTTGTACGACCTGAACTTCGTACATGCAGAATTCCGTACACACAAAATTCCATACCCGTGGAATTTTGTACGTGTAGAATTTTGTACGCGCAGAATTCCGTACGCAGAGAATTTAGTGCGTACAAAACTCCTTACTCTTTAAATTTTGTACACACAGAAAAATTTCGTACGCGAAAAACTTCGTGTGCGCGCAATTTTTTCCCGCATAAAAATATTTACGTAAGTTGTTGCGTAATTTGATTTTTAGCTGACACATAGAAAATAAAATGTTTTAATTTGGTTTCTTTCTTTTATGGCAAAGGGAGCCTTTGGGTCACCCTCGACTAAGATCGCCAACTTTACTTTTTATATTTAATGCCAACGCCATCTTTTTAGAAGAACAGAATTAATTCTATTTAACCAATCGCTGGTGGGGATAAGGGGCTTCATAACATTCCTAAGGTTAGTAGTTCGAAAGTAAACGTCATAGCTCGACTGGAGTTCAAAATCAATTACTTCGAGGCTGCACTTCAAAAATTAACTGTAATAAAGACGCACTTGCACACAAATTGTTCTTTTAGCTTTGAGACAGTTGCAAGTGATGCAATTGTTATAGTTACAATATTAAATATCAGATTATCTTCTTTCTTAAAATTGTACCCGTTGTCCCGGAATATTAATGCTTGAGTACCGATATTTGTCAGTAGTTGTATATGATTTACATATGAAAAAAATTGAATACATATAAAGCTATATCTATGAGATGATAGACTTCTTTTTTGTACAGAACAACCACACTCGGTCTTCTTGTGAAATCAGTCCCAGAGGTGTAGTGGCTAAAGTGCAGGACTGTGACATCATAATAAACGAGTTCGAACAACAGACGAGCTATTACGTTCACTTTTAGACAAATTCCTTAGAAAAAACGCATGAACCTGCTTATTTCCCACCTAGCTATGGGTTAAATTGTAAAACTATTGTCCTTTTATAAAGGTGGTCTTGGCATTAAAAAAAACCCTCTCAGGTTGAAATGCCATAAAACAAAGAAATCAGACCAACTGGTTTTCCTGCTTTGATATATGATAAGCTTCTGGATTTTATTTTTTAATCTGTGGGTACCCGGGCCCAGTCGGCTTGGACTGTAGAATATAAAGACTGCATCTCTGCATAGGTGTAAGACTCCTCCAACAAGTGTCCTGGATATGACGCTAAACAATCTGATAGTAAGGCTCCAGTAATGCTGGAGCTTTTAGGAATTTGGAATACCCCTTCATTGCCATTACTCCCAGGTTCACTTTGGCCCAGAGTGGTAGCACCTGATAGGGTCCTATCGATGGGTCAAATAGAACTAAAACGTTTACTTACGCTAAACTGAATTATTTGAAATAGGGCTGTTTTTACATTTAACTGTGTTTAGTAAATGACTCTTTAATTGAATTGTTAGTGATACATAGCAATGCTTGGAACCATTTAACCATTTGACTAAACTGAATAGTTTGCAGTAGAACTGTTTTGACATTCAAACTGCGTAATTATGCTAAACTGAATTGTTTGAAATAGAACTATCTATATCAATAAAATGTATTTGGTATTAAATAACCAACAATGTTTTAATATCCCATAAAACCCAACCAAACCTAATCCTATATATTCAATAAATATGTATAAAAAGGATTTGGCATTAAATAACCAACTATGGTTGATATGCCATAAAACCAAACACAACCAAACTCTTGGGGCCCGAATTGGTAGCACAGTTCCTTATAATACAATTACCCAATCCTCTAATACTTATTTGTTTGTCGTTTCTTGAGGGAAGCTGTATTCCTTTTGAGCCGGCTCGGTACATCTTTTCTTGTAATATAAATTTTTATTATTATGCAAATGTGTTCAATATTTCTGATCTTGAATCTTCCAATGCATTCATATTCAACTTATCATCTCATTATATACTATAGACAACATTATATGCCATCGACGATTGCTATTAGCTGTCCGATAATATATGGAAGGCTGGCCCATTGCTCAAATCTATGATCTTGAGATGTTGTTCACTTAGCCACAGGAGGGAACCTCTAACTGCCTCTAGCTACGACAATGAACGCAAAGTACAATCATCGATTTTAAAGTGATGCCAGGCCGCATGCCTACCAAAAAAGAAGGTCTTTTCCTCAGGCCCCCAAGAACTTTAAGCTTCCGTGACGTAGACAAGGCAGGACGAAACGACGATGGCGGCACAACGACGAACAATATCTTACAGCCCGCCGGCTATTTCTTATCTTCGGTTAACTTTCTTCTCTTGTTTTCTGAATTTGATTGTATTGCTTCCATAATACAATCTTTCTCGTTTTTATTTCTATCTTTCACCTGGTTTTCCCCTTCTTATTTCTTTTTCTTCTTCTTCACTTTTTTTACTTTCATTTCTTTTTACCGTCCACTTCATCTCCCCCACCACCTTTATCAATTCCTTCTCTCGTATTTATCTTTTTTCTCCCTCATTTCCAAAATATCTAACCGTCCTTCTCCTCTTCATTATTATTATTATTAATAGTAGTAGTTGTAATAGTAGCAGTACTAGTAAAAGCCATACTAATAGCAGTAGTAATCGTATTGTCGTTCTTTCCTATTTTTTCTTTTTTCTTTTAAGTTTCTTTCATCTCCTTTTTTTCAATAATACATCTTTTTCTTTTTACGTATATTCTCTCTATTACCGTTTTTCATCCTGCCGTTTCGTCATCCGATATATTTCGATATATATATATATATATATATATATATATATTCGTATGTATGTGTATCTATGTATATGCATGTGTGTGTCTGCTCACAAATTTTAGCGCACATGTACACGTGTGGGTGTGTGTTGTCGATGCTTGATTTGGTGTACTTTCAATAATTCCATCCATTCATGAATTTTACTCGATACCACAGAACTGAAAAGATTTTTTGCTAAAAACAGCAGACACATATATATGCAAGATGTGCTCACGAACATTCACTTGTACAAAGACGCATGCGCACTCATGCAAATGGAAAAATGATATTGTTGCATCCTGACTGTGTTGACCGCATTTTAGTTTCTTATCATTCGTTCTTCACGTCGTGTTGAAATATACTTATCAAAACTTTCTTAACTAAAAATTCGACGTGTAATCAAATCCAAAAAATCTGAGTTACTCATAGAACGGTCTTTTTGAAAGAAATATTCTTGTTGATTGGTTGATCAGATTTTAATGACATGTCGACCTGTCTAGGGATATCTTATGCCTAAAGTTTAGGGGATGATTCCTGGGTGCTATATGCCCTTGTGTCTTTCAGGCACCGGCAGGGCGAGCGACAAGTAATAAGGAATGCTTGGCAGAGTTCTGACTTAGAAGAACTTTCTAGATACGAAAGGGAAATTAAATGAGTAATACAGGTTAGAATTATATTCTCTGTAGTAATCTGTGGGTCTTGAAGGTCTGGTATGTATTAATACAACCTCTCCACACGAACAAGACACAACTTAAGGTCAGTTTTTAAACAGAGTTAACAGGTTTTAATGCAGGATTTTCCTTCTCCTAGACCGGTTGCCATACCAAGGTTAAAAAACCCAGTCTATTCTACTATTCACCATAGCTGAAGGGAAATAGCCTTATCAAATACAATGAAATATTCTTTCTAAAATCAAAAGAGAAATTATTCTTGTAACCGTAATGGAGAAAGACAATAAGTGTATAATTGTTTAAGTGATTCGGTTGCCGCCCCTGAGGCTAACGTGCTTGACAGTGACATCGTAATATAGGTAATACTGAAACCCCTAGAAATTTACTTTAGTAACAAAAGATTTAGTGGCTTGCTTCCTTTGAAAAAGACCAGGTAATTTGCTTCTATAACAAAAGGTCTAGTGATTTGCTTCTATGATAAAACACCTATCGTTTGCTTTTATAACAAAAGACCTTATGTTTTGCTTCTTTAACGAAAGACATGGTAATTTGCTTCTGTAACAAAAGGTCTAGTGATTTGCTTCTATGATAAAACACCTATCGGTTTGCTTCTATAACAAAAGACCTGGTGGTTTGCTTCTATAGCAAAAGACTTGGTGGTTTGCTTCTATAGCAAAAGACCTAGTGCTTTGCTTCTATAAAGAAAAGCCAGGTAATTTGCTTTTATAACAACAGATCTAGTGCTCTGCTTCTATAACAAAAGATCTGGTGGTTTACTTCTATAACAAAAGACCTAGTGCTTTGCTTCTTTAGCAAAAACCTGTTAATTTGCTTCTATAACAAAAAACCTAGTGCTTTCCTTCTATAAAGAAAAGTCAGGCAATTTGCTTCTATGACAAAAGATCTAGTGCTGTGCTTATATAGCAAAAGACCAGGTAGCTTGCTTCTATAGCGAACAATCTGGTGACTTACTTCTATAACAAATGTCCTGGTGCTCTCCTTCTATAAAGAAAGGTCAAGTAATTTGATTCTAAAACAAAATACCTGGTGCTTTGCTTCTCTAACAAAAGACGAAGTGCTTTACTTCAATAGCAAAAAAGTCTGGTAATTTGCTTCTACAAAAAAGCAATTGGTGCTTTCCTTCTATAAAAAAAAAGCTAGTTAATTTGATTTTATAATAAAAGACCTAGTGCTTTGCTTCTATTCGCCTAGCTTTAAGTGTTAGACAAGAACATAACGCAATTACTAATTTTATTGCTGTAAACATAACAAGACATGAATTAAGTTATGTTTTCTGGTTCTAAATGCTAAATTCTGAGCAGGCAGGGTTCTCTACATTAGAGAAATAATACTCAGATAAATTTTATCGGCAGGGATCCTGTTTTCTTTTCCTTGTCCTTCAAAGGACAATCAATTCGAATGATTTGCTTGGGCGGTGTGTGGGCAATACTGCTTAAGCATTTTAGTACTGCAAACCAGACATTTTATGGTCCAGTGAGTTGGCGCTATAGAATAAACCAACATCTCTGCAGAGGGGAAAGACTCCCCCAACAAGTTTCCAACATATGATAATATACACTGTGATGCTCGAGCTTTAGAGAATGCGGAGTACTCCTTCATTGACATTGTTCCCAGGTTCATTCTGGTTCAGAGTGGAAGCACTTGATAGGGTCCTAACTATGTGTCGAAAAGAATTTAACTGTGTACTTACACTAAACTGAATTACTTGAAATAGAACTGTTTTACATTTAACAGTGGGTGAGCAAAAACATTATTTAAACAAATGACTTACTGTGTGTAAACAAAAAACAGTGTACTTATGCTGAACGGAAATGTTTAAAACAGAACCGTTTTACGTTTAACTGTGTATTCGTATTAGATATAAGTGAAACCATCTAACTGTGTGAAAAATGCGCTCAGGTTCGTTTGAAAATGTTACTCATGCATCTAATATATATGTATAAAAATGATTTGGTATTAAATAACCTACAATGGTTGATATGCCATAAGCCAAACCAAACCAAACCAAACATTTTCTTTTGTAAAAATACGACTAAAAATAAAGAACTTCTGAAGAAAAAAGCCGTTGGTAAGAGTTATTTTTTATCATTTGTTTTCTGTGTTGTGCTTGTTTGCAAAATGGTAACAACAATTTTTTTTTTTTTGTTTTGTTAGCCCAGTAGAAGAAATCAGAAAAACTGTCGATTTGATTGCCAACATAATGAGTATTGATTCCTTTTTATAGAGCATTAAGCGATTAGAAAGTAAAAATGCCTCGTATGACCAATAACATATGGAAACGAGTATTATTTCACGCTTATTAATACAACTGATGAAAAAATGATGCGGTAGTCCTTACAAAAATTCTACTTGGAAATGTAGAGCTTGAAGTATAAAAATCTTGAAATTTCTGTCTTAAGATCTTTATAGTTACTTATTTAACAGATATATTTTTATATGATGGCCCTGCTCTATTTTTGAGATGACAATGTTAAATCTATCAATCACTATTTCTGGTCACTTAGCTTTTACAAATCTATTAGTATGAATGGTAATATCACAAATAACAGTGGCTTTTGGGCTTAGGACTAATTTTGAGTGATATTTACACTATTTTTAGGTTGTAATGCACAATAATATTGATATGCATTCCAAGAATTACACAGCATAATCTTTTCATGTAGATCTTCGGTTTGGTTTCTTTATTTTCAATAGCATATCAAACTTTGTGGGTGATTTAATGCCAAAGTTATACTTGTAGAACAGTAGTGATATTATTTAATGTATAACTGGTAGATCCCAAGTCGAAATCCTACTGCATTGTCTGGAACGAGCCGTCGCAGGCAGAGGCCTCCATGTCAATGCACACAAATCGGAATACATGTGCTTTAATCAAACAGGCAACATCTTCACACTAAACGGTAGCTCTCTGAAACTAGTTGACAAGTTCACCTACCTAGGAAGCAATGTCTCATTAACCGGGACAGACATCAACACGCAACTAACAAAGGCACGGACAGCTATCAATAGACTATCGGTCATACGGAAGTCAGACCTGACCGATAAAGTGAAGCGCAGTTTCTTCCAAGCAGCGGTCGTGTTGATACTGCTGTATGGATGGACTACATGGACGCTAACTAAACCGATGGAGAAAAAGCTTGATGGCAACGACACAAGAATGCTGCGAGCAATATTGAACAAGTCCTCGAAGCAACACCTCTCAAAGCAGCAGCTATACGGCCACCAGCCAGCCATCACGAAAACTATCAAAGTTAGAAGAACCAGACATGCAGGACACTGCTGAAAATGCAGGAACGATCTCAAAAGTGACGTACTCCTATGGACCCCCTCACTTAGCCGAGCAAAAGCAAGGCGACCAGCTCGAACCTACATACAGCAGCTCTGTGAGGATACGGGATGTAGCCCTGAGGACCTGCCAGAAGCGATGAACGATAGGGAGGAATGGCGAGAAAGGGTCAGGGATATCCGTGCTGGTGGCACAAGATGATGAGATGATACCATACCCAAAGGTAGAAGAACAGAAGTTTTACTATTCAATGTATAGCTGGAAGTTAAGGTGGGTATACCATACCCAAAGGTATTAATAGGAAAGTGAACGTAATAGCGCGACTGGAGTTCGAACTAACGTCGTAGCCGCAGCACTGCACTTAAGCAATTCCCTACACACCCTGTATTCATTTAGTGTCAAGGTAGGACAACTTAGTTGTCAATAGTCTTAACATGCTATTCACATGATTTTATATTAGGTTTCTATCATTTTTTTCATTATTGTCTTGTAATTCCTAGAGCATATGCTCTTGGTCCTGCTTTTATAGATATACACTCTTTCGACAATGATGGGTTTTGTGTTTACCTACATTTGGCATTGTAGTGATATTAACCAATCACGTGCCATCTTGTATAGATGAGATTATATGAATTTACTTGCTGCCCTCCGTGGGGGGTCCATTTACAAACTTGCGTATCAGCCGTGTGTGTGTGATTGGTGAGTCGAGGCCCCCTGACGTGGATACTGGGAAATCCCAGCAGTCGTGTCACACGGGCGAGACCGACAACTCATCGAGCCTCAGGGAGCTGTCCCTCAGGCTCTAACCCTCTCCGAAGGGGCAAGGTTTATCGCCTGGCGCCTGGGGCGCTTCTTTGTAGAGGAATACCGACGGGGCCCGAGGCATTTTAGAAAATGCTAGATATATCTGGACTAATTTACGAAGCTCTTTGTTTAGATGCGGCACAAGGCCGAATGAATAGGGCATCCAATGAAATTCGAACTCACTCTGGCTGGTTTGCAATACGATTTGGCAAACCATTACCCTAGCCAAAGCGCCCAAGTAATTTACGAAGCTCTTTTGCTTTAATATGGCACAAGGCCGAATGAATGGGGCACCCAGAGAGACCCAAACTCATTCGTGTTGGTTTGCAAACCAATACACCACCAGTACTATGTCGAAAAAAAACTCGTTTGGTCACATTTCAAGTGATTATTTGGTTAGCCTTTGAAATCTTCCACCGTGTCGTATATTGCCCAGTCGGCGGGGGCTGAAGAATGCACCAACTGCACCTCAGCAGAGGGATAAGACCCCCCCCCACCATCGAGTGTCCTGGATGTGACACTAAACAATATGATGGTGAGTTTCCGGTGTTACTGGAGCTTTGGGAAATGTGAAGCATCCCTTCATTGGCATTTCTCCCAGGTCCACTCTGGCCCGGAATTGTAGCACCTCATAGAGCCCTATCTATGGCTTAAATAGATCTATGCATACTTATGCTAACCTGAATTGTTTGAATTAGAACTGTTAGACTAAAGTAAATAGCTTGAAATAGAAATATTTTTGACAATTAAACTGTACTTACATTTAAACTGAGTGCTTATGCAAAAGTGAACTGTTAGAAATGGAACTTTTTTGACATTGAAACTGTACTTATGCTAAACTGAATTGTTTAATATAGAACTGTTCTGACATTTAACTGTGTGTAAACAAAATCTGTACTTAAACTAAACTGAATTATTTGAATTAGAACTGTTTGAATAAACTGAATGGCTTGAAATAGAAATGCTTTTGACAATTAGACTCTGTATTCATGCTAAACTGAATTGTTTGAAATAAAACCGACTATTTGCATAAAAATGGATTTGGCGTTAAATAACCAACAAAGGTTCATATACCATTAAACCCAAACAACCAACCAACCGTCTCGTGTGTATATATATATATATATATATATATTCATGATAGATGTCACAGAACCTGCACAACGTGCAACAGAATATTAATTTAAAAATGGATTACTGCTGGTTTAGATTTAGAGTTTTTTAAATTTTCTATGTCGATTGCCTTACCAAAGTTAAAGGGACCAGTTTGCAATGCTATTAAACCATACCTAAAAAAAGATAAAGATTCATGTTCTTCCCAAGGGTATTAGCGCGAAGTGAAACGCAGACATCCTCAGGTTACTGAGTTCATTTCCCATGACGATAACTGTTACACCAAGAACGCCTTCACATCATGTACCATTTTGTAAATAATTTATGACGTCAAGGAAAAGTTGTTCCTGGAAGTTTTTATCGGGAGGAAAAACTGTACACTGAGTCAATCACAAACATTAAGCTCCAATAACGTCTGCAAAAAAGGAGCAGCCTACATTAGTGGATGTTATTAAAATCACATCCTTTACACCAGAAAGTCTTTCTCATGGATTCTTTTTAAAAAGATAGGGGCCAATCACTTCCAGGCTTATATCAGTGTCTTCTCAAAATATTGGTATCCATTACAGTATAAGTTTGCAAGATGGCTACTGACCTTTTGAGAAGGTTCACCGCTTTTTGGCAGCTCTTATTCTTCATCCTGCTGGTTGCGTAACCACCCACCCCATCGGGTTTAGTAAGTGATTAGTTAACCCTAGTACATGTTGTACACTGTACCAGTTATATATATATATATATATAAAGGTTGATATGCCATAAAACCCTAACAATCAACCAACCACATTCACATTTGCCTTTTCAAAGTATAGAATGACCTCTCAGGGCAGAATTTGCCTCATCTCGACTTGGTTGCCACATGCAGTTCTTGAACCATTAATATACGGCTCGTGGAAAATTCTACAGAATTCGTAAGTTCTGGGAATTTTATTCCAAATCCAAAACAAGAAACATGCCGCTTGTAGTAATAAAATCTCTCGAAAACAATGTTTTTACTCCATGTCTTAAATAACTAACTTTACCATGAGGTCATGCTACGTCACGTGATAAGTCTCATCTCTTGTTATAATCTTACGTCTTTTCTTATATGTATCAGTCTATTGTTTGTAGTTTCATTTTATTTGTTTGGTTTCAAGGGTCGGACTGATCGACAAGCTTTTTCATTAGGAGTAGCGAGGGCTGAAAAACTATTTGGGTTTGTAGGAAAATTATGATGTAATTATACGATTAATTGACAACACCTTGTATTATAGAAATCTGACAAAAATATCTCAAATTTTTTGGTTTACATTTTTTTCATATTTGCGTCTTTGTGAATACAAAAACTATATTATAGTTTTAAAACTACATGCATGAATAGATATGATGGCATTTAATTAGCATTTCTTAAAATTTATATTAAATTGTTGTTACAAAATGTATATGTCATTATAAGAAAGTCTGGTCAAATTTTGTTCAAGTTCTGCTGCCCTCAAACATCTTTAGCTTTATCATTTGTGGCTCTTACATTAAGCAAGTTTGGCCTCCCCTCTCTTAGAGAATTTTCATTTTGATTTTATTTTTTTTAGTTAGCAGTACATAAACTAACAACAGCTAAGACACAAAATAATTTTCTTTTTCTCAAATATTTCTATAATGGGTGGGTTGACCTTTTTATATTGATTCCATCATAGCCTGACTATTTTTGGTTTAAAATTTTTCTTAGATTTCCTCTTAATTTTTGATGATTTCAATCGCATGCCCCTTTCCAGTTCCCTGCGATTCGTTTACAATGTTGATCAACCACTCAATATGTCAACTGTTTTTTCGTCTTACACAATCATAACACATGTATGTAAAAACAATACACTGGCAGACGACAATATTTGACTTTCCGCAAAAAAGTTAAAGGTTCAAAACTCGGAGTAATTTTAAAATTCTTTTCCTTCTAATAATATTTAAAATGTATTTTTAGCCAAATAGATAAATTATCAACTTTTTTTAATCTAATTTCGTGCCTTCTCCAATACATCTCAGTTAAATTTATGAATCTGTTCTGTGAATCTATCGAAAACAATCGACTTTATTTCTTTTGAGTGAAAATCTAACATTCTATTCTTTCAAGTATGCTTTTAACTTCAGTATCACATAATAATTCTAAATTGAATGAAAATATTGTTTATATCAATATATTCCTACTACCATTCGAATCTTTGTCTTTCCCTGTAAATGAAATACTGTTAACGGCACCCACTTACATATTGGCGTATCAATATACTTTCTCTCCAACACTGTGATATACTCACACAAAAAACATATAAATGAGATTTGTACAACGTAGACAGCTACAGTAGAATACATGAATTGTTTTTTCTCGTGATGTAATTAGAAAATATTTGCACAGGAAAAAATGTTGTAACTTCTATTTTTCAACAAACTTTTCCCCTTAATTTAAAGAATTTGATTTGGTTTGGTTTGGTTTTATGGCATTTCAACCATTATATATCATTTAGAGCCAAATCCTTCTCATGTATATATCAAATATATGATTTCCAAACACATTTTGTTGATAACTCCTTGAGCTCATCTTTTTTGGATACATCCAAATGGTTTCACTTAATTTCTAATAATTCAGTTTAGCGTAAGTACCAATTTTTTATGTATATATAGTCAATTGGTTAAATACTGTTTTTGTTTATACCCAGTTAAATGTCAATAACAGTTCTCTTTCAAACAACTCAATTTAGCTTAAGTACACTGTTAAAATGCCAACGCAGTTGATTTCAAACAATTCGGTTGAGCATGAGTACACAGTTCAGTTCTCCTTGACCCCTAGATAGGACCCTATAAGGTGCTACCACTCCGGGCCAGAGTGGACCAGGGAGCGATGGCAATAAAATGGTACTCTGCATTTCCCAAAGTTCCTGCATTACTGGAGTTTCACCATCAGATAGTTTAGCATCATATCGAGGATACTCATTGGTGGGGTTCTTACCTGTCTGCAGAGGTGCAGTTGATGTATTCTACAGTCCCAGCCAACTAGGCACTAACTTAAAGAAATAAAATACATTAAATTTAAACATCGGTGTTTTATTCAATCATTTGCACATTTATCCGTGACAAATGTTTTCTCTTTTTATCAATTGTTTTATCATTTTTATGTCAATAATTTTGCTTCCAGTACTCTGAAAAATTATTAATTCAGTCGAATAAACAAAATACGCCTGACGATAATTCCAAATGAAACGTGCTGGGGGATAAAATTCAGTAAAAATGAATATATTTACCCATCTTCGCAAATAGCAAGATGCGGCTCTATATCAACTTATAAGTGAAGTACAATTAGATTCTCCGAGACCGATTATTGTACCGAGGATAAAGGCACAGTTTTTTGGACTATTTTATTTTCAAGAAGTGGAAAAAGATGGATTCATGCCTTCTCCAAAGGTATTAGAACAAAGGGAAACGTCCAGGGTATGAAGGTTAACAAAAGCCATTTCCAATAACAAAATCGTTAAGCCATGTAACGATAATCGCTAAACCATGTAATAAATAAGACTATATATATATGTATATATATATATATAGAGAGAGAGAGATTCGACAAACAAACCGACATGAGTAAGTTCTAGTCTCATTCGATGCTCCATTCATATGGTCTTGTGCCACATTTGTTCTCTGGCGAAAGCAACAAGCTGGAAATATACACGCATGTAAGAATGAAATGAATTATTCTTTTAAAAAAATACAAATCTCTTCGTGGACCTATTCATTTTGAAGTATTTACTTTTTTCCCTTGGAAAATTAACAACAAAAAAAATTTTTTACATATATATATATATATATAGAGGAATTGGCATTAAATAACCTGCAATGGTTGATATGCCATAAAACCAAATCATATATATTTTATATGTATGGATAAAGAGGATTTAGCATTAAATAACCTACAATGGTTGATATGCCATAAAACCCAACCAACCAACCAACAAATCAAACATCCTTATTAATAATTAATTAAAGTACCCAAAATAGACAACATCCTTAGGAAAAACCAAAATGGCTTCCGGAGAAATAGATCCACGACCTCACAAATACTTACCATCCGTAGAATCCTTGAAGGCGTTCGGGCAAAAAACCTTCAGGCGACATTACTATTTGTCGACTTTACCAAGGCCTTCGATTCCATACACAGAGGGAAGATGGAGCAAATCCTACTAGCATACGGCATACCAAAAGAAACCGTAGCAGCGATAATGATTCTCTACAGAAACACCAAAGTGAAAGTACGTTCACCAGATGGAGACACGGAATACTTCGACATTGTTGCAGGAGTACTACAAGGAGACACACTAGCCCCGTACCTCTTTATCGTCTGTCTAGACTACGTGCTTAGGACTTCGATCGACAAAATCAGAGAAAATAGCTTTGAGCTGACTAAGAGAAGAAGCAAAAGGTACCCCGCAAAAACAATCACGGACGCCGACTACGCTGATGACTTGGCGTCTCTGGCGAATACACCTAATCAAGCAGAGACACTACTACATAGTCTGGAACGAGCCGCAGCTGGCATTGGCCTCCATGTCAATGCACACAAAACTGAATATATGTGTTACAACCAAACGGGCAACATTGCCACACTAGACGGAGCCTCTCTGAAACTAGTAGACAAATTCACCTACCTAGGAAGTAGCGTCTCATCAAGCGAAAAAGACATCGACACACGACTGACGAAGGCATGGACGGCTATCGATCGGCTCTCGATCATGTGGAAATCAGACCTAACCGATAAAATAAAACGCAGTTTCTTCCAGGCAGCGGTTGTGTCGATACTGCTATATGGATGCACTACATGGACGCTAACTAAACGGCAGGAGAAAAAACTAGACGGAAATTACACAAGAATGTTGAGAGCAGTATTGAACAAGTCCTGGCGACAACACCCCACGAGACACCAACTATACGGACACTTGCCCCCCATCACGAAAACTATACAAGTCAGACGAACCAGACACGCGGGACACTGCTGGAGAAGCAAGGACGAACCCATAAGCGATGTACTCCAGTGGACCCCCACATATGGATGTGCAAAAGCAGGACGACCAGCACGAACTTACATACAGCAACTATGTGAGGACACAGGATGTAACCCTGAAGACCTGTCGGGGGCGATGAATGATAGGGAGAAGTGGCGAGAGAGGGTCTGGGATATCCGTGCTGGCGGCACGAGATGATGATGATGATGATGATTCTTGTTTGAGTGAAACTTATGCCAGTCTTTGGTTCTACATAGCTACAGCCCACTGAAAAGAATAGGAAGATAACTGATGACTATAAAAACTGCAGGTTTTATTTCAGTTTCCTCCGCTTAGACTTTCCCGTCAAACGATACCTTCTAGACAGCTGGGGCTTTCCTCTCTAGTTTTTGGAGTTAACTTCAAGAAACTATGCTTTCACCACGGCTTTGCAATAAGACTGGAGATCCTTTTACCCCCTCACACACACACATATATAGTCATTATGTTATTTCGATTAGCACTCTTACCGGGCAGGTCATTATTACTGCCGATCGTTCAAATTTCACCATGTATTTCCCGCGTCTAACCTTGTGAAGAGAAAAAAGCTTTTCTCTCAGCAAAGAATCTGAATCGAACAACCATCATTATCTTCACCAAAACACCGTATTGGTGTTCATAAGGAATTTATTGTTATACTCTTCGTGAGTTTTCAAAGTAAGAAGTCTTCTCAGATCTCCAAGACTCCTCAGTATTCCTGCCGATCTCAACATTACAGGGGTCTTAACGGTCTCAATCTTTCCCACATCTCCAGTTCTGTCATTTTCTTTTCCCAAATCGTCGGGTCATTGTCACTCATCATAGTTCTATAATCTTTATTCCGTACTCCGGCTAGGTGTAAGAAGTTTTGTTTTTTTTTTCTGTTTCTTTTAATTTCACAAAGTCCACAAGCTAAAAACGTTGAAGAGTAAAATATCTAAGTCTCTTCTTCTGAACTAGATTTTGGGATCCGTCTGAATGTCAAAAATCCCAGAAAATTTTGTGTTTCGTTTTCTATGAAAGATTTTGGTCTTTACATATACCATTAGTGAGTATGTTCAAAATTTAATCGTTTGCACAGTTCTCTGTGATTAACCTTCCTCACCCATTCTTGCTGCAGTCTTTATATTGTTTATTTCATACCTCCCTCCTTACAGCCTATACTTTCACTTACAATGAATATTATATAATAATTATTTTGCTCCTGGTGAATTTTTCGCACCAGCATTAGCCGATGACTTTATACTGAATTCTGAGTGACAGCAAGTCTCTTCAGATCTCCAGGACTATTGTAGGTATTCTAGATATTAAAAGTGTTGTTGTCTGTCTAGTCTCGATTCTTCCTTGTGTTGCCAGTCCCCTTACCCTTGTCTCATTTCCTGGCATTTAGGGGGCCGTTCTAAGGGAACCGACTATAATTGGTTTCAAAACCTCTTTCATGCTTCACTACTTTTTCAGCTCTCAAGTAAGGTTCTAGTATTTGTCCACCGTTTCGCTTTCTTTCATTCAGTGGTTTCCCTGGAAAAATCCTCTAATTAACATGTTATTTTCTTTGAGGTGTGGTCTTCTAGCCAAGGTTAGGTAATCCGTTTATATTTGTCTCAGATATTCTTTGGAGTCTCATTCTCTTGGGCAGGTTTTGTTTTGTCATATACCATTTGTAAGCATGGCATAATTTTAGTTTCTTGCACAATTCCTAGATGATTACCTTTCCCGACCAGTCATGCCTAGTCTTGGTTTCCTTTTGTGTATGTTTACTGCATTAGCTCATTATGTGTAATAGTTTCATCTTTGTCACTACAGAACCTACACTTACTCTTCAGGAGAAGTCCTTGCGACGTAACAACTAACAGGGACATCGTAGGAAGCGAGTTCTAACTCCAATTGTGCCATTACTTCCACTTTCAGACTAAAAAACTAGGAAAAGGTATGGACACCTAATCCCTTTAGTTATTGATTAAATAGTATCACTGCTGTTCTTCGACAAACACGAGCAAATATATATATATATATATCATGGCATTAGATAACCCACGGGGGTTGATATGCTATTAAACAAAGAAACCAAATCTGCTCTTCTGTTGCACATTCTCAATTTCTGATTCGATATAATTATTTTGTGCTTCAATTAATAGAAATACAGTTTCTCTATTCAGGTTTCTTCGTAGTCTGGTCCAAGTTATCTCATGAGAAATGTCCTTTATCTATTCGCATGAATTATCCATACGGTTATTTTTCTTTTGTTACTTAGGGTTTTTGTGTACAGTTTTCCTATTGAATTAATTCATTCTGTTGATGTCTGCTATAACAATCTTTCTGTGCTCTTTTTTGTATATTCCTCTAGTCCATGCATTGTTGCATATGTGTAATCCTCAATACTAGTGAATCTTCTTCCTCCTTCTTTTCTTGACACAAAGAGTCGGTCTAAGTCGTCCCTCAGGTATATGACCTTGTATATCTTTATCGATTTCCTTGTTCTTTGAACTATCTAAATTCCTTCCTTGTCCATTTTAAGAAGAGCCCAGATTAACTTACAAAGGAGACTGCCCAGGTATTTACTCTTTTAATTAGATTTCTGTTGTAGATTTTGGTTCTGAGAAGTTTTCTTGTTCTTTTAAGATATCCATTTTTCAATTTTTTTTCACATCCGTTTGCTTAATTGTATCTTTTTTTAAATATTACCAAATATTTATAGCTTTCTTTTTCTCCCAGTGTCCTAATTGGACAGTTCTACTCCTTTCGTTATTTCTCTTTCTCTTTTTTAAATTCTAAGTATAGAAAATTCTTAATTCCAAATTGTGTTCCATTATTCTAATTGTATGTATCAGGATTTCTGGTTCTTTTTTATTTATGGCAAATATTTAGAACAAGCCGCCGCAGGCATTGGCCTCCATGTCAATGCACACAAAACGGAATACATGTGCTTTAATCAAACAGGCGACATTTCCACACTAGACGGAAGCTCTCTGAAACTAGTAGACAAGTTCACCTACCAAGGAAGCAGTGTCTCATCAACCGAAAAAGACATCGACACGCGGCTAACGAAGGCATGGACAGCTATCGATAAGCTATCGATCATATGGAAGTCAGACCTGAGTGATAAAATGAAACGCAGTTTCTTCCAAGCAGCGGTCGTGTCGATACTGCTGTATGGATGCACTACTTGGACGCTAACAAAATGGCTGGAGAAAAGTCTAGACGGCAATTACACAAAGATGCTGCGAGCAATATTGAACAAGTCCTGGAGGCAACACCCCACAAGGTACCAACTATACAGCTACCTACCTCCCATCACGAAAACTATCCAAGCTAGACGAACCAGACTTTCAGGACACTGCTGGAGAAGCAGAGATGAGCTCATAAGTGATGTACTCCTATGGACCCCCACATATGGCCGAGCAAAAGCTGAACGGCCAGCTCGAATATACATACAGCAGCTCTGCGAGAATACAGGATGTAGCTCTGAGGACCTGCCAGAGGCGGTGAACGATAGGGAGAAGTGGCGCGAGAGGGTCAGGGATATCCGTGCTAGCGGCACGACATGATGATAATGATGATGATGATGATGATCTATATATCATCCATGTACATAAGATGATTTATCTTTTCCTGTGATTTTGTAAATTTGTAGTCTCCTGTACATTTTAGAAATATATAATTAAACGTCATCGTTGCAATTAAAAATAATAGTGGTGAGAGTGATTCTCCCTAAAAGATGGTTCTTTGGGTTTTATCCCTGTTATAGTTTGTCTTCCTGTTGTTAGTACCATTTCGCAGTTGTTCTTTTTATTATTTCTTTTATTTTTAATATAATTTTCAGCTTTACTTACGGTGTCTTATAATACTTCACTGCATTCATAACTAAGACCTAAAATGAAGGAAGTAAGTGGTTGTACGTCTTCTATATATTATAGTTTTTGTCATTTTGGGGAACATTTTTCACTCACATTGTTTTGTGCCCTTGAAGGACCAGAAATGAATAACACAAAGCGATGTAAGGTTTACAGCAGTATATATTTACGGAAATACAAACAGTAACGGTTACCAGTAACTGACTAAACTCGCTTGTTAATTTATCGAGCCAGTCACTGTTCATAGTGTCGGAGAGGGTCCATCCAGGTGACATAATGGGGTATATCACCATAACACATCAATAGTGCTCTCTCCTGAGGAAATGAGCTATTTTGCATAGAGTATTTTTTTATATTTCATGTTGGTTGGAATTGCTAGTTATATTGTTTAAGTAGTAGTAGTAGTAGTAGTAGTAATTTTCGTTTCGAGTTTTTCCCACTAGCATTAGCTAATAGTCTTTCACAGGAGTCTGACTGACAGTCAGTCTTCTCCAGTTTTCAGAGCGCGTCTCAATATTCTGACTGATCTTGACAATGTTGTAGTTTGGATGGTCTCGGCTCATCCTCCGATTTCCAATTCTTCAAGACCCCTTAGCAAAACTTTGAAGATCGTTCTAAGCATGCCAATCACATTTAATATCACCGTCACCCTGATGTTCAACAGCTTTCTTTGTTCTCTGGCAAGTTCCAAGTAGTTGTCTCTCTTTTTGCTTTCTTTGAGTTTCACTTGAGGAGCGCCGGGACGGAAAATTCCACTATTCGACAGGTTCTTTGATTTATTTTTTTTTTAATCTATTTATTTATTTTGTTAATTATCACTAGATCTGGTCCTCGGGCCTGGATTACGTGATCAATTTTATCTCAAAATCCCCTAAAAATTTTCGCGTATTATTCTCCAAGACAGATCCTGATTTATTATTATTATCATTATTATTTTACTTCTTTACGAGCTTTTCACACCAACACCAGTTGATGCTTTCTCACCTGATTGACAGCAAGTCTTCATGACTCCTCTCGGTATTCTGGCCGATCCCAACAATGCTGTAGTTTGGATTATCTCTACTTATCCTCTTATTTCCGAGTATTCCAGCATCTTTACCAATCCTTTTAGAATTGTTCCAGGCGCACTAACCACAGTTGGTATCATCGTCATCTTCATGTTTCATAGTTTCTTTGTGTTTTGTTTTGTTTTTTGTTTTTGTTTTTGTTTTTTTTGTTTTTTTCTTTTGTTTTTTGGTCTAGCAAGATCTAGGTACTTACCTCTCTTTTTGCTTTCTTTTATTTTCACTCTGTGGTCCGCCAGAACGGCAAAGTTTATTATTCAGCGAGTTCTCTTTTCTTTTTTTTGTGGTTGTTGTTGTTGTTGACTATCACTTGATCACTCTGCTGAGATTAGGTGATCTGTTTGTATCTCAAAATCCCAGAGAATGTTGTTCGTGTCATTCTCCTGAACGGATTCTCGGTTGTGCATATTCCACTTGTTCGTATGGTCAAATGTAAATTTTTGCACCACTTCCCCACATTGTCGTGTTCAGTCTTATACATTTTTGCGCTAATTTACTGAATTCGCTTATTATAAGATTAATCATTTGTCTTTATCACCACATAACCTACTTTGACAGTTTGGTTGCGTCTTGTCTATTTTGCTTAAACATTGTTGTTGGCGACGACTGTAGTCGAGGGCGACCAGAAGGCTCCCTTTTCAATAGCTACTGCACCGAGGTGTTGGGGAGGATGTTACTCCTTTCCCTGGATTGCTCCACTTTACCCTTGATACGTACCTTATATTACTGAATGTTAAGCAAGGCGGTATCAAGTACCATTTTTAAAGTCTTTGCTATGACGCGAACTAGGATTGAACCCAGGTCTCAAATAGTTGGTCCTTATGGTGTTGTTTGCGTTGCTATTTGAAGAGATTTGGTTTTAATCTTTAGTCATGATCAAGTTTTCTCGCGTGAGATTTCGCTTGGTTGTTGCTTGAAATGTCCGTACAGTTGTTTTTCTTCCCTTTTTGTTTTCTAGTTATTGTTGTTCTGTTGATTCTTGTGCTGTTTGTGTTTATTCCGGTCACTGTAATCACTCGTTTTTTTTTTTCGTTTTTTTTTTTGGGGGGGGGTTGCTTTTTAATGCAGTTTTCGAGTAGTCTTTCCGATGTATCGACGCTATATTCAATGCTGGTGCGTCCTCTTCTTTCTCCTTTTCCTGACATATGTAGTCTATGTTAGCTCTGGGATGTAAGACCATATGCGTCGATTATTATCATTATTATTATTATCATTATTATTGCTACTTTTGTTATTATTACTAACACGTTTATTCCCAATCCTTGCAGTTATTATTATTATTATTATTATTGTCTTCTGTGAATCTCAAACCTGCAAGAGAAAACATGAATATCGTTTCAGGCAGGCTGACGCATGTAACGGAAAATACATTTTTAGCGCCTCCTCTTTCTTCTCCAACCCTGTTTAGCAAGGGAAAAGTGATGAGTTGTTATAGACGCCATTTTTTCTTGTGCCGGCAGTGAGAAAATAAAAAGTAAAAACTGGGGAAAAAAAAAGAAAAAATAAATGATTATTATTAATGTTTATCCAGGAAATATTTATCAGATTAACTTGTCTGCCTGTAAGTCGCAGTGATTCGTGAAACCTGATTTGGGATGTTATTGGCAATTAGTTTAAAAGACCCTTTATCCAAGCGACAGGAGTTGAATTACTCTGAAAAGCCTTAAGAGGAAATACAATGGAAAAGATGGGAAATGTCTGCTTATTAAAGGAGATGCTAAAAGAGAGGCTTGAATTTAAAAGAGTATTATGGCGATAACTGAGAAGTGGAAGAAAGAAAGAAGAGAGGACCGACCATTGAAGAGGATTTTTTTAAAAAATGATAAGTAAAAGGAACAAGAAAAACCACAATTAAAAGAACAGTGACATAGAAAGTTTCAGAAGAAAGAGATAAGAGTTAGAAGGAAAATGAAAACGAAGATAATAATGAAGAAATGTATCATAAAACAGAAGTCCTAATAAGACCTATAAAACGATCCCATATTCTAGTCTCTCTTTCTTTTTTTTTTTTCTTCTTTTTTTTTCTGTCATGTATGTTGTTTTTACACAAGTGTCATGTTAATAGCACATCTTATTTATTTATTTAGATGAAGCAATATGAATCAATATTATAATTAAATTTAACAAAAATTTTTCTTCATCGTAATTTTATTTTCTTCTTATCGCAACCCTCCACTATTATTTTTATGACGACGAAGAACAACACATCAAAAATAACAATAAAGGATAAGTACCTGGTGAAACTCGAATTCACTTCCACGTTTGATATAAATCTTGTAGATAATAATAACTATAATAATAATAATAATAATAATAATAATAATAATAATAATAATTTACTCAGTACAGGCCTGAATAATAGGCTTTGTCTTAGTTCACAAGAAAAAAGAACTTACCAGTTTGTGAACTTCGTCCTTCCAAATGACCAAAAAGTGAAATTAAAGTCAGACCAAAAACTGTATAAATTCTATGATTTTGCCAGAGAGTCAAAATGTTCATGAACCTGAAGGTGATGGTAATAAAACTGGAAAAGAGGCTCGTGGAACCGGAGATACGAGAAAAGATAGTTAAAACTGGTGTAAAAACACGCAAAAACACAAAATTCTCTGGAATTTTGAGATACAAACTGATCACCTTATCCTGGTCAGAAGATCAGACCTTGTGATGATAAACAAAAAAAAAAGAAATTGCCGCATAGTGAACTTTGCCGTCCTATCCGACCACTGATTGAAAGTCGAAGAAAACGAAAAGAGAGAAAAGGACTTGGACGTTACCGGAGAATTAAAATGTAATGGGACATGAAAGTAACGGTGATACCAAGTATAATTGGTGCGCTCGGAACAGAAACTGAAGGTTTGATAAGGGGGTGAAAGATTTGGAAATCGGAGAGCGTGCTGAGATCATCCAAACTACAGCATACTGAAAAGAGTCCTGGAAACTTGAGGAGACTTGCTGTTATTCAAACTCCTTTAAAAGACCATCAGCTAACGCTTGTGAGAAAAAACTCTTAAGGAATAATCAGTAACTAAAGGATTACAAAAGGGACTGGAGGACTTGGAAATTGGCGGACGAGTGAAGATCATCCAAATTTACTACATTATTGAGAACGGCCAGAATACTGAGAAGAGTCCAGAAGATTTGAGGAGACTTGTTGTCACTCAAACTCCAGTGAAAGACCATCAGCTGACGCTGATGTGAAAAACTCTAATGACTAAATAATAATAATAACTGACGATTCTTCTTTTAAAGTAAAAAAAAACGATTAACTCTACTACTTTGTAAAAACAATAACAAGAAAAATAGTACAAAAAAATCGGATGATAAATATTGGATTGCTTTTTTGGTGACTTCCGCGATGTTGGTAGTTTTCGTAGCTTAGAAAATAAAACAGTTTGTATGGAGAACTATGCTTCCCCCAGCCAAAATGAATCATGAGTTCGAGTCTTATGAAGAGCTTTTTTCTTTATAGATGTTTCCTATATGTGCTTTTCCTCTATGTCGAAGAAATGACGAACCGAATTAACATAAAAAGCAAATAAAATTGTGATAAAAAATACACAAAATTATGTGACGGGGAAATTTGAACTAAAATCCCTAAACGGGACTTTATTTTCGCACGTGGGAAGACGGGGCAGGTTGGCACTTGATCCCCTACAGAAATAAGTCCTGTTCAGAGTTCTTTTCTCAGGCAGATAAGAACTGGCATATTACGTGAGGGAATAATTTAGGGCCAGACTGGCCACTGCTGGCAAAGGGGTCCAAAATTTCACACTATCACACACCCACCAGGCCGCTAAACTTCTTTCCTTTAGATAATAGAAGAATACGGGCCTATAGGTCTTAGTTGTAATAATATTAATGTTGTTGTAGTAGTCGGCAACTCCGGTTTCCCGTGTGATACTTTAGGAATTAATAGGACAGTTCTAAG
This sequence comes from Sepioteuthis lessoniana, assembly GCA_963585895.1. NCBI lineage: Eukaryota > Metazoa > Mollusca > Cephalopoda > Myopsida > Loliginidae > Sepioteuthis > Sepioteuthis lessoniana. Next base: position 71,094,018 of record OY757911.1, on the reverse strand, counting down.
CAAGATAATGTAAGGCGAATAGAAGCTGAAAGGAAAGCATGAAATAATAACATAGACCACATGGTAAAATGAAAATACATAGGTTCTTTACTACGGTTATATATATACATATACGTTCAATAAAATGTCAAACACATATAATAGGATAGTCCATGAATATAAATGTCTTTTCTTGGCTTTTATCCTTTTTCAAATAGAGAGAGAGTGGTAAACAAAATTTGGGTGTAAAGGGAAAATGTCCCAAAGTTACTTATCTTATTTTTTTGACGGGGTTCCACTGGAGAATTTTTCTTTTTTCACGGGCTAATAGACCTTGTTCTGTTTTTAGTACTGGCTTGGAGGATTTTGGAGTCCTCCATGTCTCAGTTAGTCTTTTTTCTTTAGCCCGGAGTAAAATGGCTATCGTCCGTCTGCCACGAGCGTTGCTCAAAAACTTACTTTTTGTATTTACTTCCGCTGAGGGGAAGGGAACCCCACTTCCGTCTGGGGCCCCCGCCAATCAGTTGGCTTCATTTTCTTTCCCCTTCCGATGTCCGGCGACCCAAGGTCACTTAAGTGCGAACATCTGCGTGACCCACATTCTTTCCTAACGGTCACTTTTTGACTGCTAGAAAGCGCTAATAGCAACACGGGATGGTAGTATCATTCCTACCTCTTCGTCTCCGTGAGCCATCACGAGACAATTATTAGAAGAAGAAGACGAAGAAGAAGGAGAAGAAGAAGATATGTATAGACACGCCTGTGTTGGTGATCCGTTGAGAATTGAGCAAATGACAAAAATATGATCATCCAAACAAATGTTACAAGCAAAAACGAGTATCCAACCAAGAAAATAAAATATACGAAATTATCTGGTACTTTGAGAAATAAATAGATCGCCCAAAACCAGCAAGAAAATCAAAATGTAGCTTTAGTTTTCGACATTGATCAGACTTCCCAGATTACACAGATCACATAACAAAAACAAAGGAAAACGAAAAGCGAGATAAATACCTGAATCTTGCCTGAGAGCTGAAAAGTTGTGGGATATGAAAGCGACAGTGAGAAGAAACAATCATAAAACCCATGGAACGTATACTTAGGGAACTATAAATATGAGGAAGAATTGAGACCGCACAGACCACAGCATTGCTGAGTTCATTGAAACATATTTTAAATGGCCTTGGAGAACTGAGGAGACTTGCTGTCACTTGGAGTTCAGTGAAATTCGCTTGAAAAATTTTCAAAAAATATAAAAATGATGGGTGATCACCCTTCTAAAATTATAGAAAGAAAAGGAAGAGAAACTATGAAGAAGAAAAAGCTAATAAGAAAAAAGGAGAAGACGATTCGAAAAGGATGATTATGATGATAAAAAAGTAAAAAGATTTCAAAAGAGAAAAATGTGATGTAAGAAACAGTCGGTGGACAATAATGACGACAAAGATGATGTGATAAAAATATATTTGGTTGGTTGATTGGTTGGTTGGGTTTTATGGCATATCAACCTTTGTAGGTTATCTAACGCCAAATCCATTTTATGCAAATAGTCAGTTCTATTTCAAACAATTCAGTTTAGCATGAGTACACAGTTTAATTGTCAAAAACATTTCTATTTCAAACTATTCAGTTTATTCAAACAGTTCTAATTCAACCAATTCAGTTTAACGTAAGTAAAGATTTTGTTTACACAGTAAAATGTCAAAACAGTTCTATATATTACAATTCACTTTAGTGTAAGTACAGTATCAACGTCAAAAATGGTTCAATTTCAAACAATTCAGTTTAGCATAAGCACGTAGTTTAAATGTAATTACAGTTTAATTGTCTAAAACATTTCTATTTTGAGCTATTCAGTTTAGTCAAGCAGTTCTAATTCAGCTAATTCAGTTTAGTTTATGTACAGATTTTGTTTACACACAGTTAAATGTCAAAACAGTTCTATATTAAACAATTCAGTTTAGTGTAAATAGTTTCAATATCAAAAAACAGTTCTATTTGAAATAATTCAGTTTAGCATAAGGATGCAGTTTAAATATAAATGCGGTTTCAGTTTAGCATAAGCACGCAGTTTAAATGTAAGTACAGTTTAATTGTCAAAAATATTTCTATTTTAAGCTATTAAGTTTAGTCAAACAATTCAGTTTAGGATAAATATGCTGTTAGTTCTATTTAACCCATAGATAGGGTCCTATCTGGTGCTACTATGCCGGGCCAGAGTGGACCTTGGAGCAATGGCAATGAAGGGGTGCTCCGTATTCCCCAAAACCCCAACATTACTGGAACCTCCCTATCAGATTGTTTAGTGTCATATCCAGGACACTCGTTGGGAGGAAGGGTGTCTTACTCCTCTGCAGATGTGCGGTCGGTGTATTCTACAGCCCTAGCTGACTGGGCAAAACATATATTTGGGAAGAAAAAAACAGAAAAATATTTCTGTAACGACCAGAATAAGGACTTCACCGAAACCTAAATCAAAAAAGGGAAAATAAATGAAACAAAACTGAGAAAAAAGTTCACATGGTGACTTCATATCAGCAGTTGATGATATTTTGACCAATGGGGTCTAAGAAATGCAACACTGATGAAAGAAATGTATGGACTGCTAGAGAGACTATGCTGAAAAATAAACCTCATTTGGTCACATTCCATGAGAGTATCTTGGTCAGCCTATGAACCTTTCTGCCAAATCTTGTAGCTTTTAATGATTTAGTAATATATACGATATCGCCCTAACAAGTTCTTTAAAAAATGTGTTCCTCTATGTACCATACCCATGATATGGCTATGTGTGAAACATACATCGAATGTCCACAAAAATAGAACATAGGAATCTCGAAACTCGAAAAACACGTAACGACTTCTCAGTTCAGGTACGAAACCTTTTATTACCTTTGAGTTTAAAGGTTCTTCGACATAAGGAGAGAGAAGCACAATCTTTCTATTCTGGCCTTTTCATATGCCCCCACCCCAACACGTGTGGCACCCGCCACAAAGGTCTCCGCGAGCAAGCGAAAACCAACCGTCTTCTTCCGAGGCAGGGCTCATCTCAACTCACTGACTTTTTCAAAATCTCCCAAAATCCTTTGCGCGCTTCCGGTGCGTGACGTCATTCGCAATCGCTAGCCTCCGTTTCCCATCTGGGGCTATTGTGACATCTCTGAATGACACGTCCGCTCTGCGCAAGCGCGTGTGAACACCTGTGTTAATGTTGCACCTAACTAAGCCATGTCCTGAGCCGAAATCCCTCGGCCATTATGTTACATCTAAAGCAGAATTTTCTTATTTCTTTTGGAACATAATTTAATAAAAACGGATATTATTGATTTAAATTTTGCAAACAAATATGTACTAAAAAAGTAAGTACACATTATATATATATATATATATATATATATCCAAGCAATTTTACCTTTTTGGTTGTATAGATGTTTCATGTTTATTTTTATTTATTTCTATTGTGCAGAGTTTGGTAATCATAATAGCTAATAATGTCCTTTTTGATTGTATACCTTTCCACTAGAAATTGTAAAATACTGGTACCTTTGCTTTATAAGAAAATTATGGTTTCATTTTTTTAGATTAGTTGGAATGTATTTATTTATATGCGTTACAGTCGATACAAACTAAGGATTAATTGGTGAATAGATAAGAATTAAAAGAGAAAAGAAAAAGCAAATTCATTTCACTTTTCAAAGGACAAAAAGGAAAAAAATTCACAAGGAAAAATACTTTGCAATACAATTAATGCGCTGTACGGCTACCTACCACCCATCTCGAAAACTATACAAATTAGACAAACAAGACATGCGGGACACGACTGGAGAAGTAAAGACGAACTCATAAGCGATGTACTTCTATGGACCTCTTCACACGGACAAGCAAGCATTGGGCGATCAGCCAGAACCTATCTATAACAGCTCTGTACTGATACGGGATGTATCCTGGATGACCTACCGGGAGCGATGGACGATAGTAACGAATGGCGAGAGAGGATCAAGGAAATCAGTGCTAGCGGCATGTCCTAATGATGATGATGTGGGTTTAACTGTGGTAGCTTCACAACTATCGCTATCGAAGAAACATTTATTGAATCTAGTTTGAATTCCGGTTTTATTTCGTCTTTTTTAATGTCAACTTTACTTTGAAAATCGCATAAATTGTCAGGTTTTCCAGACTCGCCAAATAAAGCCAATGAAGATGAGAACTAGTGAATAAACAGTTTAAGAAAACCATATCTATCTTATAAGTCCAGGCAGAACAGCAAAAAGAATCGAGTTGATTTGGTTTCTTTGTTTAATGACATTTCAATCTTGGTGGATTATTAAATGCCAAAGCTATTTGTGTAATGTATCTAACCTATATCTGGAGAATAAAGGGTTTAAACCTTTTCACAGAGTATCAGTCCGAAAGTGGACGTATTAGCGCGACTGGAGTTCGAACTCACTTACTACAATGTCGCTATTCAGCTTGTTAGCCACTACACCATGGGGATTCTCCAATTAACTAGGATCTGATTAAATCACATAATGACTGTAACACAGCAAGATTCTATACCAGAAAATGGTGCCATCACAATATCTAAAACATCATTTCAAATCATACAAATTTTTGCAATTAATTTGGATCTCATAGATTTACTATATATGTCTATATACTAGCTGAAGTTCTCATCTATAGAATATTTTGTTTTCTTTTGTATTTGTTTGGGGGTGATGAGGGGTATCAATAAAATTTAGACTTGAAGGTTGCAAACAGTAATTGTTGTTACAAAAAATAAATTCACCCCAAAAATGAATTTCTCAATTACAATTGTTTCACGAAGTTAATATTGTTCTGGGAAAAAAATTCATGGTGTTTAGTCGAGAATATTTTTCATTCAAATGTATGATAATTACAAGATTAATTAATTCAAAAAAATGTTTTGGGTAAATTTTTAGTCTTGGATGATTTTAAATTGTGAAAGCGGAATAAAATGATGCTGTTTTGGATTTCCAAAAACGACGATTTTCATCGGTTATAATAGGATGTTCTATTAACATGAAAAGCAATACTAAACGGGTGGAAATAAATAAATCTATCCATAAGCCTCAACAGTAAGCAATAATGCATTTCTCGGTCTGTCCTTGTCTACTGGGTCACATTATTTTCCTATCCATACACTTCTACAGGTCAATTACAAAAGCTAATAGTACTTCACTTCACTTGTAAGCATGACATGATTAAGTATCCTTAACTAATTAATAACTTTATGTAATTTGTTTAAATCTCCAGCTTGAGAAAGTAATCATAAACTTAATCATTTATGGTTAATTAAATACACATAATTTGTTTAGTAAGAGAATATTTTGGCAGGGGATTGTTGTTTTGTTGTTGGTTCATTTTTTGTTTTTTGTTCTTTTTTTCTAGAAATTGAAATTTTGTACAGTTATTTTAGTCTTGCCGATATAGATTTTTAGAACTAATTGAATGAAGATAATGCTTGATACTCACTTTTACCTGAATGGTGAATTAAACATTTCATTTCTATATAATGCTCTGAATATTACTGCAAATATTTCTCCAGGGGAAGATTGTGGATGAGTCCCAAATTTCGAAAACTGTGGACCACTTTTTTACGAGTTAACTGTCACTGACAATGAAATTGAAGAACGGAAAAAACGAGATAAATGGTAAAAGAAAAAAAAGGTAATAATCAAAAACAAAATGATGGTAAGGGAGAAGAAAATATCTTTGATTTTTCAATTCATTGTTTTGTTTTTTTCTTTCTATCACATCTACATATTTCCCTCTATCAGCCCTTTATATCTTGGCTATACATTTAAACTACAGTTGTCTTATTTAAGTGATTTTAAAAATGCGTCTTAAGTATTTATTCTTCATATTTGTTAAGCTGCAAGGAAAATGACCAAATCCTGACTAGTATTTGTAAGGGGAGGTAACTGATGGGAATAACATTCAAACCGGATGTTTTGACAAAATTTACTTTCCTGTCATTTTATTTATGCATTATGCTCTGCAATGTTCTCTAATGTGTATGCCTACAGCCAAAGCTACGTAAAATTTCATCTCTGCTTCAAGAGTTTTATCATTCGTCTCGAATTCAAAAGTGTTGTGCTTTGAATTATTTTTATAATAATTTATTGATAACCTTTTTTTTTTTTCTTGTGTCGTTTTCACAACTTTTCGAGTATGTAAGTCTGGTCTGGTTTTACGACATGTCAACATGTTGAGGGTTATTTGATGCCGAGGTCAATAATTTTGGGAATAAATTATAGGGTCTCTAATAAGTTCCTATTTGATAATCATTTGCAAATTTGTTTTAAGTAACTATTCTGAATTCAGATAATCTATATACAATTATAAATCCAAGCATTCTTATGTAATATATATAATTTCCCGGCATTTCTAAGATAGTTTGGTTTGGCAATATTGGAAATTTAGATTCTGGTATATAATATTGGGTGACTAAAAATATGAAGATAATTACTGTTACTTAATGTGATCTGGATGAGGGTATAAAAAATGTAAACAAAGGCTGCTGCTGCAGCTGCTAAAATAAATACCTTAAAATTCCCTTAGCCGACGTGGTCCGCTTGGTGGCCGAGAGGTCTGGAACTTAGTCTAACGTAAAGTTGGACGGTTTTCGATCCCGGCTTCGAGCGTCCTGCGTGTTTAGCCACACTGAAGAGTTTTGATAGAACGAAACAGTCTGTCTGTGGATGACAATGTATATATATATATATATATCAACATAGCTGTGTATATTTGTCCAAGTAATCTTTTCCAACAAATCATTCTCTCACCAACAACATTTTGTGTTTTCATTACATCAAGATGGTAATCAATGATAGGGACGCGAACGCATTATGCTGGGTTACTTATGGCATACCAAATTTCATTGGGTTATTTTATACAAAACCGGACATTGGAATAATGGTTAGAGTTCTCACCAATGGCCTGGGAGATCAGGGTTCAATCCCCGGTCGAGTAATTCCAAAAACTCAAAAAATGTTACTTGATGCCTCCTTGCTTAACACTCAGTATTATAAGGTAAGGATCAAGGGTAAAGTGGAGCAATCGAGGGAAAGTAGTAGTGCCCTCGCCTTCACCTTGGTGTAATAGCTATCGAAAATGGAGCCTTCGTGTCACCCTCGAATATGGTCACCAACTTTAGTCTTTCACTTACTTATGCCGAAGTCATTTAATCAATTATATACCATACAAAAATACACTTTCACACATTTTAAACACCTGAGTTAAAATGGACCTTAGAGTAATGGTAATTATAAATCTACACTCCCTAGATAATGAGAAGTGGATAGTCATCTCCAGATGAAGTTTAGTGGCATACACAGGACATTCTATTAATGGGGGTTGGGTCTTACGCTTCTGCAGGAAGTGCAGTCGACGTAGTTTGTGTGTCTCATGTGATTGTTGCTGTGTAGCCTTGTACAACAAACTTATGTGCCGCCAACAAGTAAAAAGGTGAGTTACCATGGAGACAGTTTGCTAGAAGCAAACGACATTGGACAAAACGTGATCGACAAAAGTAAACAAGGAAATTGTGTTTATGAAATGAACGTCAATTTTAATTTACTTTTGTTCGAGATGATCTTAAATGAATGTTGATATGTGTTATTGTCTTGCACGTCTTTCCCTTGTGGTAAGAAGGTCTATTCTCAGTGTCTCAGCGCGTAAGAAAATAATTAGAAGGTTTATATACTGCTACGAAATCCTTTTTTATGTGTTTAATCTTAAATCATTGGAATGTTGATCCGAACAGCGTAAAATCCAGTTGGAAGATGACTGGCTGATTAACGTAATTTGAAAATACTTTCTTCATATTAATTCTAGGTTGATCAAAATGCACATTGTTAATCTTTTTTTCGTGCCTTTTGTAGGTTAAAATATGTATCTTTTTAATCACATGATATGTGATATGTTCACCACTATATCTGAAGGTCGTTTTTAAGATCATGGTTTGTAATTTGTCCGAATTTTGAATTTAAATTTGAATTTATCATCGAATATATTTTGGATTGAATTTTTGTTGCACTTTTTTAGATTTTCTTAAGCATAACTTCCAGAAGTGTTTTCCTGAGTGTTCGATTTTTTTTTTTTTTTTATGTGTACGTGCTTTTTCGTGCACGATTTAATTTCCCAAAAGACCAACTATAATCTGGAGGAAGATACTATTCAGAAAAACAGTCTTTATCATATTACAGCAATACAACACTGCACTACTCTAGGGAAAGCTTGCTTCTTTTTGGATATTTTGAAATGACCTTCTACCATATTCCTTTGCCCAGTCAGCTGGAGGTGCAGAATACACCGACCGCATCTCTGCAGATGGGTAAGACCTCACCCCCAATGAGTGTCCTAGATATAACACTAAACCCTCTGATGGTAAGGCTCCAGTCCTGGAGATTTGGAGAATGTGGAGTATCCCTTCATTGTCATTACTCGCAGGTTCACTTTGACCCGGAGTGGTAGCAGCTGATAGGGTCCTAACTATGGGTCAAATAGAGCTGTTTGACATTTAAATTGTTAGCAAAAAAAGGATTTATATTAAAGTGAGTTGTTAAAAATAGAATTTGAATATTTAACTATGTATAAAAAAAAAAGACAGCCTAACAGAATTTTTGGTGATACGTATCAATACTTGAAACCATTTAATTGTGTGCAAACAAATGATTACTAGTAAATAGAACGATTTGTGTCAAATAGAAATTCTTGAAACCATTTAAATGTGCACAAAAAATAATGAGTTCAGGCTCATTTAAAAATTTTATCTACACGTTTATATATATAAACACGATTTGGTATTGAATAACCTACATGGGGTCATACGCCATCCAAACAAACCAATCCACATTCCTACACCATGATGCTTTAAATACTAACATACAATACATCTCATAAATCCACCATGGAAAAATTTTCAACTTAAAAAGATGTGTCGGTTTAGTTGTTTGGGATTGTATGGTTGGTTTCAGTATATGTCAACCTCTGTTGGATTGTTTAATGCCGAAGTCAGTCTTATTGGGCGGAATTCCATGGTTTCTTATAACTGATGATAATGATAATTCGTAAACAATGATAAATTCAAATAACATATCTTAATATTAATAATTTGCATATAATTATATGGTTTCAAGAGTTCTTAATTCCAAAGATTTATACATGTACAAGGTGCGGAAGAAAAATTAGGAATATTCTAGTATAAATATAAACGATTCTATTACATAATAAGATTAATTTTAATTTTTTAAAATAAACAACAAAATAATAAGATAGACACTAAACAGTAAATTTATTCAATGAGGCCACCATATTGTAACCACATGCCTTTGAAACGATTTGAAGGCCTTCAAAAAATAATGCAGATATCTTATTCCATTCTTCCTCAATAGCAGTCTTAAGTGAACCAATATTTGCATGGAAAGTTGCATTTGTTTTGTTTTATAAAACGCCCCTTATAGCGTAATCAAGGGTGTTAAGTTGTGTGCTTAATGGAGGCCATAAAGAAACTCTAATTATTTCGGAATTTTATTTTTTGGCTTGGGTTTGGTGTTAAGCAAATCATAGATTCTTTGTCGTTTCTTTTCTTGATCATTCATAATTGACTGAATTTTTATGAAAAAGTGCTTGAATAATAGAGTTAATCATGAAATATTAGTTTTATTGCGTTTTTTTTTTTTTGTTTTGTTTTGTTTGTTTTTTTCAAAAATTGGACTAATAAGACTAAAAAACGTTATAAAAATTATTCCCTATTTTGCTTCCGCACACTGTATGTTTTAAACTAACTATTCCTAATTAATGCTAACCATTTGTAATATGGTTTCAAGTATTAATGTTAAATTCTAACCTTTTAAACAAATCTATTTAATATGTAGAAGGGATCCTAATACCACTCCAGGTCAGAGTTAACTTGGGAGTAATGGAAACAAAAAGGATGACTCCAAACTCCTCAGGTGCTCCAGAAGGGAAAATTAACTATTATATGCTGTTTAGTTTCATACCTTGAACACCCTTCTTTGAAGAGTGGGTTTTACACCTCCACAGAGAGTGCAGTGAAGATATTCTATGCCCCACCGACGCGACACAAAAGATATTTGTAACACATTATAATGTTATACTCATTTTGTCAATTTCTGTGAGATCAATATTTTGCCTGCACAACTCTAAAATAAGTCTGCATATTGGTATAATATATATATGTATATATATGTGTGTGTGTGTGCTGTAGATGCATCCATGCTATTATATGGAGGCACCACATGGACGCTAACAAAGTGCATAGTGAAAAAGTTTGATGGGAACTACACTAAAATGCTACACGCTGTCTTGAACAAATCCTGGAAGCAACACCTCCCAAAACAGCAGTTGTACAGCCACATACCTCCCATTTCACAAAACATCTAAATCAGATTGTTATACAATTAAGGTAATGATTCATTATAATAATGCTTTACCCTTAATTATGTTTTAATATTTAGTTTGGTATGGCTTTGAACAACACGGTGTCTCTTGGTTCTGGTGTTGTCGTCAGACGGGCATTCGCATGCCCGCACGGAAAGGATATGACAATCATCATCGGTCATAATAAACTCGCAGACAGGAAATGGGGTCGGAAGGGGTGTTTGGATGAATTAAAAAGTTGGATGAAGAGATGGCCCGAGAATTTTTGGATTTTGAAAAGACTGTAATGATGAGATCAGTTTGGGTCTCAACCGGCAGAGATGAGTTAAGATCTTAGACACTACAAGATGCGCTGCACGTGGTGGGGGGGGTGTCAGCGTAGTATGGCTAGCATAGGCCCTTACGAAGTGTGCCTCTCTCCTCGTGTCACCAAGAACTGAGGGCAGAAAGAAATAAACTTGTTCGTATCAGAAACGATAGAGTTCACCTGTATTGTTATTATTATTATTAATATCATCATGAGTATACAACAAGATGAAGACATGTGGAAAAGTAAGGAAGAATTAATTAGAAACGTTCTTTTATGGACTCAGCTCATGGACGTAACAGTGCAGACCAACCAGTAAAGACTTACAGACATCGACTGAGTGTGAACAGTGGATGCTGTCCAGAAGAGCTGTCAGTAGCGATTGATGATAGGGTTGGATAGCAAGAGAGAATCAAAAGAAACTCCGTGCTGCTAGCACGCCTGGATGATGACGATGATCATGATGATCATGATGATCGTTTATGTTGTGTATCTTAAAAATTAACGGACTTCAAAGGCATTTTTAATTTTAAAAAATATAAAATATTTTGACCGTAGTTATCAAATCTAGCCTTCTTATTTGGATGGAATAATCGGTATAAAAGTAAAAATTCCTGAGTATTTTTAGGAAGTATTTAGTTTGTGGTACTAACATTTGTTTCTACTTTCTCTCAAAACTGTTATTTCAATTATCATGATGATAATTAGTCTGATAATCGTGACCTCAGTTTATCATTATGATTATGACTATCATCACCGTTTAAATAATAAAGAAGAAAAGGACCAGGAACACTTTTCTCTAATTATTAGTTTAAATCTCCTCCCATTTTCATTCGACACCTTTTCTTACTTTTTTTTTTTTTTTTTTTTCATTGTTACGACCATTGTTGTTTTCAGTTTTATTTTTTCCGTCTTTGTGTGTATGCACGCTTGTGTGTAGATTCAAGATGGCCGACTAAACAGTCTGTGTTCGTGAAGAAAATGCAAATTTCGGAGAAAAGCTTCATCGTTTATTTTTTGTGTCTGCAGAGGAAGTTTCGTTTTGCCTCAGGCTTTACAAAACGATAACAGCGGTATTAATGGATCGAAATGGCGATTTTTCTAATCGCCTGCACCAACGATTTCCCCCCTCCCCTTCATTCAATATTTCTTGTTTCCTTCACGAATCTTTTTTTTTCCATACTTCATTTTCTAAATCTTACACTTTACCTTTTTCTTTTCCTTGTAGGATTTTCTTCTCTTTTTCGGGTTCTTTTTTTAATTTCTTTCTCTACTTTCTTCCATATTTTCTTTCATTTTTCCTTCTTTTCAATTTCTATTATTACCATCCTCTCTGTTTTTTTCTTTATTTTTTTGGCTTCGGTTTCTTTATTTAATGGCATATCAACTTTTGTGGATAATTTGATGCCAAAGTCATTCTTATAGAAGAACAGAGGCGGTACAATTTTATCGGTTGCCAGGTTCTATTTTCATCTTCCTTATTATTTTTATTACCACTCTGTTACCTTCTACCTTTGTGACTTTTCTTTTTTTCTTTCTTTCTTTCCATGCCTCATTTATTCTTACAGGTCTCTTTGTCTTCCACGCCGGTAGTAATTTACTTAGCTTTGTTAATTAAATGAGGCACAAGGCCGTATAAATGGAGCACCCTATGAGACTCAAACTCACTCGTGTAAGTTTGCTAATCTAGCTTGCTAACCATTACACCACCCGAGCGCCCTGTGTTTCACGTCTGTATTTTTCAACGTTTCTGTCTTTTTTTCATTTCTTCTTTTTCTTTCTTCCTTTAACTGGCTCTTCACGACTCTTTCTTATTTTCTTTCTCTTTCTTTTTTACTTTCATTCATTCATTCGTTCTCCCTATCTCTTAACGACTCTTTATTTATCTCTCTTTCTTTTCATGTCACTTTTTCTTTCAATATTTCTTTCTTTTTTCTTTCTCATTCATTCAATATTTCTTTCTTTCTTTCTCTTTGTTTCTTTCCACACCTTGTTATTTTTCGTCTCTCTCTTCCTTTTTTTTTCCTGGAAATAACAATTTTATTTACCCGTTCTTTTCTGTTTGTTCTTTCTTCAGCCTTTCTGGTAATATTTTCTTCACTTTCTCTTTCCTATTTTCATTCATATGTTCGCATTTCCTTATTGGTTCTTACTATTTTCTTAACCTTTTCCAGTCTCTCTCTTTCTTTTTTTCTTTTTTTTTTTTGTTTCTTTTCACACTTCCTTTCTTTTCTATACTTATTTCGTTTCCATCTTTACTTTTTTCATTTCCCTTCCGTCGGCTTCGGCTGTAGAATACACCATCTGCATCTCTGCAGAGGGGTAAGAACCCCTCTGAAAATGTTTGTCAAAGCTATGATACTAAACTGCATCTCATGGCGAGACTCCAGTGCTGGGGCTTTGGGGAATATCGAGTAGCCTTTCCATTGCCATTACTCCCTGGTCCATTCTTACCAAGAGTGGAACTTGCTATTAGGGTCTTATTTGTAGGTTAACTATAAACGTTTAATCATTTACTATGGATTATTGTGATTAGTTATTTGAAACCTTACAGTTGAGTGCAAACTATATTACAAAGGAGTACTGCTTAACAAGAATTACTCGTGCTAAATGAGAAATAAGAGAAATCAATTAACTCTGTGCAAACAAAGTTGCAATAATAACTCTTCTAAAAGTAAGTAAATTGGTGACCACAGTCGAGAGCGACCAGAAGGCTCCCTTTTCAATAGCTACTACACCGAGGTGTAGGGGAGGGCACTACTCCTTTCTCTAGATTGCTCCACTTTACCCTCGATACGTATCTTATATTGCTGAGTGTTAAGCAAGGAGTTATCAAGTACCATGTTTAAAGACGCGACCTGGGATTGAACCCAGATCTCCCGGACCATTGGCGAACACTCTACCCACTAAGCCAATGAGATTCGCTTTGAAATCAAATGCGAGGAGAGCTCGTCGTGAAGAGATTGACATGATAGATTGCAAAATTGTTGTAAGCGAGTTCCAGCTTCTGTCGCGCTGTTGGGTTCGCTTTCGGACAAATACCCTTTGGAAATCCATAAATCCTCTTATCAACCCTCGCTATGGGTTAAATTGTAACACGATTGTTCTTCGAGATGGCGTTTGCATTGAATAATCTACGAAGGTTGATATTCCATTGAACAAAGAAATCAAAATCAAAATTTTTGCATCAACTTTTTCTCTTTCTTTTACTTCTATTCACGTCTGTCCTTTATTTGACATTTTTCCTCCCTCAATTTTTTTTCTATTTCAGTTACTTTCATTCCTCGTTTTCTGTCTCACTTCTTCAATATTTTCTTCACCAGTTTTCCTTCTTCTTTTGGTTCTTATAAATTCTACACTTACACTTCTTTATATTTTTCTCTATTTTTATTTCTCTCCTTTATTTTTCGTTTCCCGACTTTTCATTTACGTGGCTTAATTTCCCTCCTTTTTTTCTCTTTCGTATTCTCCTCCTCCTCCTCCTTCTTCTTCTTCTTTTTCTTCTTCTTCTTCTTCTTCTTCTTCTTCTTCTTCTTCTTCGTATTATTATTATTATTATTATTAAGCCCCACACTTTACTGAATATTTCTGCTCTTCTTAACAAAGGTGTATTTAATTTATAATTTCCCCGAGTCTCATCGATAAGTTGGACTTCAGATTAAAGCTATGAAACACCGAGAAAGAAACCACAATTCCTATCCATCATAAGACAAATCTTAACATGCGAGGAACGCAAAAAATGAACTTTATACGGCCTCCCAGTGTTCTGGGAGGAGGAAGCATTTTTATCACACTTCTTCAACACAAATGTATGAAAACGAGGCTCTTAAACATGGCGAGGAAACTGAAGCCAGACAAGTCATCTCTCATCAAACTGCAGAAATCAAGCCGAAATGTTGATCAAAGTTAAACGACGATCCGCCTCGTCGTCCTGATGTTTCCGACATGTAAAAACGTTAATCTATTAATTTTATCTCTGGTAAGCGCGTAATAGCTATCAGAAACTAAGTGTTGACGTATTATTCTAATTAATCTGTCTTGATAAACGACAACATGAAAAGAACAGGAGTAATTATATCAGCCATCACGCTTTCGTATTATTTTCAAATCTTCCAATTAGAGTTACACCCACTTTAAATATCCAAGCTAACAATGTATTGGTTTCTTTGTAATAATTATATTAGAATATATCAGAATCCCGTGTCCGCAGAGGATTTGGAAAACCTGCCGGGAGCGATGGATAACAGGGACGGGTGAAGAGATAGAGAGTCAGAAAAATCCGTGCTAGCAGCATGACTCGATGATAATATCAGAATATTTTATATAAGGCCAAGAATACCTCTAGTTAATCAAAGATCTTCTAGCAGCAACAACACAAAAATTGCTCGATCGAAAAAAAAAAGAATCAAATTTCTTTTTAATTCATAAATTTTTACTGAATTTTTTTTTTTTTTTTCGAAGACTTAAAGAAACTTGAGGAATGATATGCCAAGTTTGTTAACGGGCGAGATGAATATCAGTAATATATTGCATTGACCGGCGATGAACACAGCAGATGTAGTAGACAGATACATCCGGTCGCAGATAAAAGCAACAAAGTGACTAACGGAAAAACAGAAATAGGTAAGTAAAGGTACTAAACGCACAGAAATCAGGTAGGTTGGTTGGTTTCGATGTATCAACCCTTTTCTGGTCATTTAACGCCGAATTATATTTCAAACAATTCAGTTTAGTATGAGTACACTGTTTTGTTCTATTTACCCAATAGATAGAGCAGGTGCTATCAATTCGGTCCAGAGTGGACCTGGGATCAATGGCAATAAAGGGGTATTCAGCATTCCCCAATGCTCTTGTATCACTGAAGCCTCACTCACAGATTGTTTAGTGTCATATCTAGGACACTCGTTGGGCGAATCTTACACCTCTGCAGAAATTCAGTCGGTGTATTCTGCAGCCCCCGCCGACTGGGCCAATAGAAATCAGAGGACAAGTAGAGACCATCCAGACAATAGCATTATTACGATCGACCGGAATACTGGAAAAAGTCCTGGAGACTTGAGGATACTTGCTGTCTCTCAAACTCCTGTGAAAAACCATCAGCTAACGTTGGTGTGAAAAAACTATTAAAGGAGTGAAATAATAATAATCTGAGGAGACTTCAGGCAAAACAATCAATTAAAATTCACTAGTAGCAAAATAGTTGTCAATACTTAGACATGGCCAGAATGCTGAAAAAATCTGTACATAAATAATTTTATTTTCTTATTAAAATTTCTCATGAACATACAAAAATCATGATAAACTTTATTATTTGATTGATTAACTGGTTAATTAGACAGTTGAAAATTCATTATTTGTAATGGTGGCAAGTTATCTTGTTGAAAGATGGAAGTTTCCTACATGTCAACCATGTGTTTTTTATGGATTTCAAGAGCAAAGACGTAATTAAAGTGGACGTGTAATAACAATGAAAAGTCGTAGAGCTTGGCAATGATGATTCACTTTGTAGAGATTGTTGACGTCATTTTCCATTTGACACGCAATGCGATATTGCTAGTGGCAATTACAATGATTACTCTTTTTTTTTTTTTTTTTCTGGTGGAAGGCTCTTCCTCAAACTTTATATGGAAGTCTGATGTATCTGATAAAATAAAACGGGATTTCTTCCAAGCTGTGGCGCTGTCAATGCTACTGTATGGATGCACCATATGGATGCTAACAAAACACAGAAAAAAAGCTGGATGGAAACCATACAAGAATGTTCCGAGTTATTTTGAACAAATCCTGGAAGCAACACCCGACGAATCAACAGCTGTACGGCCACTTACCTCCCATCTTAAAAGCCATCTGAGACGAACAAAACATGCGGGATACTGCTGATAAGCTAGGACGAACTCAAAAGCGACATTCTTCCATAGACCCTTACTCATGAATGTACCAGTGTTAGCCAACTAGCAAGACCTTATTTACATCAGCTCTGTGCGGACACAGAATACACTTTGGAAGACTAGTCTGGAGCGATGAATGGTAGGGATGGATGAAGAGAGAGAGAGAGAGAGAGAGAGAGAAAGAGCTAGGGAAGTCCATGCGGTCAGCACGACTTGATGATGATGATGATGATGATGATGAAAATAAGGCTATTTCTACAACTAGTAAGTCTCTTGTCACTGTTGTCAATGTAAATAGAGATAAATCTGCTATCTGTTATAGCAAGAATATAGTAACAAAATGGTAATTGCAATAAAATATGAAAGATTCTTCGGACAACTAGAGTAACAACGCATCTATAACTTCTGCCACTACTACAACAACTAATAATAATAATAATAATAATAATGTGTTTCCCGAGATAGAAATAGATAACCAAATCCCAGATGACCAGAACTTGGTTTAGTTGATAAAAGGAAAAATAACTCATCAATTGTCAGACTTCGTAAAGAAAAAAGAAAAGAATAAATGGAGATTTAAAACTTTAGAAATACTTAGAGGTGAAAATATTTTGGATTATGAAGGTGGCAGTGATAGCATTTCTAGTTACAGCCCTCGGGACAATCTTAAAGAAACTGGAAAAGAGAATGGGGTAACTAGATATCTTAGGAAAAACCAAGATCGATTAGTGTTCTCCTGAGAAATGTTTGTAAATAACTTTGTTTTAAACGTGCGCTATTCATCACTGATAATTAATTCTATTTGAAATTAATCATTTGTTTGATCATAGTTTCAATAGTTTCAAGTATTGTTAACTCAGCGCAATTATTTCGTAGTCAACTGGGGCTGCAGAATACACCGACTGCATTTCTGCAAAGGGATAAGACCCCCAACAACAACAACAAGCGTTTTGAATCTGATACTAAACAATCTGATGGTGAGGGGTACAGTAATGTTGGAGTTTGGGGGAATGCGGAGTACCCCTTCAATGCCATTACTCCCAGGTCCAATCTGACCCGGAGTTGTAGCAACTGATTGGGTCCTATTTATAGGTCTGTAGCAGAAAGAATTTCGAATT
Source organism: Sepioteuthis lessoniana (assembly GCA_963585895.1). Lineage (NCBI taxonomy): Eukaryota > Metazoa > Mollusca > Cephalopoda > Myopsida > Loliginidae > Sepioteuthis > Sepioteuthis lessoniana. The sequence continues at coordinate 71,076,301 of OY757911.1, read as the reverse complement.
TTTGTTTGGCGCGTAAATTAATTTGACCGTTGTGGTCTCGCCTCATATTTTCACCCAATGAGAATGACTTATCTCATTTTTCCCAGATGACTTTCCCGGGCAACATAAAAGGCGGTGAAAGCGCGCGAATCTTTCTCTTCCTCATTCATTTTAGCAGCAGATCACATCACCATATGGAAAGCACATCTAATTTATGGACATATATGTCTAGGAAATCAATCCCTCATCATTCGTTCAATCCTTCTAGACCAACGGCTCCCAGAAGATTTAAATTGGATGTTTAATTCCGCCTATGACATCAACATTTCAATTCCTGCTCTGTTTTCAGCCACTCATCTTTTGTCTTGTCTACAGCGACTCGATTCCTGTTCTGACATTAGCTACTCCATTCCTTCTCAACTATTTACAACTGTTTTCTTCATCCTGCGACTTACAGCACAAGGGTTCATTTATTCAGGCTGTCATTAAAGAATTGTTGAAACTTATTAATATTCACGCTTCCATCATTTATTTTCTTCCTTTTGATATTGCAGGAGGTAGCTTGTTCTGCCTTCCTGTTTTAGGTCAAATAAAAGTAAACTGTGTTCTAATGCAGAACTGAATTGTTTAAAATGAAACTGGGTTTTTTTTTACATTGAAACTGTGTACTTATGCTAAACTGAGTTGTTTGAAATACAACTGTTTTGACATTTAACTTTGTGTAAAAAATATACTTTTGCTAAACGGAATTGTTTGAAACAGAACTGTTTTATGTATAAAAAAAGGATTTGGCAATAAATAATCGACAATGATTGATATGCCACAAAACAAAACAAAACCAATCAGCGCAATTGACCCTTCACCACCGCATCCTTTCACATTTAAGATAAGATGGAGTAGTTGTTTGCCACGAGAGCAATAAGAAAAATACATTTGCAACAATCATATAGGTGCTAGCACTTGACATCCCCAATCGATAGGATCAGTCCTCTCCAACCGCCTATCTCGTCGAGAAAATGTGAAAGTGGAGTGTTGCAAGTCACCTATTTCGGTTGCACAGTTACCAGGATCCCGTCTTCAAACAATAGGGAGCACCAGCCTCGGCCACCAGGTGGCTCGCATGCGGAGGGGGGGGGTCTTACTCTTCTGCGAAAGTACAGTTGGCGTATTCTATCCCCCCGGTCAACAGGGCGAAATAAGTGTGTAATATCGAGATTGCAAGGCACAAAATGAACCGTGACAAAACTAATAAAAAGCGTAAATGATTACAGTTAAAGGAAGAGATGGGAGAAATTAGGATCAACTACTTTACTCGAAGGAAGACTGAGAGGTGATCTTATTGAAATTTTCAAAATAACTCTTGGAATTTTTAATTATGGCAGATTTTTTTCTTTAAATATTTCTCCTTGAAATAAAAATTTACTCTCCTAGTAGACTTCAAAAACTAAGTCCGTTTGAATATTTTTGCCAACTTAATTATATATTTTAGGAAAAAATTGTCTCATCAATGTAATAAAGAAACAAAAAAATTGAATTTGATGTTTTCAAAAATAATGGTAAGGAAAAAGAATCTGATTGTGAGGTTCCAGTGATGCTGGAGCTTTGGGGAATGCGGAGCACCCCCTTATTGCCATTGCTCCCAGGTCCACTCTGGCGTGGAATGGTAGCACCTGATAGAGCACACTCTATGGGTTAAAAATAACTAAACTGCTTACTTATGCTAAACTGAATTGTTTGAATTAGAACTGTTTGACTAAACTGAATTGCTTAAAATAGAAATGTATTTGACAATTCGACTGTGTACCTATACTATTCTGAATTGTTTTAAATGGAACTGTTTTTGACATTGAAACTATATACTTGTGCTAGGCTGAATTGTTTAATATAGAACTGTTTTGACATTGAAACTATATACTTGTGCTAGGCTGAATTGTTTAATATAGAACTGTTTTGACATTTAACTGTGTGTAAACAAAATCTATACTTATTCTAGGCTGATATTGGCTGAATTAGAACTGTTTGAATAAACAAAATAGCTTGAAATAGAAATGTTTTCAACAATTAAACATGCTAAACTGAAGTGTTTGAAATAGAACTGATTATTTGTATGAAAATGGATTTGGCATTAAATAACCAACAAAGGTTGATATGCCATAAAACCCAAAGAACCAACCGTCTATTTCTTTTCTTTTTTTAGAATTGATATGAGAAGTTAGTAGAAAGAGAATATGTACAAGGAGGCATTACAAACATGCACAAACTTCTGGGATTTTGAGATACAAACGGATCACCTAATCTCGGCCAGACGACAAGACCAAGCAATAATCAACAAAAAAGAGAACTTGCTGAATTGTAAACTTTGCTGTTCCTGCAGACAACAGTAAACGCAAAAGAAAGGGAAAAGAAAGATAAATACCTGGACCTTGCTAGGAAACTAAAAAAATTGTGGAACATGAAAGTGACGTTGATACCAATTGAAACTGGTGCTCTTGGTTCAATCACAAATGGATAGGATCAGAGACTGGAGGATTTGGAAATAAGTGGACGAGTGGAGACCATCCGAACTACTGCATTATTAAGATCGGCCACAATACTTAGTAGAGTCCTGGAGAAACCATCAGCAAATCCTGGCGTAAAAAAACTCAAAATGGAGTAAAGTAGTAATAATTGTTATAATAGTAATAATTAGTTAAAAGGGTCCGGGGAGTGATGTCTGAATTATCAGCTCTAAATACAAAATTGTTTTTCTTTTGTGTGTGACCCGCTTAAAAGTTCTCTAACTTAAGAAAACTTGGTGACATCTTTGTCAGGTACGCAGATTTTAAATAACCTATGAGTCCGGTGGAGCCACAAAATACCACCCATGATAAAAATGTCGAATCGAAATATAACGCAACGGAGGACCCAGGCAACAAACCTGGGTGTCATGATCGGCAAGTGCTCTCTTGATTGCCAACATGGGGGATCCAGTCCTCATCCTGTGAATGTTGGCAATTCTTTTTTCAGGTACAGGAATGACGATCTAAGTAATCACACAAATGAGAGACGCCAACACTAAACATTGACAAAGCAAGTCAACCAACTTGCACAACAATGCTATTTTAGGAGCAACCCTACACTAAGAGGATATAGGAAAAGGATGAGAGAGATCTGGTTAGAACGCACTAGGTTTCAGATAACAACCCAAAGACTCGCTAATCAAGTTAGGACAATAATAAAGTAAGGTTGGTTTTCTGGCCTTGAAATACTAGAAATACGCCAGAAAACAATTAGTGAATCTAAACAAAACAAATAATACAATATCATACACACCAAGTATTGACAAACAAGAACAGTCAAACAGAAATGGACCTCAAGCTTCTAAAAATAGAAACAGCACCCACACAAACAACATGGAGCAAACACTAAAACAAGAACAAAAAATGAACTTTAGAATTTAAAGAGAATCATGGATGAAAAAACTACCTTACCATTGCTAAGAAACATAGACTGGAGAACAGTCAAGGCGGCAACCGAAAAAATAAATGAACTATAAACATATATATCAACAAAAACATCACCGAATTAAATTATTAAGTCTGTTGGAGCGAAATTAGTTTGTGAAAAAATTGGTGTTCCCTTAAAGAACACGAACAGAAAATCAAAACCTTGATGGGAAATTCGACTGGAAAAGCAGATAAGAAATCTACAAAAACAGGTAAAAATGATAAAACAAAGGAAAAACCCTGGAACATCTTGGGACAAAAAGGAAAAGGGAATACAAGAAAAAATAACCATACAACTCAAAGAAATAAACCAAAAAGTACTGGCGCAAGATGGAAGATTAAAAAATATCGAGAAAGGGTAAAACAATACTGGCACAAAAGGACATTCCAAAATTACAGAACGCCAGGCCATGATAGCATACATGGATTCTGGTTCAAGAAATTCACCTCAATGTATGATAAATTATCACTCGAAATGAACAGATGCCGATAAGAAGCAGACGTACCCGAATGGATGACCAAAGGAAATACCACAGTAATTCGAAAAGACCCCCCAAAAGAACCGCTCCAAACAACTACAGACCCATTACGTGCCAATCTATAAGGTTGAAAATACCAACTGCACAAATAAAGGGATAAATTTACGACTCACTAACAAGCCGCGGATTGTTCCTCGAGAGACAGAAAGGATGCCGCAAGGATCCAGAAGCACAAGAGAACTACTCTACATTGATCAGCATATTTTCAACGAGAGCAAGACGAGACGGAAAAATCTACATATAGCCTTGATTGACTACAAAAAGGCATATGATATGGTGCCACAAAGCTCGATAATAAACGGCCTCAAAATGGACAAGATATCAGATGAAATCATAAATTTTATCGAGAAACCCATGAAAATCTATAGAGTAGAATTGACAGCACGAGGGAAAAGTTTAGCAGAAGCGAAAATCTAAAGAGGTAAGTTCTGAGGAGATGCACTATCACCATTACTATTTGCAATAGCAATTGCGCGACTTATCCTCTTACTCAGGAAATCCACAGTCGGATACAAATTTAGTAAATCGCAGAAAAAGATCAATCACCTGATGTACATGGACGATATCAAACTGTTTGCCAAAAATGAAGAAGAATTGGAAATTCTAGTAAACGATGTCAGAATATACAGCCAGGATATAGAGAAGGAATTTGGGATAGAAAAATACGCCATGCTAATAATAAATATTGGGAAACGACACATGACCGAAGGAATAGAATTATCAAATCAAGAAAAAATTACAACACTCAGAAAAAAGGAAACCTACAAATACTTGGTGATATTGGAAGCTGACACCATCAAAAAAGTGGAGGTGAAAAAAAAAATTAAAATTAGTATCTCAAGAGAACCAAAAAACTACTCGAGACAAAACTGTAGAGCAGAAATCTTATCAAGGGATAAATACCAAGGCTGTCCCCCATCGTAAGATATTTGGGACCATTCTAGTAGTGAACCAGAGATGGACTTAAACGAATGGACCAGAGGACAAGAAAACTAATGACCATGCAGAAGGCATTACATCCCAGAGATGACGATGGCATACTATGTGTCAAGAAAAGGAGGAAGAGGACTTACCAGTATTGAAGACAGCGTTGACGCATCGATACAACGACCCGAAGACAGCGTAGAAAAGAGCGGAGGAAAACTGATTACAGCCACCAGAAATAATATTGACAACCCGAGGATCAACAGAACGGAAATTACCAGAAAATAAAAATGGGTTGAAAAAAAACTCCACGGACAATTTTTAGCGACCAACAAGTGACATCTCACACGATAAAACGTGGACGTGGCTAAGAAAGGGAAAGCTTAAGAGAGAAACTGAATCTCTTCTATTAGCCGCACAAAACAACGCCATAAGGACCAATTATATCAAATCGAGAATAGATAAGACGCAACAAAACAGCAGATGTTGATGTAATAGAGACGAAATGATCAAGTACATTTGTGAATGCCGCAAATTAGCACAGAAAGAGTATAAGACTTGATACGACTGGGTGGGCAAGGTGATCCACTGTGAATTGTGCAACAAATTGAAATTTGACTGAACGAACAAATGCTATATGCACAACCCAGCGTCTGTACTGGAAAATGAGACGCACAAACTCCTCTGGGATTTTGAAATAGAAACGGACCACCTAATATGTGCCAGACCACCAAACCTAGTAATAACCAAAAAAAAAAAAGAAGAGAACTAGCAGAATTGTGGATTTTACAGTCCCGGCTGACCACAGAGTAAAATTGAAAGAAAATGAAAAAAAGGACAGGTACCTGGACATTGCTATGGAATTGAAAAAACTAGGAAATATGAAAGTGACGATTATATCAATTGTAATTGGTGCTCTTGGTATAGTCGCCAAATGATTTATACAAGGACTGGAGGACTTGGAAATAAGAGGACGAGAAGAAACTATCAAAACTACTGCATTATTGAGATCGGCCAGAATACTGAGAAATGTCCTGGAGTCTTGAGGAGACTTGCTATCACTTAAACTCCAATGAAAGACCATCAGCTAGCCCTGATGGGAAAAACTCTCAGTATAATAATAATAATGATAATTACCTGAATACCCTTATTTCGTTTTTCATTGTTCCCTGTTCCTGTGATTCAAGATTCTTTCTACCTTATTTTACCACCATTGTAATCTATATCCTGTCTGCTTTTGTTTTTGTTTTTTGTTGTTGTTTTTTCCTCTTTTTTTTTTTTGTCAGGTCTTCATTTATTGCAATCGCATTTTAGTTGTTTCTGAGCTGCAATCTGATACCCGCCGACAACCAGGGCGAACAGTTAAAATTGATGGTAATAAAAAGAAATCCGGGGAAAAAAGAGAAACCTTCAGCACTTAATTGAATTGTTCTGAGATTGTTGGATCCAATTACCTGCGGATATTTCTTTTCATTTATTAACGCCGCTTACTATAATGAATCAGTCAAAACGTTAGTTGTTCATTTAAACTGGTGACGGTTATTCCAAATTTACATTGGAGAGGAGTCTGTATCACTTGGCAAACATCACTCTTCATCGACACGGTCACCCATTATACACATTTATTCTCCCTATTCTAATTGTTCTTTCTTTTCTTTTCTTTTTTCATTCTCATTTTCTTACGACTCTCTCTATCTCTCTCTCTCTCTCTCTCTCTCATTATTCAGTTCAACTTTTCCTTTTCTTTATGATATTTTATTGTCTTAAAAAATGATCAGGACTTTCATTTTTATTTCATTTTTCTCATTCTAATTGCCTGCTCAACTGATTTGCCTCCCAATAGGTTAAAAAGCTTACTTATAAATAAAATTACATCCATAAATAATAAAAAGAAAAAACTATTCCAAAATGTACAGTACGTTAATCAATTTTTATAAAATTTGTATCTTTTAAAAAATAAAAGTAAGTAAAGTTGGTGACCATAGATGAGGGGGACCCAAAGGCTCCCTTTTCAATAGCTATTACACCGAGATGTAAGGGAGGGCGCTGCTCCTTTCCCTAGATTGCTCCACTTTGCCCTTGATGCGTACCTTATAATGCTGAGTGTTAAGCAAGGAGGTATCAAGCGCCATTTTTAAGTCTTTGGTATGACTCGACCTAGGAATGAACACCGGTCTCCTGGACCATTACTCTACCCACTCGGCCAATTAGAAATCGACAAAATTTGAGAGAAAAGAAATTTTCCTATATTATATATAAACTAAGTTGAGTTTTGAAATTTGTAAAATACATAAGTTATCATATTTTCAGTGCCAAATACACTATCACTCATGAATGATTATTTCTCACCAAGCTAATATTTTTTCATAAAAATTAGTTTTCCTTTAAACTAATCATCATCATCATCATCATCATCATATCGTGCTGGCAGCATGGATATCCCTGACCCTCTCTCGCCACTCCTCCCTATCGTTCATCGCCCTAGGTAGGTCTTCAGGACAACATCCTGTATCCTCACATAGCTGCTGAATGTACGTTCGAGCTGGTCGTCCTACTTTTGCGCGGCCATGTGTGGGGATCTATAAGAGTACATCTCTTATGAGTTCATCTCTGCTTCTCCAGCAGTGTCCTGCATGTCTGGTTCGTTTAACTTGAATAGTTTTCGTGATAGGGGGCAGGTGGCCGTACAGTTGGTGTCTTGTGGGGTGTTGCTGCCAGGACTTGTTCAGGATTGCACGCAGCAACACCAGAATTTTATCGTTTTTATAGGAAGACTGTACAATCTAAATGGATATTTTGGGGATAACTTATCAAATTCTTCTGTACTGAAATTCTGTATTCAGGAATTGGAATATGTTGCAATCCAAAAGTAATTACACCCATATAAATATTTATGCAATTTTATATTTGGTTACAGAGTTTTTTGTTTGTTTTTTTTTGTTTTTGCTTTTTTTTTTGTTTTTGTTTTCTTTCAATAGATGTCAATTGTTTGAAAAGTGTATGGTCATTCCTATTTTTAATATCTACTAAGTTTCTTTCATTAAAGTGAAAAGCTTGACGAGGGCGAAAATAAAAGGGCAAAGGGCTAGAAAAATTGTGTTACGTTAATCTTCCAAATAAGGAAAACTTAATTACCAGGAAAATCAGCTTGTGAAGAGATGGATTTTATCTGACTTTAAACACTGGCTTTTGGCACAAGTAGGAAAGGCGTAAATATATCAGCCTCTTTTTAAAATTTTTATTGCTGTTTCTCTTTCATTTTTTTTTCTTAGTCGTTTATACTCGGTTTCTGTTCTAGATTGATTTCTGTTTTCATTAATTTCCCCCCTCGCCTCTCTCTCTCTCTCTCTCTCTCTCTCTCTCTCTCTCTCTCTCTCTCTCTCTCTTTCGCTCACTCTCCACACACACACACACACACACATATATATATATATATATATGTATATATTCTTCAAATTCTTCTAGTAGCAAACAAGGATCCAACACTATTTTATCTTAACGATGCTAAAAGGCGATGGCTAAATGTCTATTGTGGTGAGGGAGCAAAAGTGAAATAATTTAACTGTGTGCAGACAAGCCAATAATATAAAGTAGAATTTTTAATGTTTCATAACAATACTTGAAACCATATATCTGTGAACAAATAAAGGATCTCTGGCTCGTTTAAGAATGTGGTCACCTTCAGAACATTTGCTAACAAATCATATATATATATATATATATATATATATATATATATATATATATATATATATATATATCCAACCTCTCCGCACGAACAGGATATGACACAAGGCCAATTTTAAGCGGAATTTGCAGGTTTGAATTCAGAGTTTTCCTTCCCTTGGACTAGTTACCTAATCAAGGCTAAAGAACCCATTCTGCCCAACTACTTACCAATAGCAAGAGGGAGACATAGTTAGAGGGAGAATAATTGGATTCATACCTTTACCAAGAATATTAGCACTATGTTAAAAGAAAATACCCTCGTCCAGGTTCGTCGCATCCATTTCCCACGAAAGCCTCCAGTATATATAATATATATGTAAAAACAGGATTTGGGATAAAATAACCTATAAGGGTTGATATGCCATTAAACCAAATACACTGATCTGTTTGTGATAGATAGAAATACTTGATAAATAGTATCGTTTATGTTTTAAAAAATGTTACTTGAAACAATTTAACTGTGTGCAAACAAATAACCAATTTTTGAATAAGTTAGCACTCCTTGATGAATGGAATTGTTATTGTTAAATAGCAATATTTAAAACCATTTAACTGTTTGCAAACAAATGATCAATATTAGATACGTTAGCAATGCTTGATAAATTAAATTGTTATTGTTAGATAGCAATACTTGAAACCATTTAACTAGGTGCAAATTAATGAACTCTAAGTCATTTAAGAATAAATTTACCTACAAACTATTCGCTAACAAACTATGTATATATAAACAGGATTTATTTTTAAATAACCCAAAAGAATTCATATGCCATTAAACCCAATAACCTTCAAATATATATATATATATATATATATATATATATATATATATATATATATATATATATATAATATTGCTCTACTTTGCCTTTGATGCGTACCTTATAATGCTGAGTGTAAGCAAGGAGGTATCAAACGCCATTTTTTAATAATTCAAAAATACTCCATTCAAACATTGCCCAGTCAGCTGGGGCTGTAGAATACACTGACTGCACCTCTGCAGAGGGGTAAGACCCCCCCTAACGAGTGTCCTGGATATGACACTAAACAATCTGATGGTGAGAGGTTCCAGCAATGCTGGAGCTTTGGGGAATGCGGAGTACCCCTTCATTGCCATTGCTCCCAGGTCCACTCTGGCCCGGAGTGGTAGCACCTGATAGGGTCCTATCTATGGGTTAAATAGAATTACAGCATACTTATGCTAAAATTAATTGTTTGAGTAAAACTGAATAGTTTGAAATAGAAATGACTTTTACAATTAAACCGTACTTACATTTAAACTGCGTGCATATGCTTAACTGAATTATTTGAAATAGAACTGTTTTTCGACATTAAAACTGTATTTACACTTAACCGAATTGTTACATACAACTGCTTGATTAGTTAGAAATGGAAATGTTTTTGACCATTAAACTGTGTACTTATGCTAAACTGAATTGTTTTAAAAAGAACAGATTATTTACATAAAAATGGATTTGGCGTTAAATAACCTACAAAGGTTGATATGCCATAAAACCCAACAAACCAACCAAACCATCCATTTAAACAATAATGTCACAAAATTAAAAATCCTAGAAGATTTATATAAAAAATTTAGACAACCCGGTATGTACAGAATTAACTTCGAAACAAGTGATGATATTTTAGAATATCTAAAATAGATAGAACAATCCATGATACAAAAGATAGAACAAGTTTTATTCTACTTCACGTAATAGAAATATTTTTCAAATAAATTGCCTTACGGCTTAGTACCACTTTGGTGATATAAGTAAGCCTCACTTTGGTAAATAAAATAAAAATAAAATAATAATTTTGTTTAAATACTAAACAGCTTTAATTTAGAAATAAACGTACACATTACCTTAATAATGGTTCTGATAAGAACCGAAAGTACTCAGCTTACCACAAAGAAACCATTTATAAATTTCAAGATTGTAACATAAAAAAAACATAAGGAGTCTTCAAAGAAAAAATAAAAAACTGCAAAAGAACAAGGATTCGATTTTATTCAATCGAACCTGTTTATATGAAAATATGCTGCCAAAACACACTTTTTCCATATATATAAATATATATATATATGTATGGAGAAAAATTGATAACAAGGTAACCCAAATGGAATGATTACCTTGTTATAAGTTTTTCTACCTATTTTCTTAATTTACTTATATATATATGTATATATATATATGTGTGTGTGTGTGTGTGTGTGTGTGTGTGTGTGTATGTGTGTGTGTGTGTGTGTGTGTGCAGTCTTTCATTTAAGCATGTTTGATTAAATAATAAAAACAAATTTTGTCAATATAATTTTAAGATCCTTTTAAGTTTCCCGATAAGTGTCTTGTTTTCAGGTTGTAATTGGTGGATGAATTTACCAAAGTTGTCCTGAGCGCTTTTGGACCTTTCATAGGCCATCATTAGTGGTTGCTTGCATGTATAAAGAGTGTTTTTAAAGAGTTTTGAAAGTTTTTTAGGGTTTTTATAACATAACAAAATTAGGTAAACGCAGAGTTGGATAAAACTGAGATGCTGATGAACTTAAAAAACAGAACACTATCAACGGAAATAGAATATTATCAAGAAATATGGAATATTTTTCTTTAAATTGAAACATATCCGACCATATAATAAAGAAAAAAATGAAAAAACAAACATGAGAAAAAACACTAAAATTTTATTTATAGTTGAACTATTAGCCAATATTAAATATTTAATATTAAAGGTTTATCAGGGTGTTTAGGTATTTAATGCTGCATCTTCTGAATTTTGTTCAAATTAATTATTTCTTGTTAGATAAAACGAAAAAATGAAGAAGTTTTAAACATCTTATTTCCCTTAGTGACGTTCTGTTACAAAACTGTAGGATGTAATTAATGTTCGAAATTTATTTTTAAAACGCAACGTATATCATTAAAACATATGTTCATATCACATCATTCAATCTCTCTCTCTCTCTCTCTCTCTCTCTCTCTCTCTCTCTCTCTCATTCTATTGGTATCTAGGTATTTCAACTATTTAATATATATATATATATATATATATATATATATATATCTTAGTCTGTTTATATATATATATATAATCGATGAAACCAAATTATTTCAAATAAGATATTTTTCAGGGTTAATTTGACTAAATAAAGAAATAAGTTGAAAAATCCGAGTCTTTGTTTATAAGTGTTTTAGTCAGAAATGATGCTAGATTCAACAATTTCCCAGCATTTTTATAATTTATATGAACCTTCCTGTGGCCGTACGCATCTACACCGAATTCAACCACGTCTACAGGTCAAGGTGATATTCCGATATCTTCGACCGGATGCACCTATTTCGCTGTTATTCCGCTTATTTACATAGGTGCATCTCTTGATTGATGGCTCGGTCGAGGGTCAATATGTTACAATACATCTATTTAATGGAAATCGTCATAATCTTTGGGTACAATAAATTTAAAGAGACCCTATTCTAGAAATTCAAGGAAATCGCAAACCCATGAGTTAACCAAATTTTTGTTTATAAGAAATATCATTAAAGTGAAGAAAAAAACAACAACAATGCTTTGTGCATAATGTATAAATTTCAATTATTTTGAAGCAGGCAAAGGTAATGCAATGATTGTTTGATTTATTGAGATAAACTTCTAAACATTTAATACATTTGTTAACAGGAATATTGGTCTATAATTATTTTACGTCGAACCTGGCAAGAGATTAGTTTTCCATGTTTATATAATTTCATTTTGTTGAAAAAATGCACGAATTGTTCATCGAACCAAAGAGAAGAGATCACTTTTTCGTTAAAGATTTTGCGATGATAAGAAGTCAAGTCCAAACCCAGAAATAATTGGTTGTAAGTGAATTCCTGGTTTTTACATTTTAGGAAGTCAATACATTTTAGAGATTGCAGGGTGGTAATCAGTTAATGAAGACCAACATGTGTCTTCTTTTGTGATTAATTTTTTTTCATAGGACTTATTAAAAACGTCTATATTTTTAATTATGGTTTTTTGAGAAATCTATTCATATAAGTTTTTGTCATCAACAATCCCGAAGATTATATATATATATATATATATATATATATATATATATATATATATATATATGTATATATATACAAGTATTTTGTAATTTGCTTGAAGCATTGCACAAATTACTTCATGGTATTGAATGAATTTAGAGAGCTATTGCAATGCGAAATAAAAATTATTTCAGTCTAATTTCACAGTTAAACTTCATCGTCAGAAACTTTTTTTTTATAAATGAGCACGATGTTGGGGGTTTAATTTTTTTAACATTATAAACATGGTATTACGTGTTCATTTATTAAAAAAAAGTCTCTGACGATGAAGTTTTATTTTGAAATTAATTAAACTCAAATAATTATTATTTCGCATAGCAATAGCCCTCTAAATTTATTCAATATATATATATATATATATATATATATATATATATATATATATATGAGTGTGTGTGCGTGTGTGTGTGTGAGAGAGAGAGAGAGTGTGTGTGTATGTGTGCGTGTGTGAGTGTGTGTGTGTGTGTATGTGTGTTAGTTTTTATATATATTTAAAAGCATGGATGCCATATGGATGCGGCCATATATATATATATATATATATATATATATATATATATATATACCAGCTGATTGTGATTTATAAGATCATATATTTTACGTAATATTTCACTATGTATTTGGCCAGTCGGCTGGAGCTGTAGAATATACCTACAACATCTCTGCAGAAAGTTAAGACTCCCCCAACGAGTATTACACTAAACAATCTGATGACGAGACTCCAATAATGCTGGAACTTTGGGGAATCCAGAGTACCCCTTCATTACCATTGCTCCCAGGTGCACTCTGGCCCAGAATGGTAGCACCTAATAAGGATCCTATCTATGGGTCAAACACAACTGAACCGTGTACTTGTGCTACGCGGAATTGTTTGAAATTGAACTGTTTTTACATTTAACTAGGGACTTGTTTTAGATATAAGTGAAACCTTTTAACTGAGTGAAAAAATGAGCCCGGGCTCGTCTAAAAACATTAATCATATATTAATATATATGTATAAAAAGGATTTGGCATTAAATAACCTACAATGGTTAATATGCCATTAAACCCAACCAAAGCAAATCAATTCACTACTTACTGCCGAGGCTTTCACTCGAAAACTTAATTGGACATATTAATAAATACAAGATAATACTTCAATTAAATTTATAGAAAAAAAGGAAAAAGGAAATAAATCATCCATTACAATAATAGACAATTTTCCCAAATGATTTGACCTCGATTCAATTAGTGTCTGATTTGTTTCAATTTATTAAAATCTCTGTGTGTTTCTTCATACAGCTGGTTGTCGATCCACGATTTCTCAAGGATTTTTCTTCTTTCCCTAAAACACACCGGTCACTATTTTGTCTTGCTGTCCACATAACTAATCCCTTTTTCCAATTAACTTATTCAAAGATTCTAGATTTTATAATCAACAAATAAAGAAATAAAGTAAATTATGATAACAAATGAACAAAAAATATTAAAATTGAATGAAAACTAAAGATGAGAAGGAAATTTGCTTCCATAATAAAAATATGGTTGAGTGAATCTGATCTTAAGCGATAACTTTTAGACGCCTGCGGGTAAGGTGCCTTTCCTTCACATTTAACGACTAAAGGCGATTTTTACCCTGAGGACAATTTCCGCTGGGTGAGGCTTGCCCTTGCACCTTTCAGACTCCAGGAGCTATTTTTCCTTTTCTTTTTTTGTCCTACTTTTTTTTCCATTCTTTGAAAATCTATGACATTCATAAAAGGGAGGAAAGCAAGAATCGCAAGGAAGTCTATGGATTATATTTCCATTCCCTTCAATTTCTTTTCGAAAAGATTCCAAATAGTCATTTCTATCCCAACCAGAGAATCAGGTGATAATGCTTACGTTCTAAATTTCCCGTCATGCACTGCTTCTTATATTTCCTTGTTTTGTAGGGGGATTGTGGGGTGGAAGGTCTGAGCTCTTGTGACTTTCTTCCGTGATGTTTTTCTTTCTGTTTCGGAAGGTTTTTTTTACTTTAACTTTTCCCCCAAACACCCCACACCACACCACCAACACCCTCTCTCTCTCTCTCTCTCTCTCTCTCTCTCTCTCTCTCTCTTATGACATCGTTCTCCTATTCTTGTTCTAGTCTTCTCTCTCCTCTTTCTTTTTCCCTTCTAACAATATTCAATTCTTTTTCTTCACAAATTTCTTTCATTCTGTTTTTCTTTTCTTCTCTTATGGCAGAGTTCTCGTCCATTTTTATTCTTTGTAAACATTTCTTGGAAAAGATTTTTCAGTCATCATTTTTACTTCCATTTACCCACTCTCTCACTTATTTTTTGCTATCTTTCTTTATTTTCTATTTATTCTCTCTTTCTCTATTTACATTTCTTCTTTTTATTTCTTTTTTTTTCTTTTTTTTTTTTACTTTCTTTCTCGCCCATACAATTTTGTGCGCAACACTGAATTTGAAAACTTTTTGCCGTTCACTATGGAATTTACAGTATTGAACTTCTTTTCATTTATTTATTTATTTATTTATTCATTTATTTATTCCAATGAAATTCGATTTCTTTTCTTTTTCTTTTTTCTGATCATATAACATCTCAGTTCTCTCTTTATATTTTTCGTTGGCTTTTCTAAGAAAGTTTTCTCCATCTATTCTGGTTTTGGCTTTCGTTTTTGTTTTGTTTTGTCTATTTGTTTGTTTGTTTTGTTTTGTTTTACCTCTGGTTTTCAATTTTGAGTTCTTTTTCCCCGGCACTCAAGCGATTCTTCTTCTTCTTCTTCTTCTTCTTCTTCTTCTTCTTCTTCTTCTTCTTCTTTCTCTCTCTCTCTCTCTCTCCATCTTCTACATTTTCTCTTTTGATTTTTTATCTTCCTCTTTCTCTTTCTATTTTACGCTAACTCTCTTTAAAATCTGTCTCTCTGTCTTTCTCTCTCTCTCTCTCTCTTACATTTTTCTCCTTTGATTTTTATCTTCCTCTTTCTCTTTCTATTTTGTGCTATCTCTCTTTAAAATCTCTCTCTTCCCCCCTCTCTCTATCAATCTATCTATCTATCTATCTATCTATCTATCTATCAGTATTCATACGTTCTTTCGTTTACATTTTCTCTTATTTTTTTCTTTTTGTCTCTATTTTCGATTATCTTTCTTTCATTATTTTTTTAAATTTTTCTCTATTTCTTTCTCTATTTTCATGCACCCACTTTTTCATTATCGGCTTCACCTTTTCTCTCTTTATTAACGACCTACTGTCTCTTTCACATTTTCTTCTCTTTCTTTCTCTATTTTCTACTAGCTATCTCTTTCAAAGTTTCTCGTTTTTCCGAGCTCTCTTTTTCATATACTCTACAGAAATTTACAGTATTGAACTTTCTTTTTCTTTTCGATCTTCCTTTTTTTCTTTTTTTTTTCTTTTTCTTTCTTTGTATTCTTTTGATTTTACTTTATTTTCTTTCTTTCTTCTTTTCTTTCTTTCTTTCTTCATCGCATTTCGTATTTCGATTTTTCCCGTTCTCTTTTCCTTTTCTTTCTTCTTTTCTTTTTTAATTTATTTTTTTTTTTTTTCACTTAGTGTCAATTGGATTTTTCCTCTGTAGGTATAAGGTTAAACACGCGTAGGTGGGGAAGGTGATCTACTGGGAATTGTGCAAAAAGTTTAAATTTGACCATACGAACATATATGCTATATGCACAAACTAGAATCTGTCCAGGAAATGAGACGCATAAACTTCTCCGATATTTTGAGAGAGAAACAGATCACCTAATCTCGGCCAGACGACCAGACCAAGTGAGAGTCAAAAAAAAAAAAAAGAGAACTTGCCGAATAGTGGACTTTGCCGTTCCGGCTGACAACAGGATAAAACTGAAAGAAAGATAAGTACCTAGACCTTGCTAGAGAACTGAAAAAACAACGGAACATGAAGGTGACTGTGATATCAATTACAGTTGGTACAGGGATTGGAAGACTTAGAAATAAGAAGACGAGAGGAGACCATACAAACGATATTATTATTAAGATCAGCCAGAATACTGAGACGAGTCCTGGAAACTTGAATAGACATGCTGCACCTCAGACTCCTGCGAAAAATCATCAGCTAACGCTGGTGTGAAAATCTCTCAAAGGAATAATAATAATAATAATGGATAAAATTCATGAGAATTACTAGTTAAGGCTACGTGAAGAGACTGCACATTCAGTCACATTATAAGCGAATGGAGCAAACTGGCCCAGAAGGAGTGCAGACACAATTTGGCGAGGAAGCTAATCCATTGGTAATTAGGAAAACAACTAAAATTTTACCGTCCTGACATGCACAAACAAAAAAAGCTGTTCTAGTAAATGAGACGTACAACATTATCTTGGACTTTGAGATAATAATGTTGTATGTTGACCTTCGACCCGGCCAAACATGCCATTCCAAAATGATGCCCCAGAAGGAAGTGACACATTCTGATGACAGTTATGAGAAGAAATCGTGTAGGTGGGCTTGGCTGAAAAAATGGGACAAGGTAAAAATCCCATGGTACACTCATAGACTGATGCACCGGAAGAGAGTGACCTGTGAACTGCATGACAGTTATTTCCGCTTGATGATGATCAAACATGCCATTCCAAAGATTGAGTGGGCGATTGAACTATTATATAACTCGGTGGAGACAAGATGTTGTAGAGAAAGCCACCACCCAGCAGAAGGGGCCCTCGGGACCCCTGATTGAGTTTGGAGACCAGACCAGTTAGAGAGAAGATGCTGGGATGAGAACATGTCCCAGAGAGAGTGGGCCTCTGGCCCTCTAGTTGAGCAGCAGTCCAGGAGAACGAGAACGACACACGGCTACGTCCGGAGAGGCTGGTGAGGTCAATATGTTGCAGTCTTTGTTCAGTCTCCAACTCCCCCTCACACACACAACTCTTTCAAATAAAGTGAGAGGTATATTTTTTAAGAAGTCTTCGATCGTCTTTATTATTGCGTCAATATATATTCTGCATGTACATATGTATATGTGTTTGTATAGTTAATCATGGTCATGACTATACAACAATAATCGATCTCACAATCCCAGTCAAAAAACAGATCTAGTTTTGCTTAATAAGAAAAAAAGAATAGCCATTTCAACAAATCCCAGGATAAAAGTAAAGGAAATCGAAAAACTGGATATATCTCTATACTTTGCCTGAGAGCTAAAATGTTATGAAATACGAAGATTAACGTAGTATCAATGATAGCTGAAACCATCAAAACAATCGCCAAGAACATGGAAAAGAAACTGGAGGAATATTGAAACCATCCAGACTCCACCACTGTTGAAATTTGCTAGAATACTGAGAAGAGACCAAGAGACTTGTTGTCACTTAGAATTCAGTGATAACCACCAGTTGCAAGTAATGTGAAAAACTTGTAAAGAGTAAAATAATATGGAAATTGTTTTATTAGGAAAATAAAAAAAGAAAGCACTTATATGACTGATATACATTGCTAGCACAAGACATTGATATGTTACATAATGAGTAGGTTGCCTATTGATTTAGTAAAGTGTAAAATTCAAACGTTAACAGATAATTGGCTAAAGATGTCATGAAAAATATCCAGTGATATGATAGATAAGACTTGCCAATTGGCTGATCTTTTTAGTAGTTCTCTGATTGGTTGCTTCAGTCGTGAAAACGGTACAGTTAGGTAGAGTGATTAGATTTGTCCAAGGTGCCATAACGAACGGACGCCTAGTATGGCTATTTCTTCAGTCGTACAGTTGACTTGATAAATTTAGTGAATAAAAACACCGAAAATCCAACAAAGGTTCTGTGTTCAGAAGCTAACACGGACACCAAGATAATCCCAAGACAACCCGAACTTCTCGATAGAAGACCAGAGAATACGGCTAAGATAAGAATAAGAAAAAGATTAAAGTGTAAATCTTAGCAGTCCCTGTCTATCCAGACCCTCTTTATTACGCAACTATTTCGCCAACCATTTGGTACTTTTCGTAATAAACAAAAAGATTATTATATTTTTATATTATTGTGTTTCCTTCATTTCCCGGTATACAACAGATATTGAAAAATCTGACTCATCAGTGGTTGCTGAGGTTTGGATTGAAACTAGAAACATAAGCCTTATACTAGACTCTCAAGATCAAAATCTACCTTCAACATCTTCCCAGGCAAGCAAGGGAGCGAATCCAAAGTGTCGTTTTATTACAAACGATGAGGAAATTATTTTATTGAGGTTGTCTGATCAAGCTCGAATCAGATGAGTTTAGCGAGAAAAATGCTTTAGATTTGGTGGGACTTTCCCTACAATAAACACTAGACATCTTGGTTGCAAATGTATATTTATAAAATAAAAATAATTGAGCATGTTTTTATCTAATCCCTCCGCACAAGCAGGATGTGACACAAGTTCAATCTTAAGTGGAGTTTAACAGGTTTGAATTTACAGTTTTCCAACTCTTAGACCGATTGCTATTCCAAGCTTAAAGGGCTTAGACTATCCTACTATTTACCATGAGTTGGAAAGGGAATAGTTGGATTCATACCTTTTCCCAAGAGTATTAGCACTATGGGAAATACAAACAGCATCGTCCAGGATTTAACTCGTGTCGCCGTGTCCATTGCTTATGGCGATAACCATTACACCACGCACAAATGCTTTCCAAATTTTTTTCAATAAATAAAGATAATTGTATTATCATCTTAGGTGCCATCATTTACTTGATATTCTCATGATGTCGAGGGGAGTACCCGCATTGTAATGGCTAACGTGCTGAACTGTGACATCGTAGTAAGTGAGTTCGAACTCCACTCACGCTATTACGGTCACTTTCTGACAAATACCCTTGAGAAGGATAGGAACCCCCTTATCCCCACCAAATATAGGTTAAATAGTATCACTATTGTTATTCTATAAGAATAACTTTGGTATTGAATAAGCCACAGAAGTTGATATGCCATTAAAAAAACAAACAACAATGTTGCTTTCCATTATCTACAACAACGATACCTTATATCACTCCAAACTCCATTCACAAGACTCGAAGATTACTGAAAATTCTGTTACCAAAAAAGTCACCCTCGCCAACATCCTATTTTGTTCTTTTTTCCCACATTCAACTCTATATGGTGTCAGCCGGAAACGACGAAGACAGTAAGAATCCCAACTCGGAAAGGATCTGTTGTTTTCGTTCAGCAATGTTCGAATTCAGCGATTCACTGGGCTCCTGCTGTTGTTCAGATTAACAAAAGACTTGATTATTGTTGAAGAAAAGCTGGATTAACAAAATACATTTGTCAGCGTGCAAACTGTGGCGGTGGAAGAATAGAGGTAAGGCAACGAAAAAACAATGCCAACATATTTTATTGTTCGATTCGACTCGCCACTAATACCACTGAAGTGGAAGTACTTCCAACTCTCTTCACTAAATGGGACGCTTATCCAACTATGAATTAGCAGCAAGCAGTCGCTCATGGAGTAACGGTTATCATTCAAGGCAATGGATTAGACAAGCAGTGCTCAATTCTTGGACGAGATTATTGGCATTTTGCTTCGCAATAAAGCTCTTGGGCTTGGTATGAATTTTTCTGTTCTCCACCCCTAAATGCCGACTGTGGGTAAATTGTCTGTCAGGTTGGTTGGTTGGTTGGTTGAGTTTTATGGCATATCGATCTTTGTTGGTTATTTAACGCCAAAGTTTGTTCGTATCAATATACGATCAATAGTCAGTCAGAATGAGTTCTTTAGCCGTGGTAAGGCGAGAGAGAAGTAACTCGGAAAAAAAAATCAGAGAAAATTTGTTTGGAAAGTCTGTGACAATCTGGTGCTTCGTCTTTCGGTTATAAGTGATTTCTTTAGCCTTGGTAAGGCTAGAGAGAAGAGAAGTAAACCTGAAAAAAATCAGCGAAAATTTGTTTGGAAAATCTGTGACAATCTGGTGTTTTATTTTTCGGTTATAAGCACATCAAAAAATGTAACTAGTTCTATAGATGCTTTCTATCATAGGAAACAAATAACCTCCGCAAGTATTCAAGCGGTTCTCTTATTCAACTGAACTCTTGGGCATCCATCAGTTATTTGTGACTTTAGAGGCTTAAAAAAATAGATAACCAAAAATATATTTCTATAGTATTGACGATAAATTACCACAACCTAACTACAGTTTCTAACTAAAATGTTAATCTTTATCTAAACCAAAAATACCCAGATTTAATTATTTCCCATCATCATCATCATCATCATCATCAAGTCGAGCATAAGTTCCCTGACTCTCTCTCTCTCTCTCTCTCTCTCTCTCTCTCTCTCTCTTGCCATCCATTTCTATCATCCATCGCTTCTGACTGACTGTATCTTGTGTCCACATAGACCTGATATAAGAACATCTTTCCAAGTCAGCCAACAGGGACACGTCCATGTGCAGAACTCCATAAGAACATCTCGTATGAGTTCGTCTTTGCTTCTCCAGTCGTTCCCCGCATGTCTTGTTCGTCTTACTTCAGTGGTATGTGCGATGAGAGGTAAGTGGCCGTACAGCTTCTGTTTTGTGGGGTGTTGCTTCCAGGATTTGTTCAAGACAGCACGCATCATTCTTGTGTAATTTCCATTTAGCGTCTATGTGGTACATCCATTTAGTAGTATGGACACAGCTGTTTTATTTTATCAACTTGATCAGACTTCCAGATGATCTATAACCTTTCACTAGCATTCCACGCCTTCACTAGGCGTATCTTGATATCCCTTTCAGTCTGTAAGATGTTGCTACTGAGGTATTTAAACTGGTCCACTCATTTTAGAGGCTTGCCTTTTAGAGTGGCGATAACTCCTTTTTGTTCAAGACATATGTACTCTATTTTATTTGCATTGACGTAGAGACCAATGCTTCACGCTGCTTTCTCTAAGTAAGGCAGCAGGGATTCTACTTAGGCTGGTGTATATGTGAGAAGCATTAGATCATCTGCGTCGTCTGCATTTATTATAGCTTCTGCAGAATATCGTCCGCTTCTTGCCTTTTTTAATGTGAAACCATTTTCTTTTATTCGATCTACTGACGCTCGAAGTAGGTAGTCTGTGCAAAGTGCAAGTGGGATATTATACAGTCAATATTCATTAACAAACTCTTTATCATCAAGACTAACATAAAAGATATGAAAATCTTGCGGACCAAAAATAGGCAAACCTATGTGTATATCTATATGATTTTATTTTTAGCTGTTAGTGCGGACATTTTATTTTTGGTTATAATTCTCGTGGATCTTATATTTTTATCCTTGTTTCCAATGCATACATTTATTCTCGGTATTGTAGAAGTGACAACCCTAGCGAATTGTGATAAAAATCAGCTAGAAGTAAGAAGATGAAAAATAATACTAGTGAAACTTATTAATAACAAGGAAAGTTGTTGTTGTCTGAATTTACAGTGAGGAACAGTGATTCATTAAAAACAAGAATAAACTATGATTTCGCTGTCCAGCATGTTAGTCACAACGCCACAAGTAATCTCCTTCAAGAACAAAGGATAAGATGTTATTATTTAACATTTCCCTCTTATATAACTGTATGTAAACCTAATCAATAATGTTTAATTTAATATGAATATTTCTATTAGTCAAATAATTAGTTAATTTTTTTTCTTTTGAAGTTAGGAAATTTAATTTCTGTACCATTAGTTGCAGGGGGAGGCCTCGTCGTACAGTGGTTAATGTTCTGGAACACTAGATTTTAGTATGCGAGTTCAAACTCCAGTCGCGATATTACGTGTACTTTCGGACTAATACCTTTGAGGAAGACATGGGCCCTCTAATCCCTTCAACTATGGATTAAATAGTAACACTATCCTTCAACATGGGAGGCTTTGATATTAAATAATCCACAAAAGTTCAGATGCCATTAACAAACTAAGAAACACAACCAAACTATTATTTACATCAATATGGCTTCTTACAAACTAAAAAATATTTTAACCTTAAAACTTTCTTTTGTGTCCAATATGCGTGAGTGCCAAATTTGAAACAGCTGAATAAATTATTTTCAATTATTTCATTCAGTCTAATTCATGGTGAACGTTTTTTTCCTTCTCTAATTCATTCGGTGTTTTGGGTTTGTTTTTTTGTTTTTTTGTTTTTTTTTTTTTGTTTTTTTTTGTTCACGACCCCTTCTCAAAGAGAGACTTGTTTTTTCATTTTTAACGATCTCCACTATGTATGCATGACACATTTTAGTATCACTACATCTTTGGCTGTCTATATTAGATAGATAAACAAACCTTTCTCAATTATTAATTTACATACTTCGCTTTTAATAGGGGAAATTAAAAAGCTTTTTTTTTTATTGCATTAAGAAGACAATATAAGTGGACTAGTCAACTATTTTTTCATCCGAAAAGTGATGAATGCAATGTTATTTTATATTTGCTTTTCTTATTTTCAGAACTTTTCGTGAGTAAATAAGTCTTTTCCTCTAAAAAGAAAATGTTACAAAATTGTATTCTAAGAGGCCTTTGTATTATATCAACGATCAGTTGCCTTAAGAATTTTCTGTCTCTTCGTCTCCATCTCAGACCGCTCGCGTCGCATAGGATTTCCACACTACATGTGTCGTTGATTATAATTCTATATCTATTTTAATATTACTGAAAGTGATCTTCTGCTAAAAGAAATACGCGTAGAAGAGAGAAGCTAAGAATTAGAGAGTGAGAGAGAAAGAAAGAGAGAGAGAGAGAGAAATGAATGAACGAGGCCAATGAATTGCTATCTGCAAAGGAAATGATCCACCACCGCGGAACACTGATAGAATATGATCAATCTTTTAAATGATTGATTCCCTTTCTTTCTTTCTTTCTTTCTTTCTTTCTTTCTTTCTTTCTCTTTTCTCGACGTTTATTATTTCCTTCCACCTCATTGTTCTCTATTTCTCTTATTTCACTTTTCTCATCCGTCTATTTGTCTTTTCTTTTGCATTTTGATATAGTTTATTTCTTCTTGATTATCGTCCTCCTTCTTTCTTTCTTTCTTTCTCTCTCTCTCTCTCTTTCTCTCTCTCTCTCTCTCTCTCTCTTTCTCACTCACTTTCTCTCGCTCTCTCTTTCTCTCTTTCTCTCACTGTAATATTTCTGTTTTTCTTTCTTTCTTTCTTTCTAAACGTGATGCTTCTCCTTACTTTTTCTTTACTTCTGTTTCTTTTACAATCATTTTCTACCATCTTTCACCCTACATAAAACTCACCATCCTTTACCTACTATCAATCTATCTTCTCTCTCTCTCTCTCTCTCTCTCTCTTTCTCACTCACTTTCTCTCGCTCTCTCTTTCTCTCTTTCTCTCACTGTAGTATTTCTTTTTTTCTCTCTTTTTGCCAAGTCATTCTTTTTCCGATTCTTCTTTCTCAGCTTTTCTTTCTTTCTTTCTTTCTTTCTTTCTTTCTTTCTTTCTTTCTTTCTAAACGTCATGCTTCTCCTTACTTTTTCTTTACTTCTGTTTCTTTTACAATCATTTTCTACCATCTTTCACCCTACATAAAACTCACCATCCTTTACCTACTATCAATCTATCTTCTCTCTCTCTCTCTCTCTCTCTCTCTCTCTCTCTCTCTCTCTCTCTCTCTTTCTCTCTCTCTCTCTCTCCATACAGCACTAACTTTTTTCTGTCCTTATTTTATTGTATTCTATTCATCTGATTTTCTTCTTTCTTATTTGTTCGTCTTCATTCCAATTTCTTTCCTTTTTCATCTGCGCCAATTTCACCCGTTCACCGTTGTTCCTTAAAACCATGAAAGTTTGTCCTTCTCTTTTTTCCTTCTCTATCTTATTTCTTCTCTGTCATTTTTTCTTCTCTATCTTTTTTCTTCACTGTCTTTTTTATCTTCTCTATCTTTTTTCTTCTCTATCTTTTTTCTTCCTCTTTTTTTTTTCTTCCCACTTGCGATGTATCTGACATTAGAACAGAAGTACGTTGATAAAATCGACCAGGCAAACTTATTTTCAGTTCTCCATTTCTTCATCTTCGGCCATTCTTTTCTACCTTCTTTCTTTCTTTCTTTCTTTGAATTTCTGCTGACTAATTATTCACACATGCCTCTTCTTCTAACTCCTTTTTCTTCTATCTGCATTTTTCTGTTCATATCTATCTACTTACCTCTCCGTACTTTTCGGTTCATATCTATCTATCTATCCGTACTTTTCTATTCATATCTATCTATCTATCTATGTGCACGTTTCGGTTCAAATCTATCTATCTATCTATCTGTGCTTCTAGGTTCATATCAATCTATCTATCTATCGATCTGTACTTTTCGATCCATATCTATCTATCCATCTACCTCTATCAACTTTCAGCTGCCGACACTTTTCAGAACTCTGTGATCATCTAACCTAGAGCTTATCTTTACCTGTCTCCTCAATTTCTTTATTTCGTTTCTTTTCTCATCTTTTATCAATAATCAGTTATATTCAAACGAACTTAAAAGAACAGTTCTATTCGTAATAGCGCAACTGGGCTCTGAATTAAAAAAAATGCATTTTTAAATAAACACCTATTTTCGGTTATACAATTAGACAAATCATATGCAGACTTAAAAATTCTTTTGCTTTCTTGAAAATTTTTATTGTTTCATCCTCTTCCCTTTCACTATTGGTTTCTCAACCTTTTCTTTATTTTAATTTGCTTACTCTCTCTCTTTCTCTCTTCCTCACTCTCTCTCTCTCTCTCTCTCTCTCTCTCTCTCTCTGCTTCGTTTCCTTTTCTCCTTTGGTTTACTATTACACCTTCTCTCGAAGATTCCGTTTCTGTTCTTTTTTCTTTCTTTACTTCTTATTAAATTTCTTTTTTCTTTTTTCAACTTTTTTCTTTCTTTGCTTCTGCCACGCGGATCTTCCAAATTAGTCAGTGTCTCCAGACACCATTTTCTCGCTTCAATACTTTGCATGTTCCAAATTTGGATTGAACCAGGTCAACACTGTTCGATCAAAGTTGAGACGGCATTTACATTTCATGAGCTTCTTCTCCTTTGAAAGTTATACATTCTCTTCTTTCTCCTCTCATCCGTCTGTCTTCGTAAATGAACGTATTGCGTTTTTTGTTTTGTTTTTTTTTTTTGTTTGTTTGTTTGTTTGTTTGTTTGTTTGTTTGCTTTTCTTTTTTTTTTTTTTTCGATTTTTAGGTAGGGTATTGTGTGTAGGTCATATCGCTTTTTTACATGCAGTACTAACTCAGACGGACGTCACACCTTACAGTTTAATGACGTGCACGAGTATAAATTTGTATGTGTGTGTGTAACGTATGTATATCATAGATCATAGATTCAGCTGCTATCTGACGAAAATTTTTTTATACACATACATACTCACATAGATAGATAGATGGATAGATATATGTATATATATATATATATTATATATATATATATAGTCATCCACAGACAGATCTGTTTCGTTCTATCAGAACTCATCAGTGTGCCTAGACAGTATCTTCCCGTAGCTGGAGGTGCCCGTGGTGTAATGGTTATCGTCATAGGAAATGAACACGGCGACACGAGTTCAAATCCTGGACGAGACTGATTGCATTTCACATAGCACTAATACCCTTGGGAAAGGTATGAATCCAATTATTCTCCCTCCAGCTATGGGTAAATAGTAGGACAGACTGGGTTCTTCAGCCTTGGTGAGGCAACTAGTCTAGGAGAAGGAAAACTCTGAATTCAAACCTATTAAACTCCACTTAAAAATTGACCTTGTGTCATATCCTACCCGAGTGGAGGGGTTGGTAAATATGATCTTCCCGTAGCTGGGATCGAAACCCGGTTGACTCAAATGCCAAGCCAAAGCTTCTAACCATTCAGCCACGAGGAGATATTAGCTGCGAAGTAAATTTTAAACGGTTATGAATCACAATTACTATTGTTTACATACATCCATTCAAATATATATATATATATATATAGAGAGAGAGAGAGAGAGACAGACAGACAGACAGACAGACAGACAGAGATAATATGTATATATTTATATATTTTTGAACACATATACGCATACACACACACACACACCTATGTGTGTGCGTGTGAGAGTGTTCAAAAATACTTATGCACTTGAATTAGCATCACTTGCTAAATATGTCAATTTAACCACCAGCTTTTGAGAGCATTGAGTAGATCAATGATTTTTATGATAATTTTGAAAGACATTACAGACACAAGTATTTCTACCAATGCATTTAACTAATTTTTATCACTGGTCTCTACTGTAGGAACCCATTTTCAAAGATCCTCAAGGTCACACATAACTAGAAATTAAACACTATCTCTGAGATATACTTTGCGTATTTAACTTGATAATAAGTTCTTAACCATTAAATATCTATTTTCTTCGAATAAATCAATGAAGTGTTTACAATGATTTCAAATTGAAATTAAACGCAGATCACAGTCCTTTTGCCACCGTAACAGAAACTTACGAAACTGTGCAGTCATTGAAAATACTAAGCCGATTCTTAGGGGATTAATTACTTCTCTGCTGATGCAATATTATTCAAAACTATAAACTTTTACGACAGACAGTAAACAGACTTAGACAAATAGAATCTTCAAGTGGAATTTATTTCAAATACCTATGATAGTGAAAATAAATAGGCCAGTTCGAGCTATATATATATATATATATATGTGTGTGTGTGTGTGTGTGTGTGTGTGTGTGTGTGTGTGTGTGTGTGTGTGTGTGTGTGTGTGTGTGTGTGTGTGTGTGTGTAAAATACACCGACTGCATCTCTGCATTCCCCCCGGGCAGGATATTATACATATATATATATATATATATATATATATATATATATATATATATATATGCCGAATAGGGAACTTTGCCGTCCCGGCAAACCACAGAGTAAAATTAAAAGAAGGTGAAAAGAGGTATAAATATCTGGACCTTGCAATGAAGCTGAAGAAGCTCTGAAACATGAAAGTGATGGTAATACCAATTGTAGTCGGTGTACTTGGAAGGATCCCCAAAGGATTGGTAAAAAGGAGTGGAAGACGTAGAAATCAAAGTACAAGTAGAAAACATCCAGACTACAGCATTACTAAGATCGGCCAGAATAATGAGAAGAGTCCTGGAGACTTGAGGAAAGTAGCTGTCATTCAAAATCCAGTGAAAAATCATCCACTAACGTTGGTGTGAAAAAGTCTCAAAGGAGTAAAATAATAATAATAATAATAATAATAATAGTGATCCCAGAGATGAGGGAGACAGACTGTATGTGCCAAGAAAAGAAGGAGGGCGAGGACTTTCTAGCGTTCAAGGTAGCGTCGAGTCCTGTTGACTTGAGGACACTTGTAGTCGCTCAGACTCTACTAGAAAACCATTTGCTAACGCTGTCGTGAAAAATTTTGAAAAGAGAAAAAAATGATAATCATACAAAAATGAACTCGAAACCCTAATACAAAATCTATCTCCTTCCGTTACATTTGGATAGAATTTGTAATTGATAAATAAGCATTGCATATCATAAGGGGAAAAGAGAAATAACAGCGCAAAGAGAAGTACCAACAAGTTCGAAAAACATTACAACCTCGGAAAAAAAAAGAAAGACGCTATAAGTACTTGTGAACATTAGAAATGTATACCACCAAACAGAAATAAAGGAAAAAGTCAAAAAGCTTAACTTCAGAAGTACAAAGAAACTAGTTGCTGGATCTTAATCAAAAGCAGGAATTTCAAAACAGTCATGTGGTAAAATACTGAGCAAGAGCTCAGAAAAATGGACCACTGGAAATGACGATGTACAATACCAGGACACCAATATCAGAAGGAGGAGGAAGACTGACCAGTTTTAAAGATTGGCTGGATGCAGAAATTCACAAAAAAATATGCAAAATAGGAATAAGAAATTAAAGCGTCCAAGTTCAAAGGAAAATTATGAAACCGAAATGGAAAGAGAGTCAAGTAAGTGGACATTTCAGAAGACTATCTGATTGGTTTTGTTTGGTTTTATTGTATATCAACCACTGTAGATTATTTAATGCTAAATCCTGCTTTTTATATATAAACAGTTTTATTACAAATAATTCAGCAAAGCATAAGTATAGATTTTGTACACAATTTTAAATATCAAAACAGTTCTATTTCAAACAATTCAGTTTAGCATAAATACACTGTTTAAATGTGAAAACAGTTCTATTTCAAACAATTCGCTTTAGCATCGGTTCAGTTTTTGTTTACACACTGTTAAATATCAAAACAGTTCTACCAACAATTCAGTTTAGCATATGTACGCTGTTTAGTTCTATTTGACTCATAATAGGACCCTACCATTCTGGGGCTGAGTGGACATGCGAACGATGGCAGTAAAGGGGTACTCTGCATTCCCAAAAGCTCCATCACTACGGGAGCCTCACCATCGAAGAGTTTAGTGTCATATCCAGGACAATCGTTGGTGGGGATGCAGAGATGCAGTCGGTGTATTCTATAAGCCCAGCCGACTGGGTAAGGGAAGACAAACTAAAGAAATTACTTATAAAGTATGTAGTCACCAACCCCTCTGCATGGACAGGATATGATACAAGGTCAATTTTTAAGCGGAGTTTAACAGGTTTGAATTCGGAGTTTTTCTTCTCCTAGACTAGTAGCCTCATCAAAACTAAATAATGCAGTCTGCTCTACTATTTACCCATAGCTGGAGGGTGAATAATTGGATTCACACCTTACCCAAGGGTATTAGTGCTATGCGAAATGCAATCAGACTCGACTAGGATTTGAACTCGTGTCGTCACGTCCATTTCCAATGATGATAACCATTACTCCACGGGCACCTTTATTTATGAAGTAATATTGACATGGCCAGAGGAACTGTTAAAGAGAAAACGAATCGCTATAAATAGAAGCCTAGGACAAACCATTAGAAGCAACTATTTGAAAGATAGCAGTTATGTTATCTTTCAAATAGTTGCTTCTACATACAGGGGAATAACCATTGTAGATCGGAGAGAGAGGAAGAGAGAGAGAGAGAGAGAGAAAGAGAGAGAGAGAGAGAAATGAAAGTCAACTACATAATATAGCGAACGCTGATAATTAGAAAAGTGCAAAATATACTAGAACAATAATGACTGGGTGGAAAAGGTAATCTATTTGGAACTGTGCAAGCGACATGCCATAGAAAGGCTTGGCCATCATGCACAATTTTGTGTGCTGTAACCACGGATACTCCCAGTTAATCAAAAAAAATTGATAATGTAAGTCTTTTGTCAGCACATAAACGGAATCCACAATTTCAGATGTGCTTGCCACCGTGAGTATTCCTGACTTACCTTCGTTTTGCATACAATTTTGATCTTCTTTAAATAATTTAGCCCATTTATAAACGCTTTTGGGGTAAAAACAGGTTTCTCCATGCATTTTATGTCAGTACAGCTGGTTTGCATTTTTTAGCCACTAAACATTTGCTAGCAGAACAATATTTTAGAGTTAAGTGCTCTGTTTGAGTAGCTGCCATTTTGAATAACCTCAAAATAGATATTTTTGCTTCATTATAATTTTTGCAATAAACCAGGTTAAAAAAATATATGCAGTTTACATTTTTTGGAAAAAATACTGAATTTTTTAAAATCATAAACGTATGGAGAAAAAACTTGAAAGCAATTACACAAGAATGCTGCGAGTAATATTGAACAAGTCCTGGAGGCTACACCCCACAAAACAGCAGCTATACGGTGACCTACCACCCATAACGAAAACTATCAAAGTTAAACGAACCAGACATACGGGATACTGCTCAAGAAATAAGGATGAACTCATAAGCGACATATTCTTATGGACCCCTTTCACATGGATTAGCAAAGTCAGGACGACTAGCAAGAACCTATATACAACAGCTCTCTACCGATATCGTATGTCGCCTTGAAGAGCTCCCGGGAGCTATGGACAATAGAGACGGGTGGCGAGAGAGGGTCAAGGAGATCCGTACTGGCACCGCGACATTATGATGATGATTGAATGATTCTTGTATAATGATTTCAGATATAAACGTTTGGGCAATTTGTTATCTAGAATTGATAAAGATGTTTATCTTAATGCTTAGATAATTTATAAGGTGAGAGATGAATGACTTTGAAGAAGATCCTCTCTCTCTCTCTCTGAATTCCATTTTTGTTTCTCCCTTTCTTTGCTTCTCCCTTTCTTTTTTCTCACTTTCTTTGCTTCTCCATTTCTTTGCCTCTCTCTTTAATACTCCTTTCATTTTTTTTCTCGCTTTCTTTTTTCTCCTTTTCTTTGCTTCTCTCTTTTTTTGCTTCTCCTTTTCTTTGCCTCTTTTTTCTTTACTTCTCCCTTTCTTTGTTTCTCTTTCTTTCTTTTTTCCTCCCTTACATTTTTTCTCTCTTTCTTTGCTTCTCTCTTTCTTCTTTCCTCCTTTTCTTTGCTTCTCCCTTTCTTTGTTTATAACTTTTTTTATTTCTCCCCTTCTTTTTTCTCGCTTTCTTTGCTTCTTTCTTTCCTTGTTTTTCCATTTATTTGCTTCTTTTCTTTCCTTTTTTGTTGTTGTTGTTCCTCTCTGCCTTTGCTTCTCCCTTTCTTTGCTCGTTCCTCTCTTTGTTTCTCCCTTTTTTTCCCTATCTTTTTCTTTGCTTCTCATTGTCTTTGCTTCATCTTTTCTTGCTTCTTTTTTTATTCCTCCCTTTCTTTGCTTCTCCTTCCCTTTCTTTTATCTCTCAATAAATCAACTCCGTCTTTGTCTTTTATTCCATTTTTCTTTCACTTTTTAAGTGGATGTCTTCATTGTTTCCTTTTTATCACCTCTTATCCATTTTTCTCTTCTTCTTTTTTACTCATCTTTTTCTCCTTTCTTTCTTACTTATTTTCCTTCCTTTTATCTCCTCCAACTTTTCTTTTGATTTGTTTTTAACTACCACTTTCTGTCTCATCTTACTCCCACCCACTCACTTGCACTTCTTTTTTGGTTTTTCTTCTCTCTAGCCCCTCTCTTTATAGTTGTCTTTCTTCCTTTTCACTCAATCTTATTTTCTTCCTTTACAAACCAACTTTTATCACAGGATTTTCCTTTACAAATTCCTCGCTCTCTCTCTCTCTCTCTCTCTCTCTCTCTCTCTCTCTCTCCATTTTATTCTTTGTTTCTTCTATTCTTCTTTTTATATTTTCTCTCCTCTCTTTCTCTTTCCCTCTCTCTCTCTCTCTCTCTCTCTCTAAATCCCGTGTTTTTTTTTCTTATTTTTACTATCCTCTCTCTCCATCCCTCCCTCACTCTCTCTCTCTCTCTTTCTTTATCCCCCCCTCTCTCTCTCTCTGTCTTTCTGTCTAGTTATTTCGTTCTTTGTTTTCTCTCTCTCTCTCTCTCTCTCTCTCTCTCTCTCTCTCTCTCTTTCTCTGGGTGTGTGTATGTATTCCTTTTTTAACTTATTTCTATCTCCTATTTTCTACCTGTTCACTTTTTTAAAACTCGTATTCCCACCACCACTGCACTTTTTTCATGTCTTGCTTTTTTCTTGCCTTATTTTCTCTTTGCTCTTTTTTCTCCAGTTTACAACTGCCTTTTTCTGCAACTGCCGCTTTAATCAAAGAGCAAACGTCAAATTGTACATCCGTTCGAATAAATATTCTATCAAATATTCCTGCAGAAATTCTCTCCAGGGTTCCGCCAATGTTTTCCTGAGGAAGATTAATGAAATATTGACATTTATTATCTCTTTTTAATGTCATTAACAGCGTGAACGCAATAAAAATAAGTTAGAGCTTCTTAACAGAAACAGTTGTGGTGAATGTCTTGTTGCTATTCTTACGATTAGATTGATCTCTTTCTTATTGTCATTACAATGTTTAGTTTATATCCCTCCATCACAAATAATAATAATAATAATAATACACCAAATCTTGGCCAAACGACGAGACCTAGTGATAGTCAAGAAAAAAAAGAAAACCTGCCAAATAGTGGACTTTGCCGTCTCGACGGACAACAGAGTTAGAGTGAAAGAAAACCAAAAGAGAGATTATTACCTGCACCTATCTAGAGAACTAAAAATATAGAACATGAAGGTGATTATGATTGGGGCACTTGGAATAACCCCAAATGATTATTAAAGAGACTAGAAGACGTGGAAATAAAAGGACAAGTGCAGACCATCCAGACGACAGCATTATTAAGATTGGCCAAAATACTGAGAAGAGTCCTGGACGAAGCACAAGATTTTGAAAATAGAGAAATCTTCATATTAACTTGATCTTACTCCTTCAGGCTTTTTCTTCTTTCCTAAACTAAAAATGCTGGGAATCTCAAAATAGATGCATCCTATTGATACAATAATGATTTATTACTGAGACAAGCGCAATGGCAATCGCTTGGAATACATCCGTTAAAAAATGCATCCTTTGAGATGGAGACATTAAATCAATGTTTTTCAATTGTTATTATATCAGCTTCTAGGACATACAATCATTTTTTAGTTTCTGGTCTCAGTAATAAATCATTATCATATGACTGGGTTGCATCTATTTTGAGACAATTTTAAATGATTTTGTCACCAGATAACTAGCGACGATTAGTTTTTCCTCTCTTGTCCAAGACTTTGTGATTGAGTATCAATAGTTGTTATAGCATATTATTTTCAAATCTGAAACAAACAAAAAATCATCAGTAGAGTTATTAGCAGTCAGATGGGTCCCATGTATATTGAGACAAGATTTAAGAATATGGATTATTTTGGGTTTTTTTTTAATGCAATATTAACCTTCCTGGGTAATTTAATGCCAAAGCCATCTTCGTAAACAGTCGTGAGACTATTTAACTCATAAGTAAGGGATAAAGGACTGTATACCTTTTTCATCAGTATCAATACGAAAGTGAATATAACAGTTTTACTAGGGTTCGAACTCACTTTCTACGATGATGCAATCCAGTATGTTATTGACTACGACCCCGGTACTCCCTCTTAAGAACAAAGACATTAAAAATAATACTAACGTGTAGCTTAAAACCGTATCAAAAGAGGATTTTAATTGCTTCGACTAAAGGAAAACTCGTTAGAATAAATATGCTAAATATTAAAGAGATTATGTGAAAAAAATTAACGCTTTCTTTATTATTTCTTTTTGTGTCGGTAAATACGGCTTCAGTGCTACTACTTTTCGAACACAACTCGAAAATAAACTGATACATCTAAGCAATTGTATTAGCACCAGGAACGCTTCGAAAGTAATTCTTCCTGTTCATGTTCCTAAGAAACAGAGTTTAGAAGCACAATAAAACCGTTGGATAGATAGAAAAAATTGCCAGCTCTAACCAACACCGGTGGTGTTTGGTAAAATATATCCTTGTTGTTCATCTTCCATTGAAGAATTCTTTATTTCGCATGTTGTCTCTCGGTGGGTAATGAATTTCAGTTGTGATGACGTTAGCGTCATCACAACTGAAATTCATTACCCACCGATCAAATTTCTCACACTCATTATCCAGCGTGCATCGATGAATGTTAGCTGGTAAAATCTTTTTATTTAAGAACTTCAATGAGACACTACTGTTTATTTTGTTAGGAATTTTTTTAATCTTAGGAGCTATTTAGCTAGACTCTCACTCAGCTAATGTTTTTAACAAAGCAAAAACTTATAAGTAATCCACGAAAAGGTTCAACTTCTACCGTCCAACAAATAACAACTGATATTGTGGGCCAATATAATAAAATGGTCATTACTTTCGGAGAAACCATCTTACCAGCAAAACATGCAGGGTTTTGTTCGTTTCTGGCGAAAATATACAAGCCAATGGGAGATACAGTGTGGGGAAATAGTTTTTTGTTTTGTTTTGTTTTTTTTTGCTTTTTTTGTTTTGTTTTGTTTTTTTTGTTTTTGTAGAATAGACCAACAGCATTTCTGCTGAGGGGTAAGACCCCCACTCAAAAGAATGTCCTGTTTATGACACTAAACAATTTGATAGTGAGGTTCCAGTATTGGAGATTTGGGGGATGCGAAGTACCCCTTCATTGCCATTGCTCCCATGTCCGCTCTGACCGGAGTGGTAGCAGCTGACATGGTCATATCCATGGATCAAATAGAACTGCTTCACATTAAATCTGTGAACAAACAAATGACAAGTCAAATTGAATTATTAGAAATAGAACTGTTTGATAATTTAATTGTGTGTAATGACTGATGTTTAATAGAATTGTTAGTGATTCTTAACAATATTTGAACCATTTAACTCTATAAAAAAACTGAGCTCAGTCTCGTTTTAAAATGTTATCAACAAAATGTGTTAACGAATCATATATCTATAAATAGGATTTGGCAATAAATGATGTTTGTATGCCATAAAACCCGACGAAACCTATCAACCAAATTGTGTAATTATACACCCCGAATCTGTTGTAGTTTCAGAAGAAATAAATAGGAAGCATTACTTTCAGAGAGATACTCTTGCTCAATCCAATAGTGTTATTTTGTTCTCTGTGTCTGTGGTTGTTTGCTTGGAAATAAATGAGCCATGAATTTCGAAGCGACACACTTGCTATATCCACTGGTATAATACTGTTCCTTGTTTCGTTGTTTCAGTGGAAGTCGATAGGGGGCATTCCTTTTGGAGATACAATCTCGCTTAATCCAATGATGTTATTGTCTTCCCAGTATCCTTGTAGTTTCTGGGAAATAAATATGGGGCATTTCTTTAGGAACAACTAGATTATAAGCTCCTTTATCCACAAATATTGTTTTCTTTCCTAGTTGCGTATGGATATAGCTTTCTAGGTTGTTGGAGTGCCATGAAGAAAATTCTCCTTCAGAGTATCTATCGGGATAATAGCAGTGGCTTGGTAGCGCCCATCTTCCCTCCACTGGAAACAAGGAACAATCCTTGACCTGGTTTACGTTTACTGAGGACTTGTTATATCATCAATGAAAATAAACATATCTACAGAAACATGCTATTAAGGTCAATGGGAAAAAATCTAAAAATAAATATTCAACAGTACCTCTACAGAGGTATAAGATCCCACCACAGAGTGTTCTTCATATGATACTTAACGGCATCTGATCGTGAGGCTCAAATTCTTGAGCTTTGGGGAATGTAGACAACATCTTCATTGCCATTACTCCCAGTTCCACTCTGACTAAAATTTGTTACGGTCCCATCTATGAGTCAAATAAAACTGTTTACTATACTTGAAACCATTTAAAGAGGTGCAAACAAATGATTAATATCAAATTGAATTATTGGTATTAGATAGCAATACTTGAAACCATTTAAGTGTGGCAAGTAGAACTATTAGTATTTGATAGCAATACTTGAAACAATTCAATTGTCTGTAAGAAGTAATTAATATTAAATAGAATTATTACAGCTAAATAGCAATAATTCAAACCATCTATATGGCTGTAGAGTACACCGACTGCACCTCTGCTTAAGGGCAAGACTCCTCCAACGAGTGTCCTGGAAAGACACTAAACAATCTGACGGTGAGGTTCCAGTGAAGCTGAAGCTTTGGAGAATGCGGGTCATCCCTTCATTGCCATCGCTTCCAAGTCCACTCTGACCCGGAGTGGTAGCACCTGATTGGGTCCCATCTATGGGTCAAATAGAACTAAATTACATACTTATGCTAAAATGAACTCCTTGAAATAGAACTGTTTTTGAAATTGGAACAATACAACACTAAACTGAATTGTTTGAAATAGAAGAGTTTTGATATTTAATTGCGTATAGACAAAAACTATACTTATACTAAACTGAATTATTTGAATTAGATCTGTTTGACTAAACTGAATTGCTTGAAATAGAAAAATCTTTGACAATCAAAGTACCGGGTGGGAGAAGAATATGTGTTGTCATCCACAGACAGACTATTTCGTTTTATCACAACTCATCAGTGTTGCTAGACACCCGGGATTCTTCACAACAGGATTTGGCATTAAATCACCAACAATTCCTTACAAAACCGAATCCTATCCTGGAATTCTCTAAACTCTACAAGAAACTTTACAAAGAGAAATGACTTATTTCTAATTCTATTTTGTTTAATTTATTTTTAGTTACATGTTTCGGAAAATATAGCATTTGGCAGATATATCCATTGAAATTGAAGCCAATTAGTTGTATTCGTTAATCTGATTCGCAGATATTCACCTTGACATGGTAATGCTGAGCTGGCCAGACATTTGGATGTGGTTTTTTGTCTTCACAATCATCATCATGGAAGACTGAAAGTACTTCGGAACTCGTAGAACAAGACGACCACAAGACGATGTGATTCTTTTTATCCTCCGAATGAAAGTGAACATCGACGACAATCTTTGTAAATAATTATGTCAGATGACAGAGAAGATAATATCTGGGTTAACGGGGTCGTTAAGATTAGTTTAGCTCGGTACAAGGCCAAAAATATGGGTACCCAGTAAGAATCGAACTCACTCTGAATGGTTAGCTGGCTTACGTTGTAAACGATTACACTACTCGTGGCGCCATTTCTGCATGAATATAATTGTTTGTATCTATCAATATAATCGCGGCCATATTTTCTTATATTTCTCTTCTTCTTCCTCGATCTTTGCTTTTTTTTTTTCAGATCAGCTTCGTCCCTTTTTTACTTTCCTTTCTCTTTCCCCATTTCTGTCAGTCATATCTTTTTTCTACCCTCTATTTATCCCTAATTTGCTTTCACTTTTTCTTTCTTTCTTTCTTTCTTTCTTGAATACATTTTCTTTCATACCCTCCTCTTTCTATCATTATTTTTCTACATCTGCCTCTGTCTCCTTGTCTGCCTGTCTACCTTTGTCTCTGTCTGTGGTGTAATGGTTAAAGCACTGGAGAGTGGAATTGTACTAAGCAAGTTCAATCTCCAGTTACGCTCTCACGTGCACTTTCAGACAAGTACTCTTGACAAAGGTATGAACCTCCTTATCCTCCCAGTTATGGGTTAAATAGTACCACTGCTGTTCTTCTACAACGATGAATTTGGCATTAAAAAACCCAAGAAGGTTGATATGCCATAAAACAACAAACAAAATTCTGAATAAGTTATACAATCATTTTTCATCTCCAGAACTTTCTATTAATCTTATTTTTAAGGTTTTATTTAACAAAAGTATCTATAAAACTTGTAATCAGAGTTCAATTCAACAGAACTACCCAGAAATCTTATTATCAATGTTTAAATAAACCGGAATAATTGTCTGAATATTATAGATAACTTTTTTATTTTTTAAAAGAAATTCAGATAATTTTCCTTAATGCAACAAAATGGCGTCCTGCTGACTGCTGTTGTTACTGTAGTTGCTTATATTTAGAGGGTACTTTTTTTTGTTTTTTCTTTGGTTCAGGTGCTACCACTCCTGGCCAGAGTAGACCTAGGAGCAATGGCAATGAAACGATACTCTTATTTCCCCACAGTCCAGCATTACTGGAGCCTCAGCATCAGATTGTTTAGTATCATATCCAGGACAGTCTTACCCCTCTCCAGAGAAGCAGTCGGTGTATTCTGCAGCCCCGACCGACTAAGCTACTCATTGGGGAAGTCTTACTCCTACACATGGACACACCAGTGTTAGCTGACCAGCAAAAACTTGCTTATATGAGATCTGTGGTATCTGTACAACTTAATACACACACACACACACACGCACACACACACACACACACACACATATATATATATATATATATATATATATATATACTTTTTACATTAAAATGCTGAGTGTCAAGCAAGGCGGTATAAAGTTCCATATTTTGAGTCTTTGATATAACTCGACCAATATTTTTACTTTTATAGCTATTTCTATTACTCTGACGGTGTAGAAAAAAAAACAGATAATACAATTTGTAAATAAAAGAAAAGAATATTACAAATCGATATCTGGAAAAAAAATTAATAAAAAAATAAAGACTAAAGATATCAGTACTACTTGAAAATGATTAACCAGTACTACAGACCTTTTAGGTTTGTATATATAGTCATCCACAGACAGATCTGTTTTGTTCTAGCAGAACTCATCAGTGTGGCTAGACAAATGATTAAACTGATCTGTTTCTAAGAATTCAGTTGTGCATAAGTCAAATTTAAATGGTTCCAAGTATTGTTACGCATCACTAAAAAATCAATTATACAGTCATTTATTTACACGCAGTTAAATGATCGAACAGTTCTTTTTCAAACAATTCAATTTAGCATAAGCCATTTGTTTACCCTCAGTTTAAATGTCAAAAAGTTCTATTTGACCCACTTATTAGGTGCTACCACTCCCAGCCAGAGTGGACCTGGGAGCAATGGCAATGAAAGGGTACTCTGCATTCCCCACAGTTCCAGCATTACTAAAGCCTCACAATCAGATTATTGAGTGTCATAACAGTGTCAGGACAACCCCTAGGCAGAGATGCAATTGGTGTATTCTTCAGACCCAGCCGACTTGGTCAATGACTAGAAGGTCGGAACTAATATTAATTAACAAGAAAAACGGAACTTATAGGTACTACCGCTCCTAGTCAGTGGACCTAGGAATAATGGCGATGAGGGGTACTCTACATTTCCCAAAGCTTCAACACTGGACCCTGAACACTAGATGCAGTTTAGTATCATATCCCGGACACTCGTTGCGTGGAGAGGTGCTTGTTCCTCAGCAGAGATGCAGGCCTTAGGTTGTTTAAAGTGTTTGCTGTTGTTTAAGTGTTCACTCTGCCGCAAGCATTGGCCTCCGTGTCAATGCACACAAAACTGAATTAGACGGAACCTCTCTGAAACTGGTAAACAAATTCACCTACCTAGGAAGCAGTATCACATCAACCGAAAAAGACATCGACACACGGCTAACGAAGGCATGAGCAGCTATCGATAGGCTATCGATCACATGGAAATCAGACCTGACCGATAAAATGAAACGCAGTTTCTTCCAGGCAGCAGTCGTGTCGATACTGCTGTAGAGATGCACTACTTGGACGTTAACAAAACGGCTGGAGAAGAAGCTAGACGGCAATTACACAAGAATGCTGCGAGCAATATTGAACAAGTCCTGGCGGCAACACCCCACAAGGCACCAACCATACGGCCACCTACCTCCCATCACGAAAACTATCCAAGCTAGACGAACCAGACATGCAGGACACTGCTGGAGAAGCAAGAACGAGCTCATAAGTAATGTGCTCCTATGAATCCCCACATATGACCGTGCAAAAGCAGGACGACCAGCTCGAACATACATACAGCTGCTATGTGAGGATACGGGATGTAGCCCTGAAGATCTGCCAGAGGCGATTAACGATAGGGAGAAGTGGCGAGAGATGGCCAGGGATATCCGTGCTAGCGGCAAGACATGATGATGAAGTGTTCACTAAATATTTGTTGCAGTCTTGAAGGGTCAGAAATGAATAATAGAAAGAGATGCAAGGTTTACAGCAGTATATATTTACGGAAATACCGACAGTAACGATTACCGGTAACTGACTAGACTCCCTTGACTCGTTTATCGAGCCAGTCACTATTTATATTGTCGGGGAGGGCCCATGCAATGATGTCATAGGGTATATCACCATAACAATATTGAACAGGTTCATCACTGATTAACTTCAGTAAACTGGTGTTATTACCGGTCTGCACTATTTTGTCTGATACACAACTATAATAGTTAAAAGGAATTTATTCAAAACATAATACTGTCGATCTGTTATTTTTTCCGTTTCGTGGAATAAAAGAAAAGATGATGTTTGTTTTTGTTAGTTTAGGTGGAATTGATTTTTGTAAATTCAGAATTATTGCTAAAGCTTGAAAACGATGTACTATAGCAGACTGATTTGACATAGATTTCCAAAACATTATGCAGAAGACGACGCTGGGAACTTTTGCACATACTCAATAGAGAAAGACGTATATGAGGCCGTCTTTCTACGCAAACACATCTCATAATTTGTTATTGTCGTTTACATTAATCTCTCTCTCTCTCTCTCTCTCTCTCTCTCTGAATCACTTTTTTTTCATTTCGTCAGCTAATTACTTCCCCTTGTATTTTTATTCGTGTGATTTTATTTATTTATTCATTTATTTATTTATTGTGTTCATAATCCCCCAAGACGACGAACTCTTATGTCTTCCTGTCCGTCTCCAGCATGCTAAAAACGCTTTAGGACCCGTAATCATAATGAGAAGAAGAAGAAGAAGAAGAAGAAGAAGAAGAAGAAGAAGAAGAAGAAGAAGAAGAAGAAGAAGTGATGAAAATAAGAGAAAATATAATGGAGAAAAGCATGGAATGAAGAAAGTAAAGGAAAAATAGATATAGAAGAAACAAAAGGTAGGAGAGATAATAATAATAATAATAATAATAATAATAATAATAATAATAATAATAATAATAATTTGCCATCATCTAATGCTGTCGTGAAAAACTCTAATAATAATAATAATTATAATAATAATAAATATTGGGAAGATTAAGAAAAGCAAAGAAAAAAGGTAAAGGAAGGCAAAGAAAGAAGGAAGAGAAAGGGGTATAGGGAAAGAAAGAAAGAAAGAAAGAAAGAAAGAAAGAAAGACAAGGAATTGAAAATAAAGAAAGAGAAATAATTGGAAATCAAGAAAGAAAAAGAAAGAAATTAAAGAAAACAAGGGAATAACGTTACTAGTAAAAAAGAAAAGAAAGAGAAAAATCGGATAAGAAAGAAAGAAAGAAAGAAAGAAAGAAGAGAAAATAAGAATAGTGAAGGAATTGGAAATAAAGAAAACAAAGAAAGAGGAAAGAAAAGAAAGCCATAAAAATACACAGAAAAAAAAGAAAGGCTTAAGAAAAAAGAGAGAAAGGTAGATAAAGAAATTACAAGAAGGACAGATAAAGAATGATGAGATAGAGAGGTAGAGAAATAAAGGCTGGGAAAGAAAGAAAGAAAGAAAGAAAGAAAGAAAGAAAGAAAGAATAACAACTTCACTAACAAGAAAATCTAAAAACGATTATTGTTCTTTCTTCCTTTTTCTTTCTGCACTAGTGACCGATTAAGAACTGAATATTTTTTAATGGCCAAAGATGTGTAAAACTGTTTAAATCTCGCTAAATTCAGCATGTAAATTGCTTTGTCCTTACGACCAGCGAATGAACGACCAGCTGAATGAACGCACCAGCTGAACGAACGAATCGTGGCCTATTCTTCGCGCGGTGCGCAGGTATAAAATGCGAGGCCTGCGGCTAATAAGCCTAGTAGGACGTTAAATGGAGAAGAACGAACTCGTTTTGTGCTTACAGTATGTGTATCGTTAACCACAACGATAATTAACGGAGAGACACGAAAAAAAAAAACGGTGTAAAAAAAAAACCGTCACAAAACTGTTTGTTAAACTAATATCGATATCCTGAATAAAACTTCTATAACTACATAATTAAAAAATAAGTTCTTTTTCTTTTTTTTGCATACGAAGATTATTGCTATGTATCATTAAGACAAGAAGAAAAACATGAAACAAACTGCAACTAATGGTTTCACTACTGCGAGGAAATGGCAGTAATATCAAACTGAAAATTGCATTGTACATTTCAATGTCTTCAAGGCAAGGAACAGTTATTCATTCAAGGATTTACTATCATTATCAATATTGTATTTTTCTCGTTAACATGACAGTGGTTGTCATATTATTATTATTATTATCAACTAGACGACTCATAAAGCAGTTGGGTTCCCGCTGTAATCGCAGTTCGTGATGCCTCCATTCAGGAGTGAAATACTTTAATTTCAAGTTCGTAGTTATCACCTTTATATCGAAATTGGGAGCATTAGAACATAACGTTCAGCACAAATGGAGATCCTACAAAATAATTATTCAATAACAAACAGAACAGGAAATTGCTTTATTCTCAAAACTACGTGTACTTCTCTCGTATCTTGAAGGTCATGTCCCGTTTGAAGCACCGATTTTGTTGAATCATCAAAGCTGAGCAGTATTAAGTCTGTTCAA
The DNA here is from genome assembly GCA_963585895.1 of Sepioteuthis lessoniana. Lineage (NCBI taxonomy): Eukaryota > Metazoa > Mollusca > Cephalopoda > Myopsida > Loliginidae > Sepioteuthis > Sepioteuthis lessoniana. Next base: position 71,033,706 of record OY757911.1, on the reverse strand, counting down.
GAAGACCACGTACTGTAAGAAAAACTTGATAAATTCCAGAAATATTCAAGACAAAATCATGTTGGATCATTGTTACATACACAGCTAAACTAGCACAAGTTATCGTACAGGGATAAGCATATAATAAATAAACATATAAGTGAACAAATGTGAAAATTTCCCGCACACATTCAGATCCTTCGGTGATTTAACGTCACTTTCCTATTCCTGACGATGACTCATTAGAACCGAAACGTTATAACATTGACTTTCTTTTACATTAAATTCTTCTTTTTGGATTAATTTTTTCTTCAATTATTTTCTCTATATTGTCGGATTCATTTCCATTATTTACTTCCGATTGAAGAAGTACAGAAAATATAATTTATATTATAATAATCCACTTACCATTTTGTATGGGGTGTTGTTTTTGCTTTTTTGTTTTTTGTTTTTTGTTTTTTTGTCTGGAATCCGTCAGTGTCACAGGTCTCGAGATGGGCACTTGGATTTAAATACAGGTCAGAGAAAGGTTAGATGTGAGACCAGTTGTTACCCACACAGAATGTTACTTCCCTTCACGATACCAGTGTAATTCCCTCCTTTTCCTCTCTTTCTTTTTTTCTTTTTTTTTTCCTTTGTCTTTCCTCTATGTCTTCTTTTTTCTGTAGGTTTCTCTTCCTTTCTTTCACTGTATTTCTTTTATTACTTTCTCACACTGAGTCTTTTAAGATACGCTCCTCAGACTTTATGTAACTTACTGACACTTAAGAAGAAAGATTCTCTTTGGTCAAGAATGAATGTAAACGTTACGGACATAAGTAGTGAAGTTGGCGACTGTAGTCAAAGGCTACCCAAAGGTTCCCTTTTCAATACCTACTACACCGAGGGCACAACTCCTTTCTCTTGATTGCTCCCCTTTACCATTGATACGTACCTTATAATGCTGAGTGTTAAACTAGGAGATATCAAGTACCATTTTTTAAAGTCTTTCGTATGACTCGACCTGGTCTCCCGGACCATTGGTGAACACTCTACCCACTAGACCAATGAGCCGGTTTCGGACATAGTAGTGGTTTATTAATATTACCTATTACTATTATATTTGAATATTTTCAGATCATTTTTTAAAAAGGTAACTAAATAGCATTCGACCTATGATCAAAAATCATCGAAATTAAAGCATTATTCTTAATATCAATATTTAAAACTTAAATGAAGACGCGCATAGCTCAGCAACATGTATAAGATTAGGAACTCTAGACTTCTAAACGAAATCTGGATAAATAAATACCAATTTTTGATACTGTAATCAGCAGTCTCAATACTTTTTGAAGGGTTTTTTGGGGGTTAAACATAGGATTCTACAGTACCATGCATACTCATCAGATCTAGCTTAATGAGATTAAGTTTATTTAACTTATAAAACGAAAGGACATCGTCAAATCAATTGGAAAGCCGTGATAACATTTAATATAATTCTCTTTCAATTTTTTACAAGCGTAAATTACAGACTACAAGTCGACTTTTTATGTCAGAAAAACCATCCTCAAATTAGGGTTCGACTTATACGGCAAGGCTAAATCCAGTGTGATTAATCAGTGAACAATACTCCTAACAACCGATATCCACCACTAACCGTAACTTAAGCAGATTGTCACAAAACATTTCCAACTTAAATTCGTATTTAGTGGACAATAAGTTTGTCCACTAAATACGAATCTAAGATAATAAAACTGTATGACATATTAGATATCAAATTAACGCTATATCGCAGGCCGTTTTCAAAAGCTGATGTACAGACTGTAAACTCTTACCGTAACGACACAATATCAAGGCAGCCAGTCGGACAACTATGGTATTTTGTTTATCTGCGCAATTTCATAATTGCGCGATCGATTGTAGATTCATATGACTATAAGTTCTAAGTAAAATTTTCAGGTTTCATATACGGCCGATATTATTTTGGTCTCAGAGAAAAATTACGTACACAAAACACTAGACGAATAATGTCATTTTAATTAGACATAATGTTAGTTTATACACGTTTCCATTATTACTGTACTTATATAGCACAACATTTTAATTTCAAGTCATCATAGTCTATATCATTTAGACCTACTGGGCGAGTTTTGGCCTATCAGTAGCCTATTGTATATTTGGGGGTTAACCTATAGAGCAAATATAAACTTAACCCAGAATTTTCAGCTAAAAATCTTTTGGTCAACGTACATGCCTGATCGTCTTGTAGCCACAATTTACAGTATAATTAGACAAATCTTTTGTGCGGTTGAGAATTCCTGATTCTCGATCTCTTCAATCGATTAACAGTATTGGTAGGAGATTCCCACCGTTATCAACACAGGTACCTCATTTTATTGTGGCTCTGCACCGTCTTTTGATATGATGGTGGCATTCTTCCCCGATGTATTGGCTACGTATCTTATTTCTTCTGTATCGTCGTGGAGATTGCATGGCCTTTCCCAATACTTACAAATCTTTCCCAGTGTCTTCCGAACATTCCCAGGAATGTTCCATATCCGATTTAATGATATTTAACATATATATTTATATATGATACAACTTTAATGTCTTATTTTCCAAACTATTGAACAGACTTTTCATTTGTCTGTTTTTGTTCTTGCTTATTTTATTTGAAAAAATGTGTATTTGGGAGTTAATCAATACAGCAAGTATAAATCTAACTAAGAATTTTGAGAAAGTTTTTTTCTATGTGTAGACATCTAAATTTTGTCTCATGACTTACTGGGGTTTTTTTCTCTAGAAGTTCTTTCCTGTTGAAAATATTGGTAATGTTAGATTTTGAGAGAGAGAAAGATGCTTGTTAGTAATAAATCATCATCATCATCATGTCCAGCCATCAAGACAGATCTCCCTGACCCTCTCCCGCCACCCTTCTCTCTCGTCCAACGCTTCCAGTAGGTTTTCAAGACTACATCCTGTATCGGTTTTCCTGCATTTGCTCGTCCATGTGAAGGGGTCCACAGGAGTACGTCACTTATGGATTCGTCCCTACTTCTCCAGCAATGGCCTGCATGTCTGGTTTGTCTAACTTGGATAGAATTACTTTCTTTACTAACCTCTGCGCCCAGAACCTTTTTATTTACCAGGGAGTCAGAGTCTTTGCACTCCTTGGAATGTCTTTTCGACTATGTCTTGAGCGAAAGCCATGTTTAGCACATTCTAAACAGTTTCTTGAATAAAACATTTTTCTGTGCACATTATTCATTCTTCTATAAATTTCAAATTGTTTGCACTTCTCAGTCAATAAAGGTTTGATCACAGAACGCTATGTAAGCCTAAAGCATTGAGTTTGATTTGCCACCATTTTGATGACAGAACTTTATGCAAGCCTAAAGCATTGAGTTTAGTTTATAGCTATTTTGATGACAGAACTCTATGCAAGTCTGGAGCATTGAGTTTGATTTGCCGCAATTTTAATGACTGAACTTTATGCAAGCCTAGAGTATTGAGTTTTATTTGACACCATTTTGATGTCAGAACTTTATGCAAGCCAAGAGCAATGAGTTTGATTTGACGCCATTTGAAAAAGCCTTTTAAAGCCTTTTGAAGTATTTCTTAGATTAAAATTTTTGCTAGAAACTAATTACAAACAATGCATTTATGTGGAAACACTTATGAAAAAAATGTATGTTTTTTTTCAAAAACTCACTCTTATTTATTGTATGGTCCTCAAGATAAAATGACTGGATTGATATTTGAAGGAATGGAAAAAAAATAATAAAAGAAGGAAGTTGGCATGCTTATAATGAAAGAAACAAAGAAATAGATAGATAGATAGATAGATAGATAGATGAATGAATGAATGAATGAATGAATGATTCCCGTTATTTACTGAATGAGCCTCATATTTTAAATAGATTTTTGAATTTACGTACACCCTGCACTAAATAGTTTTCCAGCTTCTATATTGAGCACCAAATAAAAAATGTCTCGGAACAACTGAAATAAGAAATAAAGAAAAACTAAAATAAGAATTTAACCAGTATTCTAGTGTTCAATCTTAAAATACATTTTTCAGAAAATTTTGCAAGGAGTTTTTTTTTTAAATTTAAATGTCCCAGATATGTATGTGCAAGCATGAGAACGTAAGTCTGTGAGTTTCAACATGTTAAATGAATCAAATTACGAATAGTGACATATCAGTGAAATGTCTCCCAACCTTCTCTAGAGAGAAAGCGTAGAAAACGTAGCGGTTGAACAACTGGTGTTCGAAGGGTTTGTATTTCACATCGAGGACTATCATTCACATTTACGTCAATAACCACAAACATCATAATCATGTCACTAAGTTCGCATGTCTTCAAAAGTTGACACTCCTATTTCAGTTTAGATGACATTTGAGTCAATATCGTCAAGGAACTGAAACAACTGTCGTGAAAATGAGTTGATGGTGATCCGTTTATAATGCGATTTCTTATGAAGAAAAACAACAACAATGGACTGAATATCGCAGCATCCACTTAACTTTGGGGCCAGATCATAGAAAGTTGTACTGGGTTAATGCAAAAATCCAACTAAGATACCTTTATGATTTAATAAACAAAATTTTTCGTTCTTATACATGATCATATTTACCAACCCCTCCGCTCGGGCAGGATATGACACAAGGTCAATTTTAAAGCGGAGTTTAACAGGTTTGAATTCAGAGTTTTCCTTCTCCTAGACTAGTTGCCTCACCAAGGCTGAAGAACCTAGTCTGCCCTACTATTTACCCATAGCTGGAGGGAGAATATTTTGGATTCATATCTTTCCCAAGGGTATTAGTGCTATGTGAAATGCAATCAGTCTCGTCCAGGATTTGAACTCGTGTCACCGTGTCGATATCCTGCAACGATAACCATTGCACCACGGGCACCTCCCATTCTTATACATGATAGCCTACCCATCAAAATTTACGTTAATTTTGTGTTAAAGAAAAAAATATATTGAAAAATGTAAAATATACTGAAAAATTCACCATACAGATAAAACTATTTTTTTTTTATCATTTACTTGATTTTTGAATTTGAGCTGTTAAGTCCCAAAATTGCGACTAAATTTCGATCATCGATTATAATTATTTAGTATTTCCTTTCATCCAATCATTAAAAAGGTGTCAAGTTGTGGCTGATGGCTGGATAGTAACTTAGGGATTTGACTATAATTATTCACCCCGAAAAAAAAGTAACAGAAATTAAAGAAAAAAATTGTAGAAAAAAATAATTAATGACAAAGCTCAGATAACTTCATATAAACTTCAATGAACTTTTATTTTATTGAATAAAATTTGTTTTTACTAATCTTAAGCTCGTAGTACAACATTTTTTGCTCTTTACAAACCTTTACTCCAAATCCCAAACATATTTCAAATACATATATAAAGGAGGAAGTCCTCCAAGCGTTGTTGCTAACGTACTTGACTGTGACATTTTAATAAGCGTGTTCGAACTCCAGTCGCACTATTAAGTTCATTTTTGGATTAATACATTCGTAAAAGGCATGAACTCGCTTACTCTTCCCATCTATGAGTTAAATAGTATCACTACTCATTTTCTATAAGGATGGCTTTAGCATTATGAAGGTTGATATGCCATTAAACGTAGAAACCAAACAAAATCACAAAATGAATGTATGATGCGACTATTTTCAAAAATCATATCCTTTTGGATTAGCTGATTAACAGAAGAACGGTGCACCAATATGCCAGGGATTCTCTGATCAGCACTTCTAAGGTTTTGAATTCTCTGCTTTACTCTGCCCAGTCTGCAGGGAGTGGGGCTGCAGAATACACGACTACATCTCTGCAGAAGGGTAAGTGTGGCCCAGTCGGCTGGGCAGTAGAATAAACCGACTGCGTCTATGCAGAGGAGTAAGACTCCTCCAACCAGTGTCCTGGATATGACACTAAACAATCTGATGGCGAGGTTCCAGTAATGCTGGAGCTTTGGGGAATGCAGGGTACCTTTTCATTGCTATTGCTCCCAGATCCACTCTGGCCCGGAGTGGTAGCACCTGAAAGGATTCTATCAACAAGTCAAATAGAAATGATTGACGTTTAAACAAATGACTTATGCTAAACAGATTTTTTTAATAAACCTGTTTCATTTTTTAACTGAGTGTAAACAAACGACTGATGTTTCATTGAGTTGTTGGTGATGCATAGCAATGCTTAGAAACATTTAACTTTGACCCATACCAAATTAAATTGTTAGAAATAGAACTGTTTGATTCTTTAACTGTGTGTATCTACCAAATGTGTTTTAATGTATTTAATTTATATGTAAAAACGGGATTTGGCATTAAACAACCAGCGATGGTTGATATGCCAGAGACCCAAACCAAACCAAAGTTTTACTTTCTCCTTGGTTGATTGATCGAGCAACACAAGAAAGCCAATTCTGTTATTTTTTTTTTTTTAATCAATGAATTGATTGGTTGATGAATTTTCCAAAGTAAATCAGAGCCAAATGAGATGTCCTCGTGGTATAATGGCTAAAGTGATGGACTGCGGAATCGAACTCCAGTTGCACTATTACGGTGACTTTCGGGCAAATACCATTGGGAAAGGTATGAACCCTCTTATCCTCCCAGATATGGGTTAAATAGTATCACTACTGTTCTTCGAGGAGAATGGCTTTGGCATTAAATAAATTACAAAGGTTGATATGCGATTAAACGAAGAAACCAAACCAAACCAGAGCCGAATGAAAAAAGCAGCGTCCTCAGAATTTAAATTCGTCTCACCTAATACATCATCTTCGACGACACCGATTGCGCTGTTATATCACTACTTTATTATAAATGTCATTACCATATCTTGTGTCGGGGTAAAGGCGGACAATTACCCACGTAAAGAGAAAATAGAAGCTATGTAATAATAGCGAATAAGAGGAAATATCAAATACTTGATAAGGAATTCATATACAGGCTAACTCGTTATTTGTCGGGTGTCCTACCGACCGGACGATTGTAGCATAAGGCCATTTTAGGGGGTCTGGATTCTGAGTCGTAGCCCCAACACGCTTGCCATTTCAAAAAATGCCTCAGGCCCCGTCAGTATTCTTCTAAATCAGGCACCTCAGACGCCAGGTGATAAACCTAACCCTTCCGATGAGGGTTAGAGCCTAGTGGGACGGCCTCCTGAGACACGAGGAGAGCCAGTCTTGGCGTGTGTGATGTAAATGCCGGCTTCTCGGAACTCGTACTAACTCGCATTTACTCTGTCTGTCTGACAGCTAACTAATAAGATGGGTGCAACCATTCTTTTACGGTCCATAAGGGAGGTAGTTAATCCTATACAACGCCATATATCCTATCTTTGTCAATACTATTCACCAGTACCTTTCCTTTCTAATGTTATGACGACAGATACAAGTATTTTAAAACACTTGAATCCCCTCATTGAATTCAGAAAGTAGAAAAAAGATTATCGTCAAACATACTGTCCAATAAAGTTTCAAGTGTTTAAGGGTGGCAATGTGTCCCTTAAAATAAAAGAGGAAATCGAGAACTTAAAGAACATACATCGGTAGAACAAGGATCATCGAAAGATATGTTGTACAAAGTATTACATATGCTTCAAGAATATACGGGAACTCTTGAAATTTGGTTTGCTTTGATTAGGTTTTATGGCATATCCACTATTGTAGGTTATTTAAGGCGAAATCCTCTTTATACATATATATTAAAGATATATATGATTTGTTTTGGTTAGGTATTATGGCATTCAACCATTGTAGCTTATTTAATGCCAAATCATCTTTATACATACTTACTGAATATTTTGGATTTGGTTTGGTTCAATTTTATGGCATATCAATCATTGTAGGTTATTTAATGCCAAATCCTATATATATATATATATATATAATTTGTAAACGCAGTTAGTTGATAACATTCTTAAACGAGCCTGAGCTTTTTTTTTTCACTCATTTAAATGGTTTCAAATATTGCTATATAACAGTCAGCATTTAACATTAGCCATTTGTTTGCACACAGTTTCCTCTATTCGACTCATAGATAGGACCCTATCTGGTGCTACCGCTCTGGGTCAGAGTAGATATGGGAGCAATAGCAATGAAGTCATACTCCGAAATTCCTCAAAAATCCATGGGTGGAGCCTTTCCATCAGATGTTTTAATTTCATATCCAGTACACTCGTTGAGGAGGAGATCTTAACCCTCTACAGAGATGCAGTCAGTCTATTCCACAGCCTAAGCTGACGGGGCGAGAACCCTTGAAAGGTTTTTGTCACACTCTACAATGAATTACTTTCTTGAATGAGTTTAACCATCATTTTTATTGTTTCATTTAACAGTTGTTTTCTTTGATGTTATATTTCCTTTGAATAAAGAATGCCCAAATACTTGTTGAGATACACAAACACTGCCTTTTAGTTGTAGACTGATTTGCATCTCAAAGTTGGTTGATTAATTTCTTTTGTTTTACGGCATATCAATTATTTCAGGTTATTTAATGCCAAATCCTGTTTATAAATATATAGTAAATATATATATGATTTGCAAACTAATAGTTCGTATGTAACATTTTTAAACGAGCCAAAGCTCATTTGTTTGCACACAGTAAAATGCTTTCAAGCATTCTTATCAAAACTAATTATTTAATTTTGAGTAGAGTGTTCACCAATGGTCCGGGAGACCGGGTTTCAATCTCAGGTCGAGTCATACCAAAGATTTAAAAAATGGTACTTGATGTCGACTTGCTTAACACTCAGCATTAAAAGGTAAGGATCAAAGATAAAGTGAAGTAATCCAAGGAAAGGAGTAGTGCCTTTCCCTACACTTCAGTGTAGTAGCTATTGAAAAGGGAGCCTTCGGGTCACCCTCGACTAAGGTTGCCAAATTTACTGTGTTGTACACATTTAAATTCTTTCCAGGATAGTAAATGATTGAACATTTCTATTTGACACATAGATTGGACTCTAACAAATACTACCACACTGGGGCAGAGTGGGCATGGGAGTAATGGCAAAGAAGGGATACTCTACATTTCCCAAAGTTCCAGGACTGGAGACTAACTATCAGGTGTTTTATGTCATATCTAGAACTCTCGTTCAGGGTGACGTCTAGCCGCTCTGCAGATATCCAGTGGGTGTATTTTACAGTCCATCCAATGGAGCTGGCATATGTAGACTTTTTCAAGGTATTTATTACAAGATGATTCCATATTTTTTCCTCGATATTTGGTTATTACATAATATTTTCCGCAGCTTGATTTGGAAAAAAATATACCTTTTATTAAAGTAAATTTACTAGGATTGTTTAAAGAATCTTTTACGAAACCAGAATGTTCTAATATTAAATAAAGATGTTTTGTGACTTGTCTGTTATTAGTTCATTTACTACTAAATAACATGAACACGGGGGGGAATATCTTCTTAGTGTGCTAATTTCATTATTTTTAACACCTACTATTCAACTTGGAGCCAACTAAATTAAATTTCTCCTCCAGGTAAGAATTCGAGATTCAGATTAAATTTGCATATTTTACAATATTTCTTGTTAATACAAAATAGACATCGAAAACTTGCAAACATTACTGGTTACTATGAAAAAGGAATTTGCACAACTGAAAAGTTAGCAATCATATTAATGTATTATCTTATAGATGTAATATTTTTCGGAAAAATTCTCAAGTTTTTTTTTAGAAAAATATTTCCTTTTGTTTGTTTGTTTGTTTGTTTGTTTTATCTAAACTGGAGATTTAGTGCTTAGAATTTTTTGTTCCCGTTATTATAACCAAATAAACTTATTGTTATATAATAGCTTGCTAGATGTCACTGGGTACGGGTCGCTTATGCACATAACAACAGAAAATTAAGGAAGACAGTTGAACATTTGATTGACAGACATGGTCATGAGGTGATTCCAGTAATGGGAATAGAGCTGAAAGAAATGAAGTTTTTACAAAGTCATTGATTGTTCACTAATTGTTTAATAGATGTAAATTGATAGCAAGAAGAGAAAAGAGATTTCGGTTTCATTTGATTGGGGGGGGTAATGGCATATCAGCCATCGTTGGTTATTTAATGCCGAAGCCCACCTCATAGAAGAATTTTAGTGACTTCATTTAACTATAAGCTGGAGGGATATTTCATACTTTTTCCTCATTTGTCTGGTGAGTAGAGTATTCGCCAATGGCCCGGGAGACCAGGGTTCAGGCCAGGGCGTGTCATACCAACGACTTTTGAAATGGTACTTGATGCCTCCTTGTTTAACACTCAGCATTATAAGGTACGTATCAATGGTAAAGTGGAGCAATCCGGGGGAAGGAGTAGCGCCCTCTCCTACTCATCGGTGTAGTAGCAATTGAAAAAGGAGCCTTTGGGTCACCCTCGAATACGGTCGCCAACTTTATTTTTACTTTTATTAGTCCGAAAGTGAATGGAATAGCGCGACTAGAGTTCGAACTCTCTATCTTCAATATTGCAGGCCAATACTTTAGCCACAACGCCACGAGGAATCTCCCGAGGAAAAAGAGGGAATTGATTTGTTTTAATCTTCGAAACTGTGGAGACAGCTTTTTGGGGAATGTTCTGGCTGAGCGAAAGGGGATATATGGATTCTAAACAGTAGAATGTCTCCTACGACGAAAACGGCGGTTTTAAACCCACACTCTGTAATTATTTGCATTACATCAGCTTGACAAACTACCGATAGGCCTCATTATTAATGTTTGCTTAAACCTTATTATAATGAAGGTCATGTGTCTGTCTACAACTAAAACTACGTCACCACCATCGTCATAATCCCCTTCGTTATTTTCTATGATTTTATTTTCGGTTATTAAGAAAATAGTTTTATGTTAATAATAGTCATGGCCGTATATTTATCTCTGATTCCCACCAGGACAGATTTGACACAAGATCGCTTTTATAGTTGCGATTAGGGGTGGTGGAGGTCACTCACGAGCCGAGATTTGTGCGATGCTGGTCAATGGTGATCATAGTTTCACTAGGCCCGTCGGCCAGGTGTAATGTGAACTATGCTTGGCTTTTCTAAGTCTCCCAGCAGAAAGCCAGGTGACCTTGCTTTTTATAGATTCACCAGACCCGGATCTCTAGTGTTATGTGAATCTCCGCTTGATGGTATTTGACCTCCCGGCAACTAGACCAAATAACCAGGCAGTTTGACCGGAACAGTAGATTAATACTGCAGACCTTATCTTGCATACAGCGATGCATATATATACAATATACAGTCAAATACAATTACAAAAAACACAGGCAGACTCTATTGTTCATGTACGAACTGTTTATTAACTTCTGGCTTCAGTTCTTCGACACGAGGAGAGAGACAATTTTTTTATGCTAACCATACTATCTGACCCCACAAACGCCCAGTGCATCTTGTAGTGTTTAAGATCTCTATCAGTAGAGATCTTCAAAACTCCAACTACATGCCTCGACGGTAGAGAACTCAGTTCTATGGCAGAGAATTCCATTCTCAGCCGCTCAATTGTCTGCCTGCATGGTCCAATCTCAAATCCTCAACTACATGGTCGGACTCCAACTTCCCAACACCATGGTCGGACTCCAACTTCCCAACACCATGATCGGACCCCAACTTCCCAACACCATGGTCTGACCCCAACTTCTCAACACCATGGTCGGAACTCAACTGAATCTTTTTCAAAATCTTCCAAATTCTCAGCCCATCTCTTCTGGACATGACGTCATCCACACTCAAGCCCCATTTCCTGTCTGGGGTTTATTATGCCAATGGTGATTGTCATATTCTTTGCACACGAGCGTAAACTGCACCAATTGACTACACACCTGAACTCTTGACCTGAATAGTTCAAAGCCCAACCAAACTGAATGATACGTGGTGTATTCAATAAGTTTACAGACTTTTTTGTACAGGCATTTAAAATTGTAGAATCTTGAGAATTCATTATGTTATTGCTATGCATCTTAGGAGATGACTGACCAATTTTTATGATTTCAGATTCTAATGAACAGCTACAGCAGCAATTGGAATACACCATACTAAAGCCTGATTGTCATAGCTGGTGAATTTCAAAAATGCAATCTGGACGTGATGACACTTTAGAAGAGCGATATACAATAAAATTGTGTTTTAAACTTGGAAAAATGCCACAGAAACGTATGGAATGCTTCATACTGCCCTGGAGCATCTTGCATGAATCGAGCATCAGTTTTTGAGTGGCATAAGCTATTCAAGGAAGGCAGGGAGTCTGTGAAGGATGATGAGAGGTGTGGGAGGTGTAAGGAAGTCAATATACCAGAGTTTATTGGCCAAAGGGTTAGGGTTATGGTTAATATGTTGAAGTTTTATAAGTTAGTTTTAGATATAATTATTTATATACATTTGATTTTGAGACAATTGATTCAAAGTTAATATAGTGATTGGAAACAGTTTTAAAATCGGTACTGATCCAGTTATTTCTGTTGTACACTTTTCTATCAAATGCAGAAAGCGTGAATTCTTTTTTCAATTTGATGTTGTCATCTGCATGTACGTATTCTTATGTAAGACTCATTTAATATATTTACTTCTCTAAAAAGTATAATTCGTACCAGTGGCGACTCTAGCCTATTTTTGCTACTCGTGCCCCCCACTGCCCTCTCTCAAATTCAGTTCCCAACCCGTGGTCCGTGGACCCAAAGTAAGTCATCATAGTTGCTATTGCGTGATTCTCCATTGTATAGCACAGATTGACAAACGTACCTTGCATGGTGTTTTTTTTGTAAACAATCAAGATACTATATAATTTGTAGTCTTGTTAATACAGTACATAAGATAATTTTTTTTCCTTTCAAAAGTATAGAAGAAAAGAGAAGATGTTCATTACTATGACGAGAAAAATATGTTTATTAGAATAAAGAAACTGATGACAATATACACAGACACAGCTAGTAGTTTCAATTTCGCTTAAGATAAAGATTATTTGTTGAAAATGTATTCAAATAAACAAATTTTAGTTACAGAATGTAATATATGGAACATTCATTAAAGAAATAGACATCTGTTAGTGAAAAAACGAATTAAAACACGCCGTTTAACCAACATTTACCATAGCGATGATGATGACGTCGGCAACGGCTCTAATCTGCTATCCTCTCTCTCTCTCTCTCTCTCTCTCTCTCTCTCTTTCTCTCTCTCTCTCTCTCTCTCTCTCTCTCGGTCCCTCTCCCTCTTCCCAATACATCTATCAGCAGTCACACGTGCTAAGCTTTTTGAGCACAGTGTTAGGGTTGCTCTTGCTATTGGCTACAGCTAAAAGCGTATTTCTCTAACATTATTGTTATTATAAGGGTCTAGTGCCCGGCACGGATCGGGCGTTCAACATTATAGCCGATTTTATGGGATGTTCAATGAATCTGACGGTGGCCGGACAAAGACCATCCGTTCAAAACAGCATCGTTGTATTATTCCCAGATATATTTATGAACTTTTGGCTACTTAGTTATCGAAACTTGAATAGATACGTAATTTAATTGAGATCAGACTAAGTATGTTTGCTTGAAATTAATGGATGATTTTTAATCCATTCTGAATAACATTGACCGAGTTATTGGTCGTGCCGGGCACGAGTAGCACTAGTCCCGTCTCTGCCCCTGATTCGTACATTTATAGATGTATTTCGCGAAAATTCCACGAGTGTAGTAAGTATGCAAGAACGATATAAGAGTTCTCCTTTTTTTTTTTCTTTACTTTGTTTTTTTTGTTTTGTTTTTTTTGTAAATCTAGCTGTGGTTGGCATTTCTGAACGTCGCAAATTTTTCTTTCTTGTTCTAAACAGCAAGATATATCTTTAACGTTTTTCAATGGAAAAATTGTTTTATAAATTAAACTCTGCATTAGAATTTACAAAGATAAGATTAATGTTCAAACGGACGTGACGTTTTTAATGAGAAGTCCATTTTTTGTTTTTGCTTGTTTAACAGTTTATGGTAAGATGTATTTTCGATGCTACATAAATAAACAAAACAAGCCTTAGAAGCTTCTATGATGTTAATATTCAATTAACAAGTCCTTCGCATAAAATCTGCGATGATGACAGCAAGGGGTGTATCAGAATCATTTGGGAAAAGCAAAGAAAGAAATTGCACGATAAACAATTAAAAACAATGACAACAAATGATAATAATATTTCAACCATTGTTTAGATTTTTTGTGTGATGCAGTCAAGAAACAACATTAAAATGAAAAGAACAATAGAAATGTTTCGATTTCAGCAGGAACAGGAAAAGAAAGTAATGTAAAAACGTTTGACATGAATGTGCGCGAATTCTCAAATACCGTTTTTGTTATCATTCGAAAAAGACGTTTTGACGACCTTTTAAACTTAGAATATTCTGTAAAGATTTGATTTATCGTTTTTCATAGGGAATCAGTGAACATTTTGATTTAATGCTTGTAAGAGTCTATCAGTATAAAATATAATGTGTGTGTATATATATATATATATATATATAAGCGGAAGAGCACGTGCTTTTATATTGACGTACATGATCGCGATTCTGCATATTTATCAATGTGCGTATGAGCGAGAGAAAGAATTAAAGAGCGAGAGAGAGGGGGAGAGAGAGAGAGAGAAAAGATGAATAGGTGGACATGCGACAGATTTCCTTCGGTTTATTTCCTGTTATTGGGATATATCAATTTAATGAATAATATGGGAATATATATATGTGTGTGTGTGTGTGTGTGTGGCACTTAATACCTCTTTGCTTAACACTCAGCAATATGAGGTACGTGTCAAGGTGAAGTGGAGCAATCCAGGAGAAGAAGTATCTCCCTCTCTAACACCTCAGTGTAGTAGCTATTGAAAAGGGAGCCCTCGACTACGGTCACCAACAACAGCTTATATATATACGCGCATGTACACATATATATGAGTGCGTGTGCACATGCTTGCGTGTGTATGTTTGTGTGCATGTACGTGTCTGAATATATATATATATATATATATATATATAAACAATTACATATTAATATTTTATATTATGTTATATATGAAAAATGTATAAATATATTTGTATAAATATGTATATCTAGAAATATACATATATTCTCATCCTCAAACTTTTTCGTTGAATCACAACCCTTCAGTGTGCCAAGACGCGCAAGATGCTTCAAGCTGACTTTACTTCAGTTGGATATCTTACCCCAGAACTATCATCACTTTTTGCGTTAAGGAAAAAAAAAATTACGTGTATATATACTTTACATATACGTTAACGGCTACCGGTAGCGCTCAATTCTTGAAATACCAATAAATATGAATATTGTAGGAGTGACAGATCATAAGCTGATAGATAGATAGATAGATAATATATGTGACTCTGCGTACTGAAAAAAATTGAAGACTAACTTTTCTAATGTTTTTCAGAGACGTATAGCCTAACAGACGCGTGTGGACGTGCATGCGTGCTATAAGCATTCTCTGTCTGTCTGTCTCTCTCTCTCGCTCTCCCTCTCTCTCTCTCTCTCTCTCGCGCGCGTGCGCGCTCTCTCGCTCTCTCTCTCTCTCACACACACACACACATATCTGTATATATATATTGGTAATATAGTTTATTATATTCTTAGATTGATGTGTCTAAATATGATTGACAGAGAGTATATTTCAAAATTAGCATTGACGAGAAACTGACGGTTAAGAAGAACAGTTGGTTCTATAACATAGCTATCCTTACACACACACACACACACACACACAATTATGTATATATATGTGTAAATATATACGGAGAGAGAGGAGATATAGGAAAGAGAGTGAGAGAGAGAGAGAGAGAGAGAGAGGGGTTCTTCGATGAATATTTGTAAAGGAAGAGTTCGGAATACAACAATATCTAATGCCTTGTTTTTATCTGTGAAAACATTCTTGCATGCCTTCAGATAAACAGATACATTTATACACGCCTAAATCTGGCAATAGTTTGTTTCTAAAAATTCCACTGATTCATGCAGCAGACTTGCTTTTTTGTTTATTCATAGTTTTATTTCAGCATTTCGCTTCTTATTTTAATTTATGGCATTTTGTTTGTTGATTGGTTATTTACTTTTTCTTTATGGAGGAGAGAGAAAAGAGTTTTTCGCAAAATTCCCCACCATCGCCACCGCCTTTACACTGTTTTTCTTTCTTTTTCTTTCTTTTTTATTATTAGTTTTTGATTTTGTAACTGGCAACAAAGAGGAAGTCGCGTCAATTCCTCAAATTACGGTCCTATTCAAAACTATAGTGCAGTTTCTGAATTGATTATTAAAGATCAAATCAAAGCGGCCTTTTGAAAATAGTAAGTTACTTTAGTGGAGTACAAGAGAGCTCTAATGAAATCGCTACATGATCAGCAGGACGCCAAAGATTTGGCAAGTCGGCGATGGTTTCAAGTATGACGTAGCGTAAAAATGGCGGACGATTTAATTCTTTTCATTTATTTATTTTTGTTCTTAGTTTTAGTTTGTAAACACATACACATATATATATACACACACACACACGCACACACAAATATATATATATGTGTGTGTGTGTGTGTGTGTGTGTGTGTGAATGGTCTTTATTGAATTTCATTTATGTTTTTATGAGGCACCAAATCTCTGGCGGCTTTTGGCGAACTCTTGTTATTGAATAATGATGTGGAATAGAGACGGAAGATGGTTGGATCGAGGGGAAGAAAAAGAAAACGTGAAAGAATTGAACATGAAAGAATGAAAAAAATCAAGATAAAATGACTGAAGTGGTAATTGAAGGAATGAATAAATAATCATAAAAGAAAGAAGAGGGCATGAAGATAATGAAATAGATAGATAGATAGATAGATAGATAGATAGATAGATAGATAGATAGATAGATAGATAGATAGATAGATAGATAAGAATTTGGTAGGGAGAAAGGTGAGAAAGAATTAGCGAAAAATTAAAAAGAAAGTGAAAAGCAAATAGGATACTGAATGCTTAAAAAGAAAGAAAGAAAGAAAGAAAGAAAGAAAGAAAGAAAGAAAGAAAGAAAATAAATATGTGCAAACGTAAAATGTGATAGATAGATAGATAGATAGATAGATAAGAATTTGTTAGGGAGAAAGGTGAGAAAGAAGTGGCAAAAAATTAAAAAGAAAGTGAAAAGCAAGTAGGATACTGAATGCTCAGAAAGAAAGAAAGAAAGAAAGAAAGAAAGAAAGAAAGAAAGAAAGAAAGAAAATAAATATTTGCAAACGTAAAATGTGATAGATAGATAGATAGATAGATAGATAGATAGATAGATAGATAGATAGATAGATAATGACAGAAAAAAAATAGGAGACAAACAAATAAGCATGTAAAAAGGAAAGAAAATGATAAAAAATGAAGAGAGAAAAGAAATGGATAGAGAAAATAAAGTATATGCGAAAGAGAGAATATACAAATAAATCCACCTGAAAAGAAAGAAAGAAAGAAAGAAAGAAAGAAAGAAAGAAAGAAAGATGACAACAAATAAATGCTTTTCGCAGACCGGATCAATGATGATGACAAAGAAAATAACGATGAATAAAAAAAATGATAAATAGTCGAAGAATGTTTTCAAAAAAACATCAGAGAATCAACAAACTGAAAATATACGTAGAGAACTATCCAATAGCAGATATAGAAAACATCTGTGTTCCTCATACATCAATGCTCAACATTCGTTATCTGATAGACCTCCAAGACTGACATCAAATAATTTATTGTTATTGATAGATTCAGGATATGGAACAAGGCAATAAAAACCAGTTACAAACGGCGCAATTGATATATGAGAAACAACTAACATAAACAGGGTCTGAAAGGGTCGAAAAGGTACAATAATTTCATTCAATTTTATGAAGAAATCACACTGGTCAACCGGTTGGCTTCAGGGCCATAACGTTTGAAAATTCCAAAAGATATTTGCTCTGTTTATGAAATCAGTGCAAAAGAAATAACGTTAATATGATGCCATTTACAACTACAATAGATAGATAGATAGAGAGATAGATAGATTGATAGATTCGTCTCGGTGAGATCGTAACAGAAATGATTCCATATTACAATGCTGTTTTTCGTTTTTGACTTTTGCGTTTCAGAGGACAAAGAAAGATCCAAGAGACCTGTTTTTTTTTTTTCGTTCCGTTTTTTTTTTTTGTAGTTAGTTTTTTTTTTCTTTGGTCCTTTATTTTTTTTTTTTTTTTTGAATAGATCTTGACTTGACCTTGGAATCCATTCCATACCAAATGGTAAATGGCAAACTATGTTCTATCGGGCAAATAAAGAAGCAGATGAGGTTAAAACATATTCACCTTATAAATAGTAGAAACGTTGATATAAGATCCATGTTTTCCACATGGTTCTCTATATGTTGAATGTTGACAAATAAAGGTTAAAAAAGAACTCCAACATTTAAAAAAAGTACAGGATTATATGCACAACGACACGCTCAGTATCTCATCAGATTTTCTTTTTCCCGCTCAATCAACTGGACCTGTTGAATACACCGACGGCACCTCTGCAGAGAAGTAAGACACCTCTCAACAGATGTCTTGGATATGGCACTAAGCCCTCTCAGATTAGTTGGCTAGAGCTGTAGAATACACCGATGGCAATTCTGCTGAGGGGTAAGACACTCTTCAACGAGTGTCTGGAATATAGCACTAATAACTCTGCGATTAGTTGGTTGGGCTAGGGAATACAACGACGGCAACTCTGCTGAAGGGTAAGACACTCCTCAACGAGTATCTTGAATATGGCACCAATATCTCACAGATTAATTGGTTGGGGCTAGGGAATACAACGACGGCAACTCTGCTGAGGGGTAAGACACTCCCCAACGAGTGTCTTGAATATGGCACTAAGCCGTCTCAGATTAGTTGGCTGGGGCTGTAGAATACACCGACGGCATCTCTGTTGATGAGTGTCTTACTCGCAACGAGTGTCTTCGGTATGAGACTAAATTACATCTGATGGAGGGACTCCAATAATGGAGCTTTGGGTAATATGGAATAGCCATTCATTCCCATTACTCCCTAATTAACTCTGACCCGGATTGGTAGTATCTGCTCGGGCCTCATATACGGGTCAAAAGAACTAATCTATCATTTACTATGGATTATTGGTTATTTGAAACTATACAGCTGTGTGCAAATTATTTATATCAAGTAGGAATTCTTGGTAAATAGAATCATTAATGTGAAACAACAATATTTGAAACCATTTAGCTTGTATGCCAACAAATGAGCTCTAATTATTCGTTTAAAAAATAATCTTACCTGCAAACTATTCGCTAGTAAAACACACACACGGACACACCTATATATAAATATATATATATATGCGTAGGATTTGACATTAAATGACTCACAAAGGTTGATGTGCAATAAAAAAAACAACCAACTAACCCCTTTTTTAAATTTATGTGTCCTGTTCTCTGTTTTGTATCCATGAAATCATAAGATACGAGGATCTTTCAATGAATATGAGGATCTTTTTAAAAAGCAATTTTTTTCGGTATTCTTTCCAATAAATGTAAACGCTGCATTGTTTAGAATTGGTTTATAGCAAAAATCATTTTAATCTTGAAGAAATATTTCTTTTCCAGCAATTCAAAATAACAAACACAGTAATCCAGCCTTGAATAGAGGTCTGTTGCCAATTATTTTGTAGTTGAGAAGTGCAAACCATGTGAAATATACAGAGGAATGTGTGATAAGTTTGAAGAAACGTTTTAATCAAAAAATGTTTACAAATAGGCTAAACATGGGTTTCACTCTCCAAGCCTGAGTCGAAAAGACAGTCCATGAAGTAGAAACACACTGACTCTCTGGTAAAGAAAAGGTTCCGGGAGTAGCAATCAGTAAAGAAGGTGATGCCATCAGTGTTTTGGGACATGAAGGACCAACTACTGGTAATTTAAAAAAAGGTGCAACAATAAACAGAGTTTCCTGTTGCCAACTATTTACATAAAATTATCCTTATTTATTGAATGATCTTTGTATATATTAGAATTATTTCATTAAAACATTTTATCTATCTTTTTGTTCCTGAGGGTCGCAACGTACCTCTGCTAGCTGATGATTTTAATATTTTGAGATTGTTTTGTTTTGTCTACTTGATTAGAACACAAAGGATAAAATTAAACGATATTCATTATCATTGAATTCTATAAACATTTTAACGCAGTTCTGAATTTAAGTTTTTAATGTCTACTTATCTATATACTACATTTGACTTTGTTTAAACTCTAACAGGTTAGGGACCAAGCGCGCCTCCAGGGGTCCGTAGATTGAACTACACTCTGCTATCACTACTGCTGCTGCTGACTGTTTAGTCTATAAATAGGATGAGAGATACTTATGGCAGCTTATACCCCCATAAACATATGCCTCCAAAACCAATCTTATTCTGACAGGCCGTTTGAGAGATGCGGTTTGATTTGGAACAGAGTCTATTTTGTGATAGTTGATGGTATGTCTGGACTACTTGATGCGACTGGCGGAATAGCCCAACAATCACGGCTATGTAGCTCTGGACTGACCCATTCCTCGAACCTCATGGGGCCATCCCACCAGGCTCTAACCCACCTCGATTAGACTGGGTTTATCAGCTGCAGTCGGAAGAATGCCGACGGAAGCCGAGGCATTTTTGTACCCACCAGGCATGTCTGGGCCACAGCCCTACACCTGGCCTTGTGCCATATTTGCACGTTCATGGGGCACTCAATAAATAACTATACCCCATAAACAGTCTTTCCTTTCAGATTAATTTCCTTGGGCGCCTCGGGTGGTGAAGTGATTAGCAAGCCAGAATAGATAACCTTCACAAATGAGTTCGAGTTTCATTGGGTGTCCCATTCATTCAGCGGGCCATATCGAAGCAAAAAGCTTCGTAAATTTCTCAACCCTTTAAACAGTCCAACAGACTTTCAGGTTCATTTCTCTGGCTGTCTCGGGTGGTGTAATGATTAGTAAGCTATATTAGCAAACATTCATCCGTGATTTTGAGTCTCCTCGGGTGCCCATTTCATATAGCATTGTGCAATATCGAAGCAAAAACCTTAGTAAATTACTACAGGTTCATTTACCCTATTTTCTTTGTGATTATATCTTACCTTTCATAACAGTGAATCTATTCTTCGTCCAATCGATGAGACTTAGACTACGTAGATTTTATTGATTGCAGAGAGGTAAGACCTCCTCAAATTGGGGTACACATGGTATGACACTATACTGCATATGATAGTGAGACCCCAGTTCTGGAGATCTGGAGAGTGTGGGGTACTTCTTAATTCCTTTCACTCTGACTCGGAGTGGTAGCATCTGTTAGTGTTCCATCAAGCAGTATTTGATAGGATTGTGTGCAACAGAAAATCTCAAAAAACAGCTCCACAAAAAAATAAATGTGAACGAATGTTACATATTGACCTTTTACTGGTCGTGTAAATTCATAGATTTCATAAACAGGATGCAGCTGACAATGACAATAGCTCTAAGATGAAATATCCGGCTGATGTAAAGTCAACCGAGTTTCGATCCCAGCTAGGAACAACTTGCGTTTTGTGATATAATGAAACAGTTTGTCTTTGGATGACAATGTGTATATATATTTCGATTCTCCAGCAAGGTGCAAATATTTTTCCATTCTATATCAATTTCATCTATTGAGATAACGACATCCGATAGATCAGTCGTGGATAAACTGCGTCCCACGAGCAACTGAAAGCACCGCGGACAACATGCTGTCCAAGGTGCTTTCTGAATGACCTACCTAAGATTTCAGTTTTTTATTTTAAAAAAAAGATGGCTTTTCTGCCGAGGAGAAAAAAATCACCAGATTCTTACGCATATGATCTTCCGTAGTAAAAAAAAAATGGTTGATTACCTTCAACGTAAAATTACCTTTAATCTTTTAGTAGAGTATAGTAGACCGTCTAGTCTGACGCATCTCCACTTCTTGAAAAAGGATGCTAATGCCCGACATATATTTTAATCTTTTTCTTTTCTCCCTTTTTTTTTTTTGCATACAATAACAAAAATCCATCTTAATTTCCCAATGCCTTTCTGATCCCAACAAATAACGAGCAATATCACTTACATTATTTCATTGTCCGGGTCTTTGTCTTTCTCATCACATTTCGGCTGCTGTACATTTCGAACACAAACCATTCATTGAATCCTCAGGGATTCAATTCGAAATTCCGTAAAGAAAAGACCTTTGAAGAAGACCGTAAAGTGGCCAAAATGCTGTGAGAATAAAAAATCAAAATGTAGAAAATAGTGCAAATAGTGTCAAGAATGTTGGTTGGTTGGTTGTTAGGGTTTTATGGCATATCAAACTTTGTAGGATATTTAACGCCAAATTCTGTCTATATGTATATACATTCAACCAAAGATTTCTAAACGTATACTTAAGTAGGTGAAATTTTCTATAAGCAGGATTTCCTTTGTTTGCACATGATTAACCAGTTTTAATTTGTCATATTTTTTGGCTCAACCCTGTCTCTCTCAAGAAGGACATAACGTCATCTATTTTGACGTTCTCGAACAGATCAGTTAAACTATTCATTTTGAAAAACCGTTTTCTGATGACAGCAAAAACTCTGCATTCTATAAGAATGTATTTAACCGTGCAAGTTGTCTGACAGGTCAAACACTGTAGCTGGGGTTCGTGTTTCAAAATAAAAGAGTGAGTAAGCCTTGTATGACCAATGCGCAATCGGGATATAACGACTTGTTTTCTTCTTGATTTTCTCAAAGCTGGTCTCCATTCTCCCAAGGTGGGCTGAATTTGGAAGAGTTTATCTTTTTTACCCAACCCCTCCGCTCAGGCAGGATATGACACAAGGTCAATTTTTAAGCGGAGTTTAACAGGTTTGAATTCAGAGTTTTCCTTCTCCTAGACTAGTTGCCTCACCAAGGCTGAAGAACCCAGTCTGTCCTACTATTTACCCATAGCTGGAGGGAGAATAATTGGATTCATACCTTTCCCAAGGGAATTTGGAAGAGTTTACTGTGGATGTTATTGCTCCATCGTTGTTGCCATTTTGTGCGAAGGAATTTATTAATTGTTGGAAACACTTCGACAGAAACAAGCATTATCATCTTGAATATTTGTTTCTTTAATCAACATATATATATATATATATATATATATATATATATATATATATATATAATTTACTTTGTCCTCCCCAAGGAAACCGTCGTAGCCATAATGATGCTCTATAAAAGCACAAAAGTAAAAATTTGGTCACCAGATGGAGACACAGACTTCTTTGACATTGTTACAGGTGTTCTGCAAGGTGATACTTTTGCTCCATACCTGTTCATAATCTACCAAAACTTCGTGCTTCGAACGTCGATACATTTAATGAAAGAAAATGGCTTTACACTGAAAAAGGTAAGAAACAGACGATACCCCGCACAAACTATTACGGATGCAGACTACGTTGATGTCATAGCGCTGCTGACAAATACACCCGCTCAGGCCGAATCCCAGCTGCATTGTCTCGAGAAGGCAACAGGTACTATAGGCGTTTAAGTCAATGCGGACAAAACAGGGTACATGTGCTCAAATCAAAATCAATCAAGACACATCTCTACCCAAACATGTAACTCCTTGAAACTAGAGGACAAATTCACCAACCTCGGACATCAATACGTGACTAGCAAAGGTATGGTCAGCTATCGATAGACTATCGGTCATGTGGAAATCTGACCCATTCGATAAAATAAACCACAATTTTTCCCAGCAGAAGTTATGTCAATACTACTATATGGACGCACCACATGTACGTTGACAAAGCGCATGGAGTAAAAGCTTGACGGCAATTGTCCAAGAATACTACGAGCCATATTGAATAAATCCTGAAAGCAACAACCCACAAAACAGCAGCTGTACGGTCACCAGCTTCCCATCTCTAATACCATTCAAATCAGACGAACAAGACATGCGGGATACTGCTGGAGCACTAAGGGCGAGTTCATTAGTGACGTTCTCCTTTGGACTCCTTCACTCGGTCGAGAAGGTGTTAGACGCCCGACTAGAACTTATCTACAACAGCTCTGTACAGACACATGATGCCGAATGCGATAGACGTAGAGACGAATGACGAGGTAGAGTCAGGGAAATCTTTGTTTGCAGTACGACATACATACATATATATATATATATATATATTATTTAATATCTAGTATTGGGTCGTTATATGAAGCATTGTGAAGCGTTAATACTTTATATTATTTTAATTCCAATTGTTTTTAATCAGAATTACTTTGAATTACTTAGACTGCCATCCTACAATATTTGGTAAATAGCAAAGCAATTTTACTCCTTGATATAAGTAATAAACATTGGATTTACATTTCAAAGCTTAAAAATCAGCACATTATTGACGTCAGAAATATTATTATTCCCATTTGATTCATCATTACTGATAAGGTTTATAAATTTTTCAAGCTGAATGTATCATTACTTTCTTTCAAAACAATAATCTTGACAAAAAATAAAGATATTTAAATCGATATATCTACATGCCACTAAGTCAATAATAATTGGCAAACAGTTTGATGTTGTACCACCAGATTTTACATGCATCCCTATTATGCGCTGCTAAAAATTTTGATAAACATAAATTCTGTTTCTCATAAGGAAATATGGGCTCTTATCGAGAAGAATAAACAATAATCAACGAGAACCCACTTCTTCTTGCTTCGGGGTGTAATTTTTAGTTTAGGATTTAAATTACTTTGTATCGATGGATACTTAATCAAGTATTATTAGGTTTGGTTTGATTGGGTTTTATGGCATACCAACCATTGTGGGTTATTTTATGCCAAATCCTGTTTATACATATATATCAAATATATAGGATTTGTAAACACACTATGTTGATAACATAATGATAATGAGCCTGATCTCATCTTTTGCACAGTTAAATGGTTTCAAGTATTTCTATTTAACACTTATAATTCTTTTTGATATTACTCATTCATTTGCTCACAGTTCCAAGTATTGTTATATATCGCTAACAATTCATTTAAAAATCAGTCTTTTGTTTACTCACAGTTAAATGATCAAACAAGTCTATATCAAACAATTCAATTTAGCATTAATTCAAATGTCAAATAGTTCTATTTGACCCATTGATAGGACCCTATCAGGTGCTACCACTCTGGGCCTGAGTGGACCTCGAATGAAGGCAGTGAAGGGGTACTCAGCATTAACTAAAGCTCCAGCATTACTGAAGCCTCATCAGATTGTTTAGTGTCATAATTCAGGACACTAATTTGGAGGGACTTACCTCTCTGCAGAGATGCAGTCGGTGTATTCTATTGTCCCAGTCGACTGGGCTAGTATCGTTGGTATATATATGTATATATATATATATATGTGTGTGTGTGTGTGTGTGTGTGTATGTGTGTGTGTGTGTGTGTGTGTGTGTGTGTGTGTGTGTGTGTGTGTGTGTGTGTGTGTGTGTGTGTGTGTGTGTGAAGAAAATAGAAAAACATGGAAAGTTAACTTAAAAAACGTTTCGGCTCTAAAAAAAAAAACCTTTATCAGGACTTTAAGATGATCAAAAATGTGGCAAGAACAACAATTTTAATAAGATAACAGGAGAAACGAGAAAATATATATACAAAGGAAGTTCACAAAACTGTTCAATAAGCATTCATTTTTCTTTTAAACTATCACGTGATTGGCACAGGTAATGATGTTTAAATGTGTTGAATTTCTAGGAGATATAACGGATTGAAAGATGATAAAAGCAAAATTTGTCAGAATATTCGTGAGAAAGAAAGAAAGAAAGAAAGAAAGAAAAAAAAGAAAGAACGTGAAAATAGAAAAGAAAACGTTGACTCTCCATGATAATAAATTCATCACTTTTGAATTATTTTGTTTTTCTATTTTCTTCATACTGTCAGATTTATTTCCTTGATTTAGTTCCATATACATATGTGTGTGTGTGTGTATGTGTGTGTGTATGTGTGTGTGTGTACCTACCCCTCGTTACGAGCAGCATGCGACACAAAGTCTATTTTTAACCCCGCAAAAAAAATAACCGACGACGACTACGCCGATGATATAGTGCTTCTGGCAATTGCACTCGCACAAGCCGAAACCCTGCAACATAGTCTGTACGAGCCGATGCAGGCATCGGCCTCCATGTCAATGCACACAAGACGGAATATATGAGGATCATTAAGTAAGTTTCCAGACTTTTTCGTATGGGCACTTTTATTGATAGTACACACATGAAACTCTAGGCTGCAATGCACTTCTTTTACCGTTCCAAAAACTTCTGGAAGGCCCCATTGAAGTCCTCTTGAGTGAGCGTGTCAATGACCTTCGTCACAGCCTCTTTCATCTCCTCAATTGTCTCATAATGACAGCTTCTGAGCTTAGGGAATAACCAAAAGTCACAGGGAGCAAGGTCTGGACTATAGGGAGGGTGAGGAACTATCTTGAATCCCATCTTGGTCAAATAGTCATAACTAAACGTATGGAGAAAAGGCTTGACGGCAATTACACAAGAATGCTGCGAGCAATATTGAGCAAGACCTAGAGACAGCACCCCACAAAGCAGCAGCTGTACGGCCACCTACCATTCATCACAAAATTAGACGAACCAGACATGCAGGACACTGCTGGAGAATTAGGGACGAGCTCATAAGTGAAGTACTCCTGTGGACCCCTTCACATGGACGAGTAAAGGCAGGACGTCCAGCTCGAACCTACGTACAGCGATACGG